>CM065384.1:26612500-26792500 GCA_033060915.1 Euryodendron excelsum | reverse complement strand
TTGTCTTCAGGCCATTTGCTTCTGTGATCAAGGGGCGACTCCTCATTTCCATGAGTCCGCTCATTGTTCATTTTGTCTTCAGGCCATTTGCTTCTGTGATCAAGAGGCGACTCCTCATTTTCATGAGTCCGCTCATTGCCCAGAAATCTACTTTCTGACTTCTAATGATCCAGCTCATCTCAGCACTGGTATAAGATTTTCAAGGAGTATTTCTTTGGGGTATGATGATCAATCAAATCTCTTTAACTCATCAAAGTTAACTTCTATTCAATTTCGATTGAATCAATCATTGGATGTTGATTTTCTCTTGATTCTCAAACTGTCAAAGCTTCATTAGATCAATGTTCATCTTTTTTTCTTCATTTGCAAAGCTTTCTCTTTCATTGTAGAACATCTCCTTCAATGCCAAGCTTCCTCAAATGCGTAGAGCTTCACAATGCTTTATTTCTAATTTCTACTCTTTGATAGCAATTCTTCTTTTTTCTTTACAATCACTTCAATGAGACTTTTGCAGGCTTGATGAAATCTCTTCATACATCTAGTCTTCATTAATTCTTTATATTGTAGAAGAATTCTTCACTTGGATTTCATGTAAAGATCAGACAATCATTGTGAGTCTTCTTCTCAAGCAACTTCAATCACATAAGCTGAAACTGAACTTTGCATACTTGATGAAGTTTTCTCTTGAGTATTTTCAACATCTTCAACAGTCAATTCATCTCCAACTGATCATTGCGCATTCTGATGAAGTCTTCTTCTTTCTTGAGTGCAAATCAATCTTCATTGAGTCTATGCATACTTGATAGAAGCTTTATTTAAACACCTTCAATTTTTTCGAATGTAGAACATTTGTTTGAAGTAGAGATAGGCATCACTCCTCTGTTTGGTTCATTGTATAGCTCTTGAATTTGTTATGCATTCTCTTTGACATGCATTAGACTTAAAATTTAACTTTAAGTCTAAATTATGAACTTTATTAATCTGCACACTAACTAGATTCATTAATAAAATAATATAAGGTTTAGTTATCATCAAAATCAACATGGGAATCAACCTTGAGTCAACACTTAGATCATGCCTAGAGGAAAGCAAGTGAAAGCCACCGTGTCGGGGGATCTCTCACTAGCCTACTTTAAGATGGTATGGCCTAGGAGCCCCTTGTTTATGTGGTGTAACCTAAAAACCTTGTATGTGATCATGACTTCTTACATATTGTTATTTTGATTATGTCTTGTGTGCTTGGTTTCATTTTTACGCTTATTACTATGTTCTACAATGCTTACATTACTCTTAGTTCCATACTATTTCTAAGCTCTATATTTCTTTCAAAAATAGTTCGAAGAGTTGGCTCCTTGAAGTTTAGGATGGGACCTCAGAAATCATCCCTTAGAAGATCCCCTACTAACCCCCTAACTCTCTTTTTGGCATCATGGCATTTTGACTCACATAAGAATTGTTTTCTTACTCTCCAAATTCCAAGGTTTCCATTCTTTTAAGTTTAGTGGTTAAAATGGCCCCATGGAGCCCTCTCTTGAGTGGTCTCCCTTTTGTTTGGTGATTACATCCTAAAAGTGTAATCATAAGCCCTTAATTTGTACTTTATTAGACTTATATTGTAATTAATTATTTTATTTTAGTTAGATATTTGTTTATGTTTTGTATGTGTTTTGTAGGTTATATAAGCTAATAAAGGCAAAAAGAAAGCAAGAATAATCAAAGCGGGTTTAAGGCGAATAATTTGTTCATGAAAATTCAGACCTGTCTTGGTATTTTAATCATAACTTTTTACTCCAATGTCCGATTGAGCTGATTTTTGCATCATTGGAAAGAAGACTTCAAACTCTACAACTTTGCCTCTAATGTGCATCGGCTGAATCAAGCTCTAGGGTGGTCAAATCAAGATTCTAAGTTTTTGGGGGTCGAATAGTGATGAATAGTACCCGTCCGAACGGTTACTGTTCATCGTCCAGACGCACTTCAAACAGCCGTTAAACGCACCGTCTCGACGGTATTTGGACCGTTACTGTTCATCCAGAATGCATTTTTTACGTCCGAAACTGCGTTTTTAGGATTTTTTTTGTATAGTTTTTGAGTAGTTAGGGTTTTTTTAGCAAGGAGGCGGCTGGAGAGCTCCTCCAAGGTTGGCTTTTCATGTTTTTGTTCGTTTTTAGCTTAGATTTATGTTTGTAATGTTAATGTAGGAGTAGAAATTGTAACTTTATTTTATTGTAATGTATTTTCCTTTACTTTCTTGCATTTTCCTTGTATCCAAACAGATTTATTATTGTAGTAAAATTTAAATTTAATTATCTTTGTGCTTTTTTTACATTTCTACATGCTTTTATGATGAATTCAAGTAGTTATATTTATCTTGGGTGTGATTTTGAAGATCTACCAAGGATCTTCAAGTATTTCAATGGGGATTCATGAACTTCAAAGTTTCATGCCTAGATTTCGATTGTTCTATTCGGTTGAGTGTTGGATTTATTTGAAAACTTAGATTCATAACTCATTTGGTAATATTTATGCACAATTTAACAATTGGTATAAATCTTACACATTTCGAGGTTTGTTTCTATGGTTCTATTAAATGTTGCAATTTATACACTCAACTAAATAAGGACCCAAGGTTTTATGGTCAAAATATTCCGAATCAAGAATTCATGGCGTGATTCTTGATTTGAGTTATAAAAAATCCTCTATTAGAATTCTTGTTGTGAATTGGTAGATTGAATTAATCATATCAAAGCTTTCCATTTTAATTGCTTTAAATTTAATTTCAAGTTGCTTTACTTTAATTGCCTAGTTAATTACTTTAATTTCTATTGAACTAGTTTAGTAATCCAAAACCTCCATAAAAAACCAAAAGATTTTCGGTCCTCTTATTTTGCATTTTATTTTAGATCCAATTTCCCACATAATTGCAAATCAATCCTAGGTTAGGTTAGTGTGAGTTGAGTATTAAAGCCTACATTTGGCTAGGTCCCTTGGGAGAGAACGATATTAGATTACCGGTTTATACTTCATCGTGACCCCCGTACTCTTGCGGGGTACTAACTCCATTTTTTAGTTTTCGGAGCGAGTCATTTGGCTATAGGAACCCTCTCTTGTTAGAATGGTTTCCTTAGAAAATGGTTTTCAAAAACCTTTTCTAAAGATGGTTTTCAAAAATTCATTCTCTCCACCTTTGCATTAAAAATTGTGCTTCAAAAAGTTGTTATCATATTGATTTTTGACCCATTGCACTCTTGCCAAAATAATGGTTATAATGGCCATGAGGGAGCCTTCCTTGGAATGGTCTCCAAACACCACCTATACAAACTATACTCTTGGCTAGAATTAAAATTTTCATGGAAATGATCTTAAAAAAGATGTCTTCCCAAAGTTCATTGCATAACATGTTTTGTTTTTCAAAACTCTTTCTAAAAGTGCATCAAACAACTTTTCAAAGTCATCTTCCAATTTAACCTTAGGTTAACTTGACCCTAGTTACCAAACCCTAGGTTAACTTGACCCTAGTTGACCAACCCTAGCTTAACTTGACCATAATTGCCAAACCCTAGGTTAACTTAACCCTAGTTATCTCAACCCTAGGTTAACTTGACCCTAGTTACCTAACCCTAGGTTAACTTGACCCTAGTTATCCAACTCTAGGTTAACTTAACCATAGTTAGTTAACCCTAAGTCCTCTTACCCTTAGGTTAACCCTACCCTAGTTAGTCAACCCTAGTCCAACCTAACTTTAGATCACCCCTAACCATTAGTCAACCCAACCTAGGTTAGTATACTTCAAGGTTCCAACCCACAGAACCCTTTTTAAATGATCTCTCTATTTAAAATTATCCTTATTACCCATTTTTCGAAAACCTCCTACTCTTTTGAGATTTTGAAAACCAACTCCATAACCTCTTCAAATGTTCCTACACTCTATCTTCAAAACATTTCAAAAAATATTCTCAAGAACTCATAATCCTAAGGTGTCCCTACCCTTTCCATAGTTAGGGATTCCAAAAGAAGGTGATATATCAAGAATAACCTCCAAGGTTGTCCATATTAGAATTCCAAAGTCCTAGGTGCTTTTAGAAACCATTTTCAAAAACTTTTTAACATTCCAAGATCTTACCTCCAAGGTTTCCAAACAAGACTTCAAGGCATTTCCAAAACTCTCTTGAGTTACTCCAAAGCATTTACCAAAAATCCCTTGATTTGATCCAAAAAAAACATTTTCAAAACACTCCACTATCCCATTCCAAGTTAAAGCCTTCGAGACCACAAAGCGTCTTTAACTTTTTCAAAGACCTCAAAGTGTCTTCAACTTTTCCAATGACCTCAAAGTGTCTTAAACTTTTTCAAAGACCTACAAGCGTTTTCAAAATTTTTCAAAGACCTCAAAACATCTTCAAACTTTCCAAAGGCCCTAACGTGCCTATTTTCCATCGGGCTCTTGCTCGAATTACGAATGACCTGATTCTTTCCAAATGAGATATATAGGCAACCTAAAATGGTGCGGTCACAACTTCTATTTCAACTCCAATCCCCTTTTCAAAAACTTTCAATCAATTCAAAGTTCTCATTTCAAACTCCTTCAAAACTCTCACATTTTTAAACTTCTTCCCAAAACTTGCATCAGGCATCATTCATCCGAAAGGTGATGAATAAATCCCATTTTCAAAACTCTACAGTGGATATTAAGTGGACAAGGGTAACCGGTTATTCTAGTGAGTGAATAAAGGGTGATTAGACATGTAGGTACCTAAAGGGCGGGGTAGGGTGATGATCTTAAGATATCTTCCCTACACGTAACCAACCTCCGGACCATAGATTTCTATTTTCGAAGGACCAAAATGGAGTTATTTTCAAAAAGGGCTTAAATCTTCCCAAAGGTTGCCAAACAACCTATTTTCTTAAAAAACCCTTTCTTGAAGGAGTTTTCAAAGTCTTTTTCAAAAACCCTAAATTTAATCTTCGGATTAGCACTTAGTTTTATGTGACCTAACTCACCTTAATCAAGTTAGGTGGCGACTCCTATTTTTCTGAAAAGCCCTTAGTCAAACCAATTTTTAAACCTAGTCGCACTTGTCCTTCTAGGAGAATGAGTTCTAGTGACAGAGTTTCGTGCTTTTAGTCTCCGAGTCGAAAGGATCTTGGACCCCCAAAAACTGGGGCGCGACACTCATGGCCTTGTTATAACATTTTTTTTATTGTTTGTTGTTGATTCTGTTGCATAACCTTTTTGTGACCATTAACTGTACAACCTTTGTAATCTCAATGTTTAATGAATGAATTATGCTTTTGTTCAGGTGCCCAATTGATCTCTTTGAATTCTTGCTGGTTTGATTGCTTTCCTGTTTATACAATTTATTTTTTTTTAATATTTTTTTGCTATTGTACCTGTCTATGTTTTCCATTTTCTTTCTCTTTTTGATGGATTGACAAAAAGGTGGAGAAGAATTGAAGCAAAATTGGACAAGACAATTTGAGTTTAATTTAAACCAATAACTTGAATTTGGAAAAAGAATTGAACTATATGTATTTGTTGAAAAAATAAACTGCACATAACTTAGATTTGGAGAAAAAATTAACAAGTAGAATTTGATAACTATGGGGGAGAAGACTTTGTTCAAGATTGAGTATGTATAAACTTCATTGGGGAACAAGAATTGGACGAGAAATGGAAATGAGTAATAATTGATATATATATAAAGCATGTTCTCAGGGGGAGTAACATGAATCATTTCTCTCAATTTGTTTTTGAATTTACTAACAAAAACTCCCTGGAAGTTGTTTTTGAAAAGTCTTTTGTCCTCTAAGCATCACTTGCTTAACTACGATACAAATGGGGAGTTCTCTACTGGTATGATATTTAATTCTGACTAATTCATTTAATTATATATGAACTTATTTTGCAAAGGTTTTGCCATCATAAAAAAAAGGGGGAGATTGTTGACTTCAGGTTGATTCTCATGTTGATTTTAATGATAACTAAACCTTGTGTTATTTTACTAATGCATTTACTTAGTGTGCAGATTAATAAAGTTTATAATTTAGAAAAGATCAATTTTAAGTCTAATACTTGTCAATGTGAATGTACAACAAGCTCAATATCGAGCAATGAATTCTAAGAGCTATTCAATGAACCAAACAGAGCATTGACGTCTATTTCTACTTCAAACAAATGATCTGCATTCGAAGAGATTGAAGGTGTTCAAATAAGGTTTTCATCAAGCACGTATAGACTCAATAAAGTTATATTGCACTCAGAATGATAGAAGATTTCATCAGATTGTGCTAAAGTCAGTTGTAGATGATTTGATTAGGAAGATATTGAAAATGCTCAAGAGAAGACTTCATCAAATGTGCAAAAGGTCAAATTCAAGAAAGTGTGATTAGAAGTTGCTTAAGAAGGAGATTCACATTGATTGCCTAGTCTCTATATGGAATCTAAGTGAAGAATTCTTCTGAGATATAAAGAATCAATGAAGACAATGTGTATAAAAAAATTTCATCAAGCTTACAAAAGTCTCATTGAAGTGATTTTAAAGAAGAAAGAAGAATTACTAATAAAGAGAAGAAATCGGCAATGAAGTATTGTGAAGCTCTGCATAATAGAGAAAGTCTGGCATTGAAAGAGATTGTTCTATAATGAAAGAGGGGGCTTTGCAAACAAAGAAGAAGAGATCAAAGTTGATTTAATGAAGCTATGACAGTTTGGAAATCAAAAAGAAATGAATACCAAATTAATGATTCAATCCAAATTGAATAGAAGTTATCTTTGATGAGTTACAGAGTTTTGATTGATCATCATACCCCGAAGAGAAGGCTCCTTGAAGATTTTATACTATTGCTGAAATGAATTGGATCATTGTAAGTCAAAAAGCAGATTTCTAGGCAATAAGCTGACTCATGGACATGAAGAGTCACCTCATAAAGACAAACGCAAATGACTTGAAGACAAAATGTGCAATGAGCTGACTCATAGAAATGAGGAGCCGACTCATGAAGACAGAAGCAGAAAACTTGAATATCAGATGAGCAAAGAGCCAATTCTTGAATATAAAGAATCGATTCATGTTGACTGAAGCAAGGTTTCTGTGCAAAGAGCTGACTCATGGAATTGAAGAGTCGCCTCATGAAGGCAGAAGCAAAATGACATGAAGACAGAATGATCAATGAGCCGACTCATTAACATGAAGAGTAGACTCATGAAGATAGCGGACAATATCTGGCAAATGCAGAACCAGAAGTGTCAACTCTTTAAGCCTGGAGTCGACCCTTGGGATATAATGGTTAGTTTTTCTAACGTTATAACGGATTGGACGTGCATTAAATGAAACCCAACAACCTCTAATGGATGAAATCAATACAGGGGTTTATATACAAGCTTCCAGCTGCATTTATAACAAGAAGAAAGACAAGAAACAAGCATCTACTGACTGATCAACTGAAATTCCTGAACATTTCTCTTGTCTTCACTTTGTGGGCTTTGATTGTATAATCTACTCTTGTTAGAGAGTTTGTGTGTTACTTGTATATGTTTATACACTTGTAAGTGCGAGTTTGAAAGTTCTCTTGAGAAAGAAAAACTATTGTAAGTTTGAGTGGAACTTAGACAAAATTACTTGGTGGCTGATGAACTTGGGTATAAGTTCTTGTATATAGTGAGCTGAGCACTTGGTCAATCAGCACCCATTTGTAATTGGAGATTATATAGTGGAGGAAGACTTTAAGGGAATATTGGGATGAGGACGTAGACTACGGATTGTGGTTGAACCTCAATAAATCTTTATGTTCTTTCTATTGCTCTGTTTTCTTCTCTTTTGCTGATTACATTGCTTTACATATAGATTGATCACTGTTATATTGTTTAGATTAATTTTAATTAATCTTAATTATTTTTAATCTTCGAAAAACCCAATTCATCCCCTCTCTTGAGTTGCCTTTTGGGCCAACAACTTCAATATTTGATGCTGATCTTTTTCTCATTTTTGCCTATCTCTTTTTAATTGTTGCTGATCTCCTTTTAATTGTTGTTGAAATCCTTTTTTGATCTTGTTATGCCACACAATAGAAGGTATCAGTTTTTTTGACAAATGTTCCGACCTTTTTCTCTTTGTTGCTGATATTCTTTTCAATAATGTTGATCTCTTTTTTAAGTTCAGATCTTTTATTCTTCTAAGATATCTTCAAAGTGAAGCATCATTACTTTATATCGATCTCATTACAATTGTTGTCGATCTCTATATACTTGATGCCTTTCTCCATATTAAGCTTCAAGTCATAGTCTAATTAAAGTGTGACATAATCTGCACACTAAATAGAATTATTGGACAATTAAACCAAGTTTTGTTATAATCAAAATCAAGGCATGTAGTCAACATAACTGAGCAGTGACTTGAAGGCAGTTAGTGTTAGCTTAGGCAATTTTCTTAATTATTATTAGTGCACCCATTCAATATTTACCAAATGCAGGGTTATTAGCCAAGTTGAATATTCTTTATTGGTTGACTTGTGAGGGCTATTTGATTTAGTTGCACAACTTGTAGGTGCTTTCACTATTAGAAAACAGACTATTAACAATGGGGTAATGCCGTCACTAATGCTAGAAGTGTTGTTGCAAAAAACTATTAGTGACAGCACATCGACGGCATGCAAGGCGTAGTTAAAAGTGGGGTCGCTAAATGTATTAGTGACGGCTAAATGGACAATATCGATGGCATTGTATTTTTTTAGCGACACCAATGGCCCATCGCAAAAACATATGGGACCCAAGCAAGGTTTTAGTGACGGTGTGTTACAGTTGCTATTGTTCATTAATGGCGACGGCATTTAACCGTCACTAAAAGAAGTAGCATGTAGATATTCTTTACCAACAGGACGATAACCGTCGCTAAAAGTTAGTCTGTTTCAAAACATGCTATTTGCGACGCTTCGAAACAACTGTCGCTAATAACCCACTAATTTTTCATGTAAGCATTGCAAATAACCTATTTTTTTCAATAATTTCCTTGTAAATTTCTTTCTATAACATAAAACAATCCATCCATATTCAGTCACATCCAACTAAAAAAAATATAATAATTTCAAATTATATTAAAATCTCTATTCACAAAATTAATCTTTATACACAAAATTATAGTAAATAAAATCTTCATACACATAAATTGGTGAAATACAATTTCATAAAATTAAAGTAGATGCCTATCGTTGCATCACATAGACAAAAACACTTTACAAAACTAAAGTACATTTCCATCGATCATAACATCGCCCAAACAAAATTACTCCACAATGAAGGAACATAACCATCAGCACAAAATCGCTTCAATGTCTAAAGCATAGCCTATCACCCTTGTCTGGTTCGTCCATCATCATTCCTCTCTTGGTATAACCTGAAAAAAATTATAATATTAATGATATACGATGTAATAAATCATAGAATATATATGCATTCAATTATAGCAACTAATAAAATGAAATGGTAATATAGATCACAAGACCGCCAAACAACACATCGACCGTCATGGTGAGATTTTTCCAAAAGGGCTTAGGCTTTTTCGCCAATTCTATAAACACTTTTGAAAAATCAGAACCCAATGATTTTGCATCCACTTTTAACAAAAGGGTGTATACTAATAAGAAGTCCTTCAGCAAGCTCTTGTTTCGTAACATCAACACTAAGCAAGTATACTTTTATAATGTCCTACAAGCACAATTATAAAATTATAATTTCATTAAAAGTTCATTATTCAAGTGGAAATAAAAGGTCTAGTTTAACAATCGTATGATGCACAAAAAGGTTCTCTCTTGATAAAGTTCTCATTTTGAAAGTAATAAACTAACAATAAAGAAAACACTAAGAAGATCAGGTTCATTTTCTAACCACCCGAATAAAATTGACATTGTGCATCTTCTAATAGTGTGAAAAACTTTGAGGTTTCTTCATTTGGATCAGTACATTGATCGTTTGTAGTAGCTTCATCATTCTCAACGTTTGTATCTACATGTGGAACTCTAATAGTTTCATGTATCATTCCGAAATATCATTCTCAATGTTTGAATCCACCATTTTTTTCTTGGTTATTGTGCAAAAAAAAAAAAACATATGCTTTCCCATGATTAGTCCAATTTTTGTACTTCTTAAAAAAGCCATAATCAATAAGATGCTATCTCACATTTTCTCGTGTCATATAATTGCGTCTTTCTACACAGACAACTAATTATTACCTCTTGCATCTTGTTTGTATACACAAGCAATTGATCAATACCTTCTACATACTCCCTTGACATCCTATTTGGAAAATCAATCCAACTCTTGTCTATGTTTTTATTTCTCCCAAATATTTCTGTATAATTTAAAAAAATTAATATTACTTAGCCATTACAACAACTCAAAACCATTCATAAATGTTCATGCATGGTGACTTCTATCCATCTTACTCATCTCTAATAGGTAGGTGGTTTTATCCCATTTAGGAGTGCACGATCTATATCACAAAAAGTAGCTCAAACCATCTCGTCCATCTCTAAATAAATTTTGGCAGCATTTTGCCATAGTTCTCCAAGTACACAAGCTAGAATAGGTGTATTATTATACACTATGTCCAGTGTGTATTTGAAGAACAATTGGATCTATCGCATGAAATCTTCCACAAAGAGAACAATTTATAACGGTGAGGCACTAAGTCTGGTATAGATTTATGCATTTCCGAACTGTCTGAAACTGGACAATTCAAGAATTGACTCATTAGAGTTGAATCCACAAATTTTGATAAGCCTTGTTAAATGGGTCGAAGGTTATGTGCTTATAATTAAACTAACTCATGGATGCATGAGTTAATTAAAATATAGATGCATGTGCATATAATATTAATGAAGTACAGAAACAATGCAGCCTATTGGGGAGTGGCCTATAGTTCGAATCACCCCATACCATAGCCCAATTCTCCCACAACCAAATGCATAAAATAAAAACAAATAAACAAACATAAACAAACACATAAACACATACATTTAGGTGTTTCATTAAAAGGAAGGATGAAAAAAATAAGATATTATACTACAATCATTTCTCAAATCCCTACATAATATTATCAAGCAGAAAATAATGAAAACCCTATAAACTTTTATCAGGACATAAGAGTAAAACAAAATTAGCAGCATAATTCACACTTACAGCCATCTACATACAATTGCTAACGATAACTAGTAACATTGTTATGCCCTCCTAAAGCATTGACTATGTGTTCATACAAAGTTAAAAACCTAGTTACCTAAAATTTTATTATAACATTTTTTAATTGGGATACCTAGAGCTCTTGAACATATCTAGCAACAGTTTGTTATAGAAATAGAAAGCTTAAAAAAAGAAAAGAAAAAGCCATGGTCACTAAAATATAAACAAAATAAAAAAGGACTCCTAAAGAACTGAAGATTAGTTGGCTATAATAGTAGAAGTCCCTTCCAATCACCTTAAGCTCTTAGAAGTTATAGAGAATATATGATACAGCTAGAACTAGGACCAAAACAAGTTAGGTAGAGTGTAGTTGGTTTTGCCACAACTCAAGAGCAGAAAAGACTTTGGTTCTTCTTGTATGTTCACCCAAACCAGCAGCTCTATGCACCATGAATGAAAAATTTCACTTGCTATCTTATAGCTTTCTCACAAAATGAAGAACACCAAGGTCTTTAATATTGGATTACTCAAGAGTATAAGCAAAGACTTAATTGCATCTTGAAACTATATATAGTTCAAGCAACTCCTTTAAGAGCTTAGAAATTATAGAGGAAATAAAGAGGGTTGATTTTTTGGGCATCTAATTTGATTTGTTAGGTATCTAATTCCACAGAGCAAACTATGAGGGTTGATTTGTTAGGCATCTAATTCCACAATTATGATTATCAAATAACATTACAGTAATATACTCTAAAAAAAAAAAGGAGAAAAATAGCTTTCAATCTATATAACTATTTGATTGAACAAATGTTTCATATACTAATATTGTTCTTATTTAGGGTCATGACCACATTTTCTGTTTGATTTCTCAAGAAAATTTTGACCAATAACAGAAAGCCACCAAAAAAACACAAACAAAACAGCCCACAGAAACATCTTAAACCCTAAATCTTAGTATTTGGCATGAAAAAAATATATAAAAGAAAAGATAAGAAAAGGAAATAACACAACAAAGATGTTCGGCAAAATCATGATAATTTTCTAGAGTTAAAGTTCCCATATTTTCCTCCATTTGTAGAAATTTTGCAAAATGAGAGAGAGTGAAGTTTTTTTCTCTAAATTGTTGGGTGGTTCCACTACTACCAGAATAGTAGGCGATAGTGGTTGACGAAGGTTTGGACCTTCGGCTACTGCAATCTAATGTGAGAGAGAGAGAGAGAGAGACTGTGATGAAATGGCAGATCGCATAAAGATGAATTTACTCTTGGTTCTTTGGGTCAAGAAAGGAACTGAAGATCTACAGCCAAAATCATGTATACAAATCAGTTTCATGACTCAAGAAAACTAGTAGTCATCCTTCTAAAAATGAAAAGAGAAGAAGCAAGATTTAAGAAGGGTTAAAGCAATTGCTTACATTCCTTGCAACTAGTTCAGATTAATTAACCTGAAGAAGCCCCACAACTTTGGGGGAAAAGGGATTTGCTCTTGGTTCTTTGTGGCAAGAAAATGGCTACTGCAATCTTGTAAAAACGAATTTGCTCTTGGTCCTTTGTTGCTAGCCGGAGCTCCTTCTTCCGTAGTGCAACCATGTTCTTGAGATCATTGATTTGGAGCAATAAATCTAGAGAGGTAAGAGAGAGAGGTGGTTGCGCGGTTGTGAAAACGGTGTAAAAAAAGCCCAAGGCAATTTGGGAGAAAAAGGATGGGGGAATTTTCGCGTCCAACCAAAACGACGTCGTTTGGGTTAATGAGTAGCCAGCATTTGCGATGGGATTGCCATCGCAAAAACTCTACCAACTCCGTAATAAATACATCTTTGAGACCAGCAATTGCGACGGTTGCCTTTACTGTCACAAAAAATTGTTATTTGCCTCAAAGTATTAGAGACGGAGACGGAGCTTTGCCGTTACAAAAAATTATCTTTTGCGACGGCTACACTTGCCGTCACTAATAATTTGAGGCAAAAAACCTATTTTCTAGTAGTGTTTGAATCAAAATCAGTTAACATATAATTATGTACTGATATTTGTTTTGATAAAATACACTATCATTTGAAGCTGTCCAACCACTATAAATATGTTTTTTTTATTATTTTTTATTTAGTTTTTGAGTTTAAGCGTCTATTTTTGCATATAATGTTGTGCTTATGAGACATGCATAATTCTACACATGCTCAAAGCACTTGATTATTCCTACTATGTTGTTGGTATTTCTCAATTGAAATGTCTTGCATATAATATCTTGATTATTCTTAATTTGTTTTTTTTGGCTTTGCGTGCTACCATTGTCAAAACTCTTGCGGTGGGATGCTATTATAAAAACTGAATAAGACTACAATGGAGAGTGAAGAGATGTTAATGTTTTTCTAGGAGATGTTTGCTAGGAACTCTGTCTTTCATTTTGAAAGTAACATATTTATGGTTCTGGACATACAGTTAGAACATATATGTAAGGGAAACACAAATAATACCTGAACCAGATTTAAATCCAAAAAGGAACAATGAGATCGGAGGATGCTTTACCTTTACATGCTACCATTGTCAAAACTCTTGCGGTGAGATGCTATTATAAAAATTGAATAACACTAAGCACCCACATCTCAAGAACGACCTCATATGCTGATAGTGTTTTCTAGGGAGAAAGGTAGAAGAAGTACATAGAAAAATGCTTACTTGCATCAGCATACAGACACTCCCTCATATATATATACTGGCCCAAGGAGAGAATTTCGCAACATGGGCCATTGTGGACAAAAAACAGCGCGTCAGCGGTGTCCATGCCCAGTACAAGCCCACCGATGGATGTCCCACAACCATTTATTTTGAAAACATGACAAAATCGTCTTTTTATAGTTTTTTTTAAAGAAATAAAATAACAAAAAAATTCACGTGACAAAAGCGTTGTTAATTAGAACGGTCTATGTTTATTTTGTAAATAATTTCAAATCACATAAACTTATCTTTTCACATTTAAATCACAAGTTATATAATTTTTACTTAAAATTAAGACAAGCCATTTAGCTCACTAGGTCTGTTCAAATCCGCTCATTATTTATAAGACTTGGAATTATAGATCATTAGGCTTGAAATTTTTTTTAAGTTAGATTACGTTAATGAGCTAGCTTAAAAAATTATATTTAAAGCTCGCTTCAATCTAGCTCAAAATATATATACAAAATAGATTTATATATTTTTATGTAATGTATATATTTGTATTTTATGTTATTTAAATTTTTTAGGAGCAAAAAAATATTTATTAACAAATTAGTTATAAGATTTTAACACTTGATTTTTTAATCAATGAAATAATACCAAACTACTTCAATTACTGCAACATTTATGTTTATATTAATGACATAAGTTTGAGATAAATGGACGAGTTGAGAAATCTTATTTTATTATTGGTTGATTGAGATTTATTTGTAGACTAGGGCGTATGCACCCTTGTAATTATGCAGTGTACGCCCGGCCCAAATCGCGCCGCCTATTGTCCCACTTTAGGAAAAATGTAGAGCAAAGAAAATGAATGGAAATAAAAAACGAAAATAATTTTAAGTTATTTAACTTATTTAACACCACAATTTGTAGATACAGATTCCTTGATGGCATCACGCAGACGACGCATTGGATGCGAAGAGGTACACTCGTGTGTAATACACGACAATTGGAGATATGGATCCACCAAATTTAACTAACGGCATATGCACCGATAGATTAGATACTCCAGCAGGTGTACGGATGAGATGAGTCCAACGTTGCTAGGGCACATCGTGACCAAAAGTGAACTAGAGCAGAGTTCGCATCCTCCACTGAAGAACCGGACCTCTATAAATCCACCCCTTTCTCTCGCAGCAAGAAACAGAGCTGTGTTTGTTGTATGAAAATGGCGAAGCCTCGAAAGCCGAAGAACGAAGACCAGAAGGCTGATAATTCTGAAGCAGTGGTCCGTTACCAGAAGCTCTGCCTCTCAATCGACATGGACAAGCGTCGTGTCTGCGGGTGAAGACACACTTCTTCCCTTCTACTTCTCTCTCTTTCTCTCTCTCTCTCTCTCTCTCTCTCTCTCTCTCTCTCTCTCTCTCTCTCTCTCAATACACACAAACACATATACATATGTACATGTATATATATATATTCGGTTCTATTGTTACTGCTACTCTTCCTCTGATTCAAAATCAACTTTCTTTCTGAATTTGTGTGGTTGTTTAATTTGTTGTTTCGCTCCGTTAGAAATTCATTTTTGAAGCTTCTTTCGCTCAATTTCTATTTGCCTTAGTATTTTATATTCATTCTTGTGTTTCTTTCATTTTTTCATTGAAGAACTGAGTGCTAAATCGGAACTTGAGTTACTTGATGTTTTGAATGTGCATACTTTTTGATTCTTTCCTAGCCCTAGCATTGTCTCTCTCTCTATATACGGTGTCATTTTTGATAAATTCAAGCTTCTTCTAATCTACATCTTCACACTTCTCTCAGTTGCTCTTTGTGTTTATTTTTGTATATTGTGTTTGTTCATGTTTCAACGTTGTTGAATTCGTATATTTACTGAAAATGGGCTGAAGTTAGCTCAGCAGCTCGGAGATTTTATAACTGTTGAATAATGGAAAATTTTGAGATTTTAATAGTGTGTTGTGGAAGTTTGGCTTGGGTTAATTTTTGTTGTTTCCAGTAAGTATTTGCATTTTCATTTTGTAATTTCATCTTTGCATTGACGGGGTGTTTATTGTTGGCTTGTTTAGTTACACAGAGCTTGAAATAGCAGTACCAGATAATGGGGTTGTTGGGTTGCATGCGGATAATTTGGCGATTGAGAGGGTTACAGTTGATGGAGAGCCTGCAGAGTTTGAAGTTTTCCCGCATTATCTGCATTTGGAGAGTGAAAATAGGTGGTGTGCGGTGTCTTCAGCTACTTCTGCTGCTGATGCTGCAGGATCTGTATATTTGTCATCTCTTGAAAGAGAATTGGTTCCAAATTTGCTGATCATGTGTTCCAAGTCTGTCAAGTCAGTGAGTGAACAGCAAGGGAAACTGAATTCAGAAAATGGGTTGCATTCCTCAGAAGAACCCAAGCAGGTTTCTGTTGCTATTTGTAGTCCTTGCAATTCTATGGCAAACTTCGAGGCAGTCTATAAATGCCTGCTTCATATGGCTTGAAATATGCAGATTATACAATGTGTCTCTCGCATTCAATTTCATTCGTTATTTACAGTAGAATTTTTTTTGTAGGTTGTGTATGATTATATTTGAAATCTTCCCCTCCCCCTTCCAATTAGGTTTATGACGGAACCTAGAAATTGAAACACGGACCCACTTCTCTCATGCACATTCAGACTGACATTCCTAAATACCCGTTTCATTTTTGCTACTGGTGAACTTGTATCTCTAATGTTTGTACTGGTTTTTGTGTTAAAATTAGAGTTTATTTAGTTATGCTGTGTGAAACTAAACATGATCCAAATGAAGTTGAGATATTTTCATGCACATCTTCTGTTAACAAATAAATGGAAGCACGGGGACCACATCCATAGTGAATAGGAAAAACCAGAACTGCGCACCGGGATTGAAATCTCCTACATCTGGAAAAAAAAAGAAGCTCATCTGTGCCCCAAGTCCTTCTCTGTACAAACCCATCTAATTTTATTCACACTAAATTTCAGCCAGATTTCACAAAGAGGCTCCATGGAAGATGGCTTGGCATCATCTTCTTATTACATAGTATAATTGTCAAATGGATTTAGGAACTGTGTCCGGCAATAATGTGTGCTGAACCTCTATAAATTTTTTCTGCTTCAGAAACTTGTTGTGGTGAGGTTTACATGCCTGTGGTTTCTCATGTAGGTTATGTTGGGTGCAGAATGTGAAACTCGTTCGAGTTGACTATTGGGTAGAAAAAGCTGAAACAGGAATTCATTTTGAGGATAATATTCTACACACTGATAATCAGATAAGGCGTGCACGCTGTTGGTTCCCTTGTATGGATGACAGTTCTCAGCGCTGCTGGTATGAACAATGATAATTGGCTCTAATTAGGTCTAGTCTCGTGATTTTGTGCCCAATATTCATGTGAATTGACTTCTTGTTGTCCAGCTATGATCTGGAGTTTACGGTGGCCAACAATTTTGTGGCTGTCAGCACTGGAAACTTACTTTATCAGGTTAGATTAAATGTTGTGACAATATTCTGTATGTGAGGTGGGATAAGAAATAACCTGCTTTTGTATGCAGTGAGAAATTGAGTGAAATCTTTTGTATGTGAGGTGAGTTAAGAGGAAAAATAATATTCTGCATGAGATCACCTGGAGTGGATCTTTCATCTGATGGTATCATATTTCAAAGGAAATTCATTGCCGCAAGTAATATTGGTTTGGGAGGGATTTATATTCCATAGTGTCTGTGCATTTCTTCTGGACTTCTTTATTTGTGTTATCTCTTGTGAAGGTGTGCATAATCTTGTTATCAAGGAAGTAGTTTCTCAAACGAAAAAGAACTTTCCCTAGTCAACTGTTAATATTTTATTTTTCTTCTTTTTGGGACATAGTGCAAAAGATGCCCATAAGAAAAAAATTCTATTTTCTTTTTCGGAGAGGCCCTGAAAGCAGAAGCTAAATAGATTTTGAGGCTTCATTGGTGTTGGTGCAGTTTTATTCACATTTCATTAGGCTTGTGGAGTTAAATATAGCTTGGTAAGTTCTACACTTGCTGCATAAAGCTGTAACAATGGTCCATGGGAAATCATATAATTAAGCCCTATTTTTTTAGGTCTTTATATGTAATTTGTAAGTGTCTAGAATAGTTTTTTTTGTTTTGCTTTGATAAATAAAATGGGTGTAGAACAGTTTTGTTAGTTGAATTGGCAAAGTGTCCTATATTAGAGCCTTACGCCTTGAAGAAATTGGAAGATTTAAGCATCTTATAAATATCTGTGTTCTTAGAATTCTATTAGGAGATTGATTGAAAAGAAGTGTTAACTTTGAAGCTTTCTGCGATGCATGGTGTTACCGCACCTTGGTGCATGGTTCCCAGGGACCTTTAGTTACGATTCCTGGAATATTCTCTTCTTCTTCTTCCTCCTTTTATAAACGTACTATTTTTTTTTGATCTACTGTTCAGAGCACAAAATGATCCTTAATTTTTGAGCCGCTAAATGCTGTTTTTTACCAATTCCAGACTGACTCTAGACCAACTCTGACCCTTTTCCTTTTGGCCTTTTATTTAGCAATCTGTCCTCTGAAATTCCAGCACTCTTTCACTTTAAATTCCAATTATAACTTTAAGTCCTTTTCATCTACTAAACATACAATCGTTATTGTATACATGTACAGGTACAAGCTTCTCTTTTCCTCTGACGTATCATAAACCATATCACGTGTTGTTTTCTTACGTTCCAATTGCTGTCCTACTTGAACTTGTAATTGCAAAGATCTCTATTGTCACATGGCAATGTACTTTAGAGATCATGCCATTTTAAAATTCCATTGTTCGAAACTCATTAGTGCTTTTTAGCTAATGAAAATTATTAGTGCCATTTTAAAGATCATTGCCCCGCAATGGAATTGAGGACCCTTTGAGGTGGACTAGATCCAAGTTAGTGTGCTTTGAAGTTAGTTCTTTTCATAAGGCTCTGGTGGGGACTAGGGAGTCTGCTTTCTCTTGGAAAGAGGTTTGGGTATCAAAGTCCTCATCCAAAGAAACTTTTTTGTTTTTTTTTGCTTGGACAGTGGCACATGGGCAGATTTTGAAATTGATTATCCTATACATGTTAATTGGTGTTGCATGTGCGAGCATGATGGGGAATCAGTTAACGACTTGCTTATTCACTTGATTGGTGGCTTAGAACTTTGGTCCGTGGCCTTGGGTTTGTTGGACCTTGACTGGTTGTTCCCGAAGGAAGTTTCGGAGTTATTCCATTCTTGGAAGGGGGGGCCAGGATGGGCAAAAAAGGAAAGTGGCTTGAGCTTTAGTTCCATTGGCCTTGATGTGGATGATATGGGGGGAACGTAATAGAAGATCTTTTTATGGAAAAGAAGCCCTGGTTTTTAGACTTAAGAGCAGGCTTTGGCCATTTTGTATAGTATGGTCTCGGGGAAAGTTGATCTATCTCTGCTCAACTTTTGGATTTTATAGATGCTATGAAATAAGCGATGTGTATATTGACAGGCCCCTTTTTGTTTTGATTCTTTTGTACATGGGTGGCACCCCCTTGGAGCCTTTGATTTTATATACTCGCTACTTACAAAAAATTGTTGCTGTTTTCTTTTCAGTTGTGTTCTATTTCTTTGCTGTTGGATTCCCTATTCACATGTTCTATAGGAAAAAATGGAATGAATCAACAGGCTGTTCCAGTTTTGTTGCTTTAATCACACTTGAGAGATCTTAAATTGGTCTTCTTATCAAACGGTGGCTGTTGTCATTATAGTGATTTAGTGTTTTGCATGTTAGATTTGACTTGAGTTTGAGCTTCCTTTTGTAGCAATGAACCTGCCCTGAATGGGTTGCATGGGATTTTGTTTGAAGAGAATGCATTGTTTCAGAGGTATCGTGAAGGCTTAGGCATTTTTGTTGGTTTTAGGATTGAGAATGAACATTTTCATTTTTCATATTTGGGTCATTTTAGTGCATGGATTTGTGGAGTTCTTTTCCAGTTAAAATGCACATAGTTACTGTGATATAAAACACTAAAATGTAACGTGACAGATTCATGACATTCCAGTGGAATTGGTGGCACATGTAGTAGTTTAAGAAAGCACTTACATAATAACTACATCCTTTTTTTTTTTTTGTTATTTAATCTTTTATAAATTACAATACCCAAAAACAAAACAAAACAAAACATTATTCAAAAATCAAAATGCTTTCGTATTTACCCTTTGCATTGCATTAATAATATTTTGGGAGTGAGTTGAATTTACTCGCATTTATGCATATTTACATTAATTATGTAGTAGTGTTCAAAACTATGGTAAATGTGTTCAAGTACAGGTGTTGGGTGTAACTATGTGTCCTAGTGTTAGATTCATCTAATTCTCATGTGCAAGGACCTTAGGACACGGCTAGATTTCATATTTCTATTATTTTTTCGGATAGAATGGTATTATCACTTTAGTACAAAGCATGTTTCGTTTTTTGATAAGTAATTAAAATAGAGCATGTTAAGCATAAAATGGAAGCCTTGTGTTTAGTTATATAGTAAACTCAAATGTTTATACTGCTTCTTGAGCGCTTGTCCAACTAGATGTGTCAAACACAATTCCCATAATGTTACTCGTCTCGAGTGGCCTACATGGGTACTTAATAAATTTAGAAGAGTCCATACAACATTGGTACAAAAAAATCAGAACATGCATTGTCTTATTTCTTTTTCCTTTTTTTGTGACCCGCTGAATTGAGTTTTGCTTTTATATAAATGTTACATACCAATGTTGTTATTTTTACTGTACATTTTAGGTCACTGATTTGTCGCTTTTACAAGGGTTGGAGCAGTCGATGTATCTGTTAAAGAGTAACTTTTAGGCTATTTTGTGTAGTTGGCTTTTAGGGAAGGGTTAGTCCTAGCCTAGGCCACTTTTTTGGATTTTTTGGATTTATTAGTGATGTAAGGGGTGTATAGACTCTTTGATTGCCTTTTGTTTATGGCTTGTTTTGCATATGAGTTGTATCCCCTTGATGCTTCTTAATGATACTTCTTTACTTATATAGAAAAAGGTATTATAATGCTGCATAGGCAGCTAGCTTTCGTTATTTGTGTTATTGTATATGTGTATTGATTTTACAGGTTTTGAGCAAGGATGATCCTCCTCGTAAAACATTTGTATATAGACTAAATGTTCCAGTTGCTGCTCGGTGGATATCCCTGGCAGTTGCACCATTTGAAATCTTTCCTGATCGTCATAGTGGTCTTCTGTCATACATGTGTTTGCAAGCTAACCTGTCAAAGTTGCGAAATACTGTGGGCTTCTTCCATAGTGCATTCAGGTTTCTTTTCTTATTGATATGGCACTTGTTCCAGTTCCATCAGGAATATTGTTTTCAGCTTGCATATTTGTTACCTTCTGCAACTTAATTCCATAACTACTCCCTTAAGTTCCTGTCTGTTCTATTTTTAACAGCCATTATGAAGATTACCTTGCTGCATCATTTCCATTTAAGTCATACTCGCAAGTTTTTATTGCTCCCGAGATGGCAATATCCTCAATGAGTTTGGGAGCCTCCATGACAATCTTAAGTTCTCAAGTTCTATTTGACGAGAAGGTTATTGATCAGGTATACTTGTAATGAAAACATAATTGGTTAATCAGTTTTACTCTGGCAGATTATGTTTATTGTTGCTTTGCACTTGTGTAGCTGTAAACAAAAGAGAGAGTTTCCTAGTAATTATGAATGGGACTCGCATAGCCTAATTTGCAGATGAACTGATATTGTTGGATCATGATTGGCAAATAAACAACACTTGTTGATTTGAGAACTTGGAGACTGAAACAGTGATGAGGAAATTGGTATCCAGATAGAAGCAGAGATTTTTTAGGGATGAAATCAGTGAGGTGTAAAAAAATAGAGGAAAAAGAACAAAAAAAGAAAAAGGGAAGGAAGAAGAACAAATTGGGAATATGAATAGTTGATGTCTTTCGCATGATTGCAACTTGCTCGATTATTTCCTCATTATTTGTAGTTGGTTAAACGAGTATAAATTTGATAAAGCATAAGGGTATCTTGGGTGACGGTGATAACCATCACTTAAAATTTTTTGTGTTGACTCAACTTCACAAGGAGTTTAAGAGACGACTCTAGATGGCTTCTGCATGACGATTTTAGATTGATGGTCTTCTTGAAGCCTGATTCATAGACTTACAGACACACCATCATTAGGAAGGACTTTTAGGCCTTGGAATCTCATCTGGAGCTTTAGGAGCTCCCCTATGCTACCTCTATAAATAGATAATTTATTCTTCACTCATATAAATAAAATGGAAAATAGGGGTCCATTGTGGCTTGAACATAGAAAACAATGCATATGCAGCAGTCATAGGGGCCAACTTGATGAGGCAATGAAATCAAGCACAGCCTGAAGTGAGTTAAGCTTGACTAAGCCAAAGCTCTGCCTCTTGATACTTGAAGCCTCTTGGTCCAAGCTCAGATTAGAAAATCCACGGGCTTCAGGCTGAGTTCAGGTTTTGCTTGAGCTATCTATTATTCCATTTCATCTATCTGTTTATATATATGCCTGTGTGTATTTTGTAAGTTTCAGATAAACTGAGAGTGCACAGGCCTTGGTTTGAAAGTTTATAAGTCCTATCTATTGCTTAGGAAATTGCTTTGGATACTAATGAATGCTTATTGAAGTTTGACAGATCTTTTTTGAATAGAATTGATTTTTTTATTCCTTCCTGAAGTTTGGTTGGCCTGATGTAGTGCATTATATAACGTTGATTCAATGACATAAAATAATCTTTGCATATAAGTTCAAAAACTTCAATGCTACAGCCGTGCTTTACCTCTTACCTGGTGGTCTGTCATGTGGGCCTTTTGCACTCAATCTCATAGTTTGAGCAAGGGCAATCAGGAATCAACAGGAAGATGTAGACTACAAAAAAGAAAAAAAGAAAGGAAAATAAGTGTGTGCAATGATAAATCTCTATAAACTGGCTGTTTGCTTATTGGCTCAATTAATTTAAATATCAAAGTTGTGAGAAATATATGAATTGGGAGTCACTGATGGGGAGCCAGTAAGGCAGCAGTATTCTTTTTGAGGATGTACATGGTACAAGTGGTGTAACGTTAAGTGCCCTTTGCCATTTCTTCAAGACAGATGTTATGACCCTCAAAAGTGGATGATGTACCTTGTCTTGAGTTTGGAAATGTTAAGTTTCTCTCATAATTGTCCCCTGTGCACTATTAATAGCGAGCTGTGTTTTCATACAAGTGGTCAACTTGATCCTTTCATTCAACTGTGGAAAAAAATATTCGTCATACCTATTTTGTCCATAAGTATATGCTCATAAGTTTTGATTGTTGTAACAGACCATAGAGACCAGGATTAAACTTGCCTTTGCCCTTGCATGTCAGTGGTTCGGTGTATATATCACTGCTGAGGCACCGAATGATGGTAAGCTGCTTAAAGACAATTGTGATAGTTCTTTGAGTTCTAATCTATTTTGAATGTTTACTTTTGATAGTAGTAAAGCCTTTCTTGCTAACATGGTTTCTTGATGCTTATTGGCAGAGTGGTTATTGGATGGTCTTGCTGGGTTTCTAACTGATTCATTTGTTAAGAGATTTCTGGGTAACAACGAAGCACGTTATCGGCGATACAAGGTCTGCTTTTTTGTTGCAGCTTATTTCAAATGCTTTATTTGTGAATCAGTAATTTATATCAGATAAAAGCGGCGGATCATAATTCTTCTAAAGTGCACCTAGAAGTTGAGGCCCGTGATTATTACAACATGTGCACAGTGTGATGCTCATAAGGTGACATGATCTTGAGGACAGTGCAGAAAGTTCCTAAATATAAGATTACTGATGTGCATCACATTCAAATAATCTAAAGTTGAGGCCAATATTTATTCTTGAGGACTAGCAACTTCTATACTTATGTCCTATAATATCATTGATATTCCAACCTGAAAGCACGCGGACGGTGTGAAATGCATTGTGGTTGAAAGTGCCCAGCAACCTTTCAGCACATCCTATTCCATTCTTGCTAGTTGTTGATAAAGGATGTGAAGAGAAAAGATGATCAGGAAGTGACTAATGACTATTTTTAGCTCCCCTATATTGCAGTTAAACAGGGGCTCTTCAACCTTTTCCCCAGCAAGATAGGGAAAACAGCCTTGGAGGCTGGAATATAAATAGGCCTCAATGAGTAAATTCTTTCCTGAGCTCAACAAAGCTTGATATGTTTGAGAGAGATCCAATGCTATTATTGGGGAAAAATTGCTGTTTAATTCTATTCTTTCTAATTTTACACTTGCTAATGTGCTAAGAAAATGCATGAGATCTTGTCTTTTCCCGACACATACGATAAATAGATTAATGGGTCTCGATGATCTCGGAAGGGAGGCATCATGACCTTCCAAAATCTCTGCTTACCTTTCTGATACTATGTTTTATTGATATTCAATCTGTGCAAAGTTGAAATGATTTCTACCTGCATCTGGTAAGTGGCAAGGTGAAGTCAAGATTAATTGATTTCATCTGCTGGGACAAATTTAAATTGCAAGATTTTAAGATGGTATGGCACTATGAATCTTGTTTGGGTCTTCCCTTGCTGAATATCTGATTGTCAATGTCCTCTGTTTTATTTTAAAACTTTGCCCAGTCACGTTTTGGAAATTAGTCAAATTAGTAAAAATCAACAGTCTTGGAGGCCTCTTACATTTTGTGTGGCCCACACAAGTGAGAGAGCTCTGTTAAAAAAGCTAGTAAGGCTGTGCTTTTTGTCCCTCTCATTATTTTTCCAAACATGTAAATGTTGAAAACCACCATCTTCTTTCTGAAAGATTAACTAGTCAATATGGATGCTCATGGAGGTTTTGATTACATTTACATACAGATATTAATAGGCGCCTTAACTGCAGGCAAATTGTGCTGTTTGCAAAGCCGATGATAGTGGTGCAACTGCTTTAAGCTCCTCTGCTTCTTCTAAAGATTTGTATGGAACACAGAGCATTGGTTTATATGGCAAAATACGATCTTGGAAGTCTGTAAGTTGATATTGACTTTCCTCTGGATTTCATTTCTAATTGCCTTCTCTTTTGACGGTTTCGTGCATAATAGGTGGCAGTCCTCCAAATGTTGGAAAAGCAGATGGGGCCTGAGTCCTTCCGTAAAGTAAGAGTCCAAGCATTTTGCACTGTACAATGTTTGCTAATTTGCTAGGGTCGAGGAAGCAGTTTATGTGGTATTGCATGTTGCTTTCACTATTCTTTGTCTCACTATGTATTTAATTTTCAAACCTTCTCCTTTGTCGTTCATTGTTGATATAATGATGTCTCCCATTCATTGTTGCTGTTAGATCTTATATTTGGATGTTGTTCCACCATATACTTGTGAAGTTATGGCGGCACACTACTATTTCTAATATTGTCAATATCAATTTACCTAGAGTAACATTTTTTTTTCTTTTTTTGGATAAGTACCTAGTGTAGAACTTTTGAGGACTCTTGCATCCTCATTCGATAATGTGTCATTGGACATGCAAGTTTTTATTGCACTGTTGGATCATGTGCTTACAGCCTGTCAAGCTTGCAAAATTTGAAGTTAATCGTAAATCAGTAGCCTCCCTCCAATTCTTAGCTTACTTCTCTCTGTATAGTATCAGCTTCTCTTTGGTCAATATCTATATAGTGCATCCAAGAATGAAATTTTGTTTCGTTTTGGTCAAAACAACCGATACTTTTTGGTGTTGCCAGCATGAAATCCTGAAATTTCAGGGTTACGATAGCAGCAGCGGCAGTCATTTCAGTATTTCATTAGAAATATGGTCAGGTTTTGCAGATAGTCAGACAATACAGGCTACAATCTCAGATTTCTGAGTGTAGAGAGAGAGAGAGAGAGATACCAGCTGATTAATGTTTAATGTATAGCAGGTGGGCTATGTCGTCATTGTTGTTGTCATCATTGTGGCCACCTCGCTGCAGACTGATTTTTTTTTCTTTTTACCTTTTCCTTTTGCTCTTTTTTCCATTTTTTTAGACACAAACTGCAGTGGTTACTAGGATTTCCTCCACGACTGATATGCTGAAGTCCTTTTGGATGGAGTCTCATGCTGTGTAGACATTTAGTCCATGAGACCACAGTGGACTGCCCGTGGCTGAAGCAGATCCCCTATTAAGGGCTCAGACCTTGGCTGGGATTTGGTGTACTCAGGGTATTATGGTGGGTAGATAAAAGAAGATTCATAGTGGATAGTAGGTCTATAGAATTAAAAAATTTGATGATGATGTCTGATATTTTCAATACTCTAACCACCCAAGCAAGCTTTTTTCACCAGTGGAAAAAATAAGAGGTGGGCAAAACTTATATAATCTTAATAGATCGCATTGAAATTTTTATTCTTGTATTTGTTACTATAAAGAAACCAGATGCAACTACTAAGTAGCCTTCAACATATTCATGTTAATTTTAGGGATTTTAAACTAGTGCCTAAGGATAAAATGACAAATGCACATCGGTGAAATAATTATATCAGGTATTTTCCAGTTGATGGAGAACCGGTGAGGGATGAGAATGAGATTAGAGACGAGATTGTGTTTTCACAAAGCTCTGTATTTAGAAGCGTGTGGTTGGAGACCTAGACTAGATTAGATGGCTTGGAGTTTTCTGTGCTTGAGGAGGAAGATATAGTTCACTTAGAGATTCCATTCTCTGAGGAAGAAGTGTTATTAGCTCTAAAAGACTGCAATAGTGATAAAGCTCTGGGCCTGATAGGTTAACTATGTCTTTTCGAGAAAAGTTTGAATATAACTTTTATTCTTCTTATTCCAAAGAAGAGTGGGGCTAGGGAGTTGAAGGATTTTCAACCTATTAGTTTGGTAGGGAGTGTGTAAGCTTATGGCTAAGGTATTGGCTTTACGACTTAAAAAGGTGATTGGCAGTGATCACAGTGTGATCTTTGAATCCCAAAATGTTTGTGGGGGGTCGTCAGATTTTGAATGAGGTTCTAGCGGCAAATGAGGCTGTGGACTCAAGGTTGAGAAGTGGCACTCCAAGCTTATTGTGTAATTTAGATATTGAAAAGGCCTATGATCATATATGTTGGGATTTTCTTCTCTATGTGATGGGGAGGATGGGGTTTGGAGGAAAATGGAGGAATTGGATCAAATTTTGTATTTGATCTGTCAAATTCTAAGTCATGGTGAACGGTACTCCGACTTGATTTTTTGGCAGCTCGAGGGGTTTAAGGCAAGGGGATCTTTTATCACCCTACTTTTTCATCATTGTGATGGAAGCTTTTAGCAGAATCTTGCAACGAGCCGTGGATGGGGGTGTTATTAGTAGTTTTGTGGTGGAGAGAGTTGGGGTGGAGGAAGTTGCTGTTTCTCATTTGTTATTCGTAGATGATACCCTCATTTTTTGTGATGCTAATGAGGAATAGTAGCGGTACCTAAGATGTGTTCTCATTTGTTTTGAGGCAGTTTTAGGGTTGAAAGTGAATGTGGGTAAAAGTTAGTTGATTCTAGTGGGGGAGGTGGGGAATTTAGAGCCTTTAGCAAATTGCTTGGGTTTTAAGGTGGGTGCTCTTCCTGTGGTTTATTTGAGTTTGCCGCTTGGTTTTTCTTATGAAAGTACAGCTGTTTGGGATGGCATTATTGAGCGTACTAAAAGGAGACTTGCATATTGGAAGAGACAATATCTCTCAGAAGGAGGTAAGTTGACTTTGCTTAAAAGTACTCTATATAGCTTGCCGACATATTTTATGTCTCCATTCACTATTCCGACATTCGTAGTGGAGAGACTGGAGAAGCTTCGGAGGAATTTTTGGTGGGGAGGTTTGGGTGATGAGTTTAAATATCATCTTATGGCATGAGATAAAGTTTGTGTTCCTTTGAAGGATGGTGGTTTGGGTATTCGTCATTTTTGTACTTTTAATCAAGCTCTCTTCGGTAAAATGGTTATGGGGATTTACGATGGAAGATGGCTAGCAGTGGAAACGAGTGACTCAAAAGTAAATACGGGTTAGGGGAGGGTGGTTGGTCTTCTTGCAGGAGTCAGAATTCTTATGGGGGAAGGGAATACGGAATGGTTGGGATGAGTTTTGTCAACATGTTAGGTTTGCAATTAGAGATCGTAGTAGAGTTCAATTTTGGCATAATCTTTGGTGCAAGGATGTTGCATTGTTTGTCGCTTTTCCGAATTTCTTTGCAATTGCGAGGAATAAGGATGCTTCAGTGGTTGATTATTTGATGATTGCAAATGATATGGTAGTTTGGGATCCTCTTTTTATTATAGGCATTAAAGATTAGGAATTTGAGGAGGTAGCAGATTTGTTCAAATCTTTATATGATGTGAATATTAATTGGAGGGGTACGGAACGTATGATTTGGGAAGGCAACAATGGGAGGTTCTCTGTCCGCTCCTATTATGATTTTTGTAATAGTGGACCTAGAAGATCTTTTGCTTGGCAGGTTATTTGGAAGTCAGGGGCTTCTGTTAAAGTGGGTTTTTTTTCCTGTGGTTGGCAGCGTTAGATGCCATGCTCACTCTTAATAATTTAGGGAGAAGGGGTTAGTTGCTTTTTAATTGATGCTGCATGTGTTATAGAGCTGAGGAAACTGTGGATTATTTGCTTATCTACTGGGATGTGGCATGTGAATTATGGAGTATGTTATTCTCTGTCTTGAAGATTATTTGGGTCATGCCGAAATTAGTGGTATCATGATATGAATATTGGTCTAGGGGATGCAGCGTCTGTGTTAAAAAGAAGGCGTGGAGGTTGGCTTCGTTGTGTGTGATGTGGTGCTTATGGAAAGAGCGCAACAGGCGAACTTTTGAGGACGTTTTACCAGTCCATCGATTAAAGGCTACCTTATTACATACTTCTCATTTTTGGCTTTCTAGAAAATTTTTGATTCCTCTTTTGCGATTATAGATTTTATAGCTAATCTTTCTTTGAGAGGGGAATCTAGGGGTTTCATTTTGTATGCATCTTGTGTATACGAGGAGTTTCCTTCCTTGCAATAAATAAATTTTATTTATAAAAAAAAAAGGTTTATAGTACTGGAGTGCCTTGTAATTATGCTCTTATCAAGCTTTTATTTTTATGTTTCCTTATTCGTTTGTGTTACCAAGTTTTTGTTTGGGACTTTTCTGTTGTGTTTCCAAAACTTACATGAAATGTTCCCATTCCGAACTGATTGAAACAAATTCCATGAGATGAAATTTTCGTCTTTGCTTAGATCAATGTAGAGTTTTACAATCAAGATGAGCATGGATGGAGCATATGATCACTGGTGAGTTTGAAAATCTCTCTCTCTCTCTCTCTAGGGAGAAAAGGGGAAGGAGGGAGGGGGAGAAGGGGGGGGATGATCTGAGTAGGGGTATTTGATCAGGCCTCTTCTTGATTAGTAATAGGGGCTACAGATCATTGTACACCAGAGGAGGGCAGATGTTGATGTATGGACAAATGAATAAACATAGCTAGTTGAAGCCCAATGGTTGTCTGAGAGTAATCTAGTGTTTGTTACTGTCATGAGTGGAATTAGTTTTTACAGCATTCTAGCATCTCCTCTACTCAATGAAATCAACAAGGACAACTATTTGATCTTCTTTGTTATCTTTCTAGTTGGTATAGAGGCTTTACAAATTACAATATCATCCATGAAATTAACGAAACTTCCTCTTCTGGGATTTTGAGAATCCATGTGACATTACATCTTTGGGATTTAGAGTTTGAGCATAGGGCCTGTTCATATTAAATGATTATGTGAACCCAATAGTAGCTTGAGAGCTAATCTTGCTTTCACTAGTCCACCTATTCTATGCTGGCCAAAGTTTTTCTTTGTTAAATCTACATCTTCGGATAAGACTGTTTCGAAACAACAACCATAGCCAAAATAAGTATTCTTGTTGAAATTTCTCAATGATTCCTGCTTACATGCACCATTATTTTAAGTATTTCTACATGGCTGTATCGTCTATTTGTGTATTAGGAGTGTTGCTGTAGCCCTAGAAAGCGCGGACACTTCATTTTGGGTGCCGTTTGCGTGCACATATTTCTCGAATACACCGGGACACGTGTTAGACATGCCAATTGGCATGTCCTAAATTTTATGGCACACCCAAGACGTGCAAGAGACAGTAGAGCCTAGCTAGGGCCCAAATTGAATTAATCTCATTGTTTTCAATGTTTTTTGGTTATTTGTGGATGTTACTTTCATATACATCACAAATAAAAATATGATAAAAAATATTTTTTTGTTGTATCCCAACCTATGTCCGTATCCTCACTTTTTGAAAGTTGCCATGGCCTGTATCTGAGTATGTGTCCGTATCTGTACCTGTACCCACTTTCATAGTGGTGCTTCTTAGCTGCAGCCGATAGCTATATTTAGAAGTCATGCATTTATTGCTAAGAAAGTGCAAGAAAGGGGTGGCTAATTAGTGCAGGCCATAAGAGGCTCAAGAAAAAGTAAATTGAAAGTGAGGGCTAGTTGACTTCCTTGTGGAGTCATGCATGGTCTAGTTTCAATCGTAGTAGTGTCATATGACTCATATTTTATGATGGGGTCAAGTTTTATATGAATGCTTTATGCTTTTTCAAGTCGGGCATATTGGTGATTTCAGAATTTTGTGGGCATGGATTGTAGGGATTGACACATGTTGTGAAATAGCTTATTAATGGGTTTTTGGTTATGGTTCTTATTTGGTTTAAATGGGTTTCTGAAAGTTTAGTTTCTTATTTAGGGGTCCAAGTCCTAATGGGGATCGGAGATCTTTAAAACTTTTATGTACCAGTGGAATTTTTTTAATTCAATGAAGAACATGTTTTAGAGAATTTTCTAGGACTTTCACTCTCTCTTTGGATTATGTACACATTTCTTATTTCTCATCCTAAGAGTGGTGCCTAGAATTTTCTTTTGCTGCTGCTCTTTCATCATTATTTTCTGTACTTTATCCTTCCAAATTATTAAAACTGGATCTGTTCTAAGCCTTTTCCCAGCCCTAGACATTCTATTTCATGATCCTAATTCCTTGTATACGTCGATTACTCAACCCGGTGCCAACAGCACAGTCAACCAGCCTTGTTACTGTTCCTGGGAACCATACTCTGTTCCAAAGTTTCTTCTATTCTTGTTTCGTCAAGCTCTCAAAACCCTAACCTTTTATTACTCTATACAAACCATAGAAGCCCCATATGTTTACCAAACAAAATCAAACTAAAATAAGCCCTCTGAAGGGTCTATTTTCTGCTGTCATAACAATTTTGACTTCTAATTGCGTAGGAATTTTTTTGCTGCACTCATCTGATGTCACTAATTTAGTGGGGGAAGATGATAGTTTGTTATGTGATTAGCTGGACGTGGAACATTTGGTTGGAGATGACAGGACTTTTAATGGGACAGAATAGCCTATTTTTCACTTGCTGAGCAGATTGTTCTCTCTTTTGTATATTTTGTTCTCGGGGGTTGTGAACTTGTTACGCAATATAGGTTTTTTTTGTTGCTTTGCTTCTTTTTGATGAACATGGGTGGCACCCCCTTGATGCGTTCTTTTAATTTATCGTTGCTTATCCAAAAAAGAAAAAGTGAATAGATGGATGTAGAAGGCAGTTTGCTTAAAGAGACAAATTTGTGAAATTCTGGTTTTATCTGTTGATTGGATTGCTTGATCAGCTTACTAACTTCCTTCACTTTTTCTTGGAACTATTTGTTATTTTTATTGTGAAACTACATGATTAAGGCATGCCATTAGGAAGATTTGTAATTTTTATTTATGATAATGAATTGCTGAGGATGGCATGTCTTTCAAAATTAAAATGTAGGGTAATTCTTCATTTAATTATAGTGCTGGTTACAATAGAGTACTTGGTGGACTAAGATCTGGAAAACTTGTAGGTTTAAGGTCATAAAGGCATAATTGATAGTAAAATATTGAAATTGGATTGGTTTCAGTGGTGGTAGGTTACAAAATTTGAAGAACTTTTTGTACCGTTACGATATTTGGATATTAGGGTTTCATATGTAAGGAAAAGGTTAGAGTTGTCGCTATCTTTTTGGCTGAAAAATCAAAAGAAAATGGTAATAGCGGTGATTAAAATCACAAGTTTCGGCGGCAAAGAGTTGAAAAACCAAGTGAGAGAAGGAGGAGGAGAGAGGGGGGGGGGGGGGGGGGTGGGGGGGGGTGTGGAGGGGAAGCGGCACAAGATATTTGCTTCATGCCTATGACCCTTGGGCCTTGCATCTAGGTTTAGAGTTGGATTCTTCACAGAACATAATTGGTGGACAATTCTGTGAACTTTAATTAAAAGATTCGCATAACCAAATATAGGTTTGTGGTTGCTCCTAATTCTACAGGTGGTCTAACTCCATGTTTTAAGAGTATAGAGTCTGGGCCTGATTTGGAAAACCAAGATATAGACTGATATGGTAGCATTGTGATACTTTATTGGCTGATACAGTCGTTACAGGTGCAGATATGCCCTTTTATCACCATAGAATTTATCTCTTTTCATATTTTTGACACAGATCACAATCCAATCTCTTTTCATATTTCAAATATTTGTTTTTCTCTTATTTTCTCTGTTTTATTCGTTACACATATTTGATTTGATGTGTAATTAAGTATTTATTTATTTTAGTTAGTGTGTAATGTTATTACCAGAAATAGAGAATAATATAATGAAGCTTAAGATACAATTCAAGTAGACAAACAAATGCACAAGCTTAGCCTCGAAAGTAAATCTCTCACAACTCAAAGAGGTTAGGCAAAACAAAACACGACTAAAGGCTTAAGAAGCTTGGTGGGAAAAAAAATACAGATTGAGCAGAACCTAGTGATGAAACACCAATGCACTAGATCCAGACTCAAAAGGCATTTCTCATGTCTGAAATGCACAAAAATTAAAGTGGAGAAACAATTTCTGTGCAAGGTCCTCCCACCAGTCTTGTTGAGTGTGACTTATGTATTTATGAATCAAACCGAAATGGATGTTATTATGAGTATGTAATGTATTTCCCTCTAGTATTGCCATATTATTGTATAAAATCATACCCAGCCACCAAATATTGGCTTATGTTTGCTTTTTATTTTTTATTTTTATGAATGATCTATTCTAGTTGTATTTCTAATTATTTTGGATAGTGAAATTCTCTTACTAAATGAAATTATTCTTTTTTTTTTCCCCCTTAAAACCAGCATGAAATTTAATATCATTTATAAAACTGTTTTTAGCTGCTACAATGTTTGATTAGAAACCCTTACCAACATTCAAACTACGATAAATAGAGTCAGAGCATGCTTATCAATAATTGTTTTTGTGTTTGCTAGTGCTTGGAAAAAATTCCCGAGTTCAATTTCCGATTGCCGTTACACTTTGGCCAATACTCCTGATATCGTTATACCATGACGGTGACCGTGGCCATTACACCAGCCGATACTGCAACTTAAAATCATGCTCATGCATGTGATATTGCAAAGAATCGGTCATTAGCAGATCTCTTGTTCTCCTTTTTTGGTGCTAGCAGGCCGTATCGACCATATTAGCTAACATAAGAGCCATATTGGCTGACACGACTTAGATTTCTTTAATACCAAAAAAATCACTCTGTATGCGTACCAGTAGCCAATAACCATTACATATTGGCTAATATTTAGAACCACAGGGTTGTATGCGTTTGCAAATTTTATAATTATGTCGACTCAAAATCTTTTACTTCTTTGACATCATATACCTCCCAGCTCCCTTGATTATTATGGACCAACAATGTGTAGTGTCCTTCCTAAGAATGCCTCGGAATCGCTGACTGATTCATTCAGTTGGGGGTGAAGAATGAATTGAATTTCCCCTGCCTTGGGGAGCTTGGGGGATCTCCCCCAAAGAGCAGTGTGTTAGCAAATTGTTGGTATTCAAATATCTCTCCTTGTTTGTTTAAAGACAAATAAGCTGGATTTTGATACACACTATGAATTTAAATGTCGCCTAATCTTTTATATGATTTTAGGATGCTGAAGACAAGTAGATGTATCACACACAATCTATTAAGTGAATTTATTGAAGCCATAGTCTAGTTGCGAGATCAGATGAAAGGGCATCCTTTCTCGTCTAACGAACTTTGATGCTAATCCACTCTATGAATCCTTTAATAATCACTTAGTACTTCGTAACTTACTATTATTACACCGTTGGCTCCAAATCCACTTATTGCAATAGCTATTAGTGTCAGTAGCCTCTTAAGGAAAATGGATAATATATCGTGTGCAAAAAAAGGGAATAACAGTTAATGGTGCTGCAATGGAAGGAAACCACTGCGATTAAGCTTTTAATAGAAGCTATGTGCTGCTCATAACAGAACCAGACCATAATTGCTATCAAGAAAATTATGGTTTAGTGTAAAAGAGATTATAAAGGGAGCGTGGTTTCACTTAGAGAGTGCAAGCACGACCTTTTTCCCCCGCGCGCCGGGGGGCGGGGGGGGATTGTGGGAAGGAATCTATAGGGAGCATCATTTTCTCATGGTTTAATTTTTCTTAACTTTGTTGTTGTTTTTTTTTTTTTCCTGGTTGCTGTGCACCATTTTTTTGAGTTACTATATTTTACTTTTGGAATGTCATGCCCCATAGCTTTTAAGGATGATGGTTCAGCAGAAGGCCGATACTTTTTCTGGCAACAATGAACATGGAAATTTTCTACTGGATAATGAACTACCATGGGAATTCATTGATGTAATGTTAATTATCATTAAAGTTTTTAGCAGAATTGCCAACTATTATCCAAGCTCTTGCCTTAATCCTCAAAATATAATAAAAAAGTATTGATGAATGTGTAGGTAAATTTATTCTTTTTTAGATGCATGGATGGCAAAGGAATGTTCACAAACATAACGATAATTGGAAAAAAAGGTCCAGTGGTTAGTTAGTACCGAGTCCTCGGTTGTAATCGCTATTAAATGGTGACATGTGATGTGTTAATATCAGTAACTGAGCACTCAGTGCTACCTAACCATTTCTCCCAGTAATTGATATTCTTTGATTTATGTTAATTAGAAAACCTATCTAAATTCCATTGCACCCATGTATCCATACAATGCTCAAAATTAGCTCTTTATTTTTAAACTTATTTCTCTATTGTTGTAGCTTTGTATGTGTTTTTATGTTGATGTGTATTTGGGTTGATAACTTTAGTTCTTTTATGCCGGTTAGACAACCCATAAAGAATGCACTTCATTGCATGCTTATGGCATATGGCATGGCACATGTGAATTTGCCATTTGTTACGAATTGTTACCCATGCATTGCCTCTTTAGTTTTCATTGTTTATTGACCATTTGTGTTTTATGCAATTGCCTCTAGAATATATTTCTATTTCTGCCTTCTTGTTTATCATGCAGCTTTCAATACTTCATGTGTTTGGATGATCCAATATCAATACAAGGGCATTTATTCTTGAGATTAGAGTGCACATTAGTGCACTTAGAAGTTAGAAGTTAACAGTTAAGACTTAGGATGATTGATTTTTGTCTTATCATGTAACAATATGGGTAAATTACATGCTTCTGACAAATATAGTGATACCCCCTCATGATTCTGAAATTACGGTAAGGAACAAGAAATTGCTGGAGGATGGAGGATGGAGGATTGTTATTGTTCAAATAACAGTAAGGATGGAAATGCAGAAAAACTAGTTTCATGCAGGCAATAATTATGGGTTTTATTTGAAGACTACACGATCTAAAAAGTAGTCTTGAAATGCCTGTGCTAGAAATTTGTGTTGGGAGTTTCTATGCCATTCTTTTTTTCAGTTTTGGTTTTTAGTGTTTATACATGTGTGCTTATGTGAGGGAAGTTTTGGCTTATGCTGAGATGTTGAGGGAACTTTCACCATACAACACCTTCTTTCTCTTATTCCAATCATGCCTATGAGAATTCTATGGTTGATTAGGTGTGAATAAGAAAAGTACTCATTTAAAATTTATGTCAGTTACCTTTTTTTCCTTGTGTTGTTGACTGTTGATTATGTATGGAAATGTGTGTTATGTGATCTGTGATTCATGATTTTAATAGATTTATAGCAATCTTGTTCTACCTAACTAATAACAGCTGTTTTGGTTTTTGTTTTTCAACTGCAGATTTTGCAGCGAATTGTTTTCCGGGCTCAAGATACAAGTCGTCCCTTGAGAACTCTTAGTTCAAAAGAGGTGATTAATTACAACATACATCTCAGTGTTCCCCTTTCTCTTCTTCTCCCTCCTCTTATTGAATGATGAGATGAATAATTGGGAGAGCTTCTGTGAGAGAATAGAAACCTATAGAAACCATTCAGCCTGTGCCCTTGAGCCACCATAGATCTAAGCAGACATTTTGTCCCCACAAAGTCCTCTAACAAGGGACCTGTCTCTTAGTTAGACCATCTGACCTAGTGTTTTATAATATTCATCTGGTCTGCCCATATGAGCTCTACATTGCTAAGATGCTGACGTGGTTCCATTTGGATGTAATCCATTCTGTTCGATATTTTTATCACTCTGTATGATACTGCTATCAGTTGTATTCTTAGTGTCAACCACAGTTTGTATCTGCCTCAGAGATCACTCGTGAAATATTTTTCAAATACAAAAGTTTAATATCTTGATTAAGGAACTAGGGTAATGCGAAGACAAAGAAGGCCTAATAATGGTGAGTCGAATCAGGCGCGGCAGCCGTTCCAAGGCTTTTATGCCACAATTTAATTAGTACCTTTTTGGTATGTGTTGCGAACACTTTCATTTTAGCGTCTCATCTTCTCTGGAGAAGTGAAACTCGAAAGGATAGAGCAGATACTCTCCTTGGCCTTCATAGTTGTATGGCACCTGTTTTTCTTTCCGCCTCTGATTGTCATTCCTCTGCCGTTGCACCTTAAGTGCACCTCAATAGCTCAGTGGTAGAGTGGTCGGCTGTTAACTGACTGGTTGTAGATTCGACTCCTACTTGAGAATCGCTACCTTACCTCTTCCCTTACTTTAGGAGCCAAATGAGGCTACTTGCCAAGAAAGAGAACAAATCTGCTAGCCTTTGCTCTGTCGTCTTGCTCATGCGTCTTGCTAAGAAAGTGAAGGAGAAAGCAAGTTGCTGGAGGTAAGCCGTTGATGTAGTACCTCTAAAACCCGGCGAACCATAAAGAGAGGGAAGGGCTATTCTAGCTGAAGCTTTAGATTCTGCTTCTTCCTCTGCTGATAATTAATCTTCTGCCTCTAAAATAGCATCTGTTTCATGAATGCAATGAAGCAAGGGTATAGGGCCTATGGTGCCAATACCACCACTTGTATGTAGGCCGAAGCAGGGATCTCTCTCAATCAGAGAAAAAGAAAAAGTAAAAAATAACAACCGAGTTTTACATAGAATGTACAACTATACAGAAACAACTAAAGTATGCTTGCGAGTTGCACATCCAACTAGCCAGATTATACACTTATACCATAGCCTTACTCAAGTATTGAGTTTCTAAGATATAAACTTCATGCATTTGGAAGTCCAAGTAATATAGGTAGATATTTATAACTAATAAAAGAATATGACCTTTACATGTGGTTGGCTTGTGCTTGTTGAAGCGAACATGACCAAAAGATGTCCTAAAACAAATGTCCTTGTGTGGACATCCCCTCACTTGCCACATAGATATGCCACATGGACACTTGTTTTACATATCAGCATGACAATCTTGGCGATCTCCACTTGTTAACCTCCTATAGGCACATGTGTGAGGTCATTCGTAGTGACGCGTGATTGGCTTCGTCTGGTGGTGGCCGGTGTGCTTTTTGTTTGGGACAATGAGGGCTCAGTTTTCTGATTGATACAAAAACAAGAGCACGTGTGGTGGTGATTTGGGTTCGGGGAAGGAGGGGGGTATACATTTATCCAGTGTCCTTGCCCGCCCTTTATATTGCATAGTTTGTAATATATAACCCCCCTCTAATTGTTGGTTCTTTCTGATATAGTTATCACAGTATTTTTTCTTAGATGGGGTTATGTATATATGTTTTGCAATTTGTTGTGTTCATCAATTGATTTTGCAATCGAAAGATTCACATATTATATCTGTGAATTGTGGAAATGCAGTTTCGGCATTTTGCCAATAAAGTTGGAAATCTTGAACGTCCTTTTCTCAAAGAATTTTTTCCTCGCTGGGTGGGATCTTGTGGGTGTCCAGTGCTGAGGTATGATTTGTTTGGCGGTGCCTTGTGCTTCTTTCATGCCAATGTCTTTTACTAATATCTTTTAAATTGTCACCCCCTCTTTTGCATGGTACAAAGGATGGGATTTTCGTATAACAAACGGAAAAATATGATTGAACTGGCAATCATGCGGGGATGCACAGCTACTTCAGACTCAAGTGCAACAGTTGCTAATGGTAATCCTGACTCAGAGAACCGAGAAGGTGATGTTGGATGGCCTGGGATGATGAGCATAAGGGTTCATGAACTTGATGGCATGTATGACCATCCAATTTTACCAATGGCTGGAGAAACTTGGCAGCTCCTGGAGATACAATGTCATTCAAAGCTTGCTGCTAGACGCTTTCAAAAGCCTAAAAAGGGTTCCAAACCAGATGGCTCTGATGATAATGGTGATTCTGTATCTGCCATAGACTTGCGATCCAAGTAAGCATTGATTAATGTCTTTTGTGAGATTGTCCTTTTTAAGATTGGATTTGACAGGACTGAATGTGTCTTGCAGTGCTGATTCCCCCCTGCTGTGGCTCAGGGCAGACCCAGAAATGGAGTATCTTGCTGAACTTAATTTCAATCAACCTGTACAAATGTGGGTACGTATGAGCTTCTAGGGATTTGTAGTTGGATCTTGTTCTGTTTGTGGATAAAAAAGAAAAGAAAAGAAAAGATTGAATGGCTTCATCAGTTGCACATTCAATTTCAGTGCATGAATCGTATATATTTGACCAACACTTATCCTTTGTAAAATCTTAACGCAAATTCATACTTGTCTGTCAATAGTTCACTTTTCCTTTACAACCTTTTAGGTGCATGGTAGTTGCAGTTACGTGGTTTATGGACCCATTGTTTCTGCTTATCTTTTAGTTTCTCCATAGGATTCCTTTTTTTATTAATACTTCATGCTGAGGAAGGGATGCATATGTCAGCTTGTTGAATCGAATATGGTCTTCTGATGATGAATCTTGTGTAGCGACCCTCTGTTTGCCAAGAGATCGCCATCCTCATTTTTTATACTAAATGTTGAGCTGAATTCATATATTGGTACATGGGCTGCCTCTAAAATTCATATAATGTTACCTTACACCTACAAAGTTCAAATTTTTTTTCTTTGATCGTATATATTCTTGAGTATGTATGATAAAAAAAGAAAAAGTATATTACCCAACAAAAATACAAATAATTTTACCTTGTCACGAGTTTATTGTGATTTTCTTTTTTTGTGTATTCAACATGTCAATCATTATAAAGTTTAAATAGGAGTGGTCCGTACTCAGATTTAATATTGAGATTTTACCTTGTACCAACACGGAGTGGAATGACTTACATTTTGAAGTTCTTCCAGGATGAGGGATAAGGGTAGGCAAAAATGATTGTGTGTCAATATAAGAGAAGGATGAAAGTTCTAGTTTTAAACATATTGATGGAAAATACTGCTTGTATCAACGAGGAGTCGAATGATTGACGTTGAAGTTCTTAAAGGATGAGGGTAGGTGAAAATGCTTGTGCATCAATAAGAGAAGCAATGTCGGGTATGATTTAATAGAAAGTTTGGCCCGAGGTAGAGTGGGATGCTGAAATGTCATCTGTTTTGTTTGTTTGAAAGAGTAGAGAGTCCTGACGTGTTAAGTTCAATCAAATATTCCAATGTAGTAAATTTGGGGTTGGGTAACTATTGCTGAGGTGTTGGCTCTCTCTCTCTTTCTCTCTCTCCTATTTTTGGCAAAAGACAGAGCAAGGGAAAATGTGGTCTGTCCTGTTATTTGGGTCCAAATTACAGTAACTAAGATTGGTTCAAGTGGAATTAGATTTAGTTTATTGGAGGCAGGCCACTATTGCCAGGTTGTTGAGTTGATCTTTGTGTTCACTTATTTTTTTATTTCAAGTTACTTTAATCTGTTAAATTGGAATATGAATTGGTAAGTCTTGATTTGGATTCCAAAGGTAGCTTTAAAGTTGGAGGATTGTTTATATTTATCTCCTTGTGGGTCCTTTTAGATCTTCCATTGATATTTTTTTTTTTCTTGTTGATATATTTTTGTTGTTATGTTAGCATTCTGTTATATTTAATTGTTATATTAGCATTATGGGGTTTATTGTTATTGTAATTATTTAAGGTTTTCTTCTTAATTACCATTGTTGTTGTGATTATTATTTTACTTTCATCTCTTTTTCTTCTTGTTCACAATAAACATCTTGTTGCTTGGCATCATGTATTTGCCGACTGAGTTGTAGTGGTGGTCTTCCACTAGAGTACTGAATACTGAAATACTGAAAAATACTGAACGGAATTTGGCGTGTTGAAATATTTGAAACATTTAAGTTCTAACTACGTAAATTTGAAGATGTGAAACCTAAAACTACCTTTGTCTGAGTATACAGTATTCAATAAAAGGTCGTCTTAAAATTAGGACTGTATTTAAGGGAACCTCTAAATTTCAGTGGTAGGCAACCATGCAGTATCAAATGCAATTATTGCAAAACCAACAAAAAAATGTGTTGAGCTTACTCACTCAATAAATTCCATCATGACACTGGTGCTGCCTGTATATATTTTTAATGCATACTGAAGGATTACTAAATATTCGAAGAAAGACCAGAAAACCAGTCCAAAGCTGAGAAGAAAGGGGGGGGGGGGGGGGGGGGGGGGGGGGGGGGGGGGGGGGGGGGGGGGGGGGGGGGGGGAGTGTGTTTGGGTGTGGCTTTATGCAAAATAATGATAGTCCTCCATCCCAGTTGGGTGGCTGTGGCCTGGTTAATCTTCTCTGTTGCCATCAGTGCAATTAGCCTCCTTATTTTTACTTGCACTACTAGCAGTGATTAATTTTTGAAAACCTTATATATATTATAATTAATTTGACGGTTGTGAAATATGTCATACAATTTGCTTGTAGAAAAGCTTTCTCCGAATGATTTTTTTTAAACCCGAAAGCGACTGATAAAGCTTCTGTAAAGGGAAACCCTCACTCTATCCTGCTTACAAACAAATGTTGCTATTGGCTGACAGACTACTGTGAATAAAAGCATTTCGTTTGCTTTCGTACTTTGACTCTAGGAACTTCTAAATATAAAATTCCTTTTGTCTGTTGTCCTCAGTATAATTTATGAATCTATTATCTCTTGTTACCAGTTTTAGATCTGGGTAGCTTCTTGTCTTTCTAGGGGATTGCAATTTATACATGTCCTTTGAATTATAAGGATGTTTGTAGTGGCTAAACCTGGGATACGAAGAATTTTTGGTTTGTTGCTTTCTACAAATCTTAGGATTAGTGGAAGTGAGGTTTTTTCCATTTTTTTTTTTTTTGGCATTTTGACTGCACAACTTGCCTGTTGGCCCAACAAAAAGTCTAGGTGTCAGCCTGTAGAATATTATTGCAGAGCACTAAGCATACACGCTTGTGTGGTGGTGATTGATACATCATGAATTCATAAAATGATGGAAACTAACTGCCCAATCCCAGAAAAGAAAAAAAGATCAAAGAAAAAAAAAGGAACACCACCTCAATGTTGACAAATAAAAAATCACTCTTTCTGAGGTGGCCAAATGCTTGATTAAGGGGAGAAATTAACTGACTGCAAAGCGAGGAAACATGCATAGTATATCCCTTGCTTGTGGGAGATTTCATGTTCAGCAACTTGCTTCTTATTTTTCTTTCACCCTTCATCCCCTTTTATATCAATAGGGGGCTACGAGCAAGGCAGTAGTTGTTTTTTTGGCTCTATGCCAGAACTAGGATAACCTAGAATACCCATTTAGAGGCATTTTTTTTTAATTTTCTTTTAAATCAGAGTACTTAGCTGATAGAAGGCACAACTCACAAGTTTTGTGATGATGCAAGAGCCTTTCAACTGATTCATGCAGATTCTTTTGTTGAAAAGTTTTAATTTTTTTGGAGGTTCCAGATTTGTATAGCATACTCTTCATTTAAAATTTAGCTGATTATTTAGTGTGTTCTATTTTCTGCTCATAAAAAAGGAAAGACAAATAGTTTACCACTGAGGAGTATTAATTCCTAACTTAGCAAAATATAGTTTCCCAAACATGGAAAAAAAGACATACTCCAGGTGTTCATTATCCACTTATGGACATGTTCAATGACAAAAATGCTGCCATGTGATTAACTACCTGAAGTCATGTGGGTGTCCATTTTGAGTGGCTCTGCTACATTGCGTTGGTTTTCTGCCAACAAATATGTATATTGCATTCTTAAGCTTGTATGAAGTGCACCAAACTATTTTTCATTGTTTGATCTCATTACTGCTGTTATATTTATTAAGTTGCATCTGCAGCTTTTAGTAAATTACCACTTTATTCTCTTGACTGTACCAATAACATCTGGATGCTCAATCAGATGAATCAACTGGAGAAGGACAAAGATGTTGTTGCTCAGGCACAAGCAATTGCAATGTTACAGGCATTGCCGCAGCTTTCATTTTCTGTTGTTAATGCTCTGAATAATTTCCTTACTGACTCAAAGGTTCTCCTTTTTGTACTCTCTCTCTCTCTCTCTCTCTCTCAGTCTCACACACACACACACACACACACACACACTCCCCCACACACATGCGCGCTCGCATGAAATTTTGGAGATATTCTTGCTTTTTCATTCATTTTGTTTATGTGATGCAATTTTGAATTTTCTTATGTGGTATGACAGGCCTTCTGGAGAGTCCGGATTGAGGCAGCATTTGCGTTGGCTAATACAGCAACTGAGGTAATATGGTCGTTTTACCTTTCCACCCGATCATGCATGTCTTCTAATTTCAGATTTGATGATGTCATGATGGTTATATGTTTTTAGTTTTCTTCCCAACAAATCTTTTCTAGGATGTTTGTGTGTTCAACAGTGTTACCAGAAAACACTGATAGCCTAGTGATTTATTCTTTTGGAATGATGTTCCGGAACATGGTACTCTTCCGTCCAAAACTTTGAATTTAGTGATCCATTGTGATCCCAAATTTTTTGTTATTTATTTCCTTAAGGTTATAATCAAACATAATGAACAAAAATTTGAAGAGAATGGAGTTTTGGCAGAACTAATTCAAGGATGTGGGTGTTAAATTAAAGGCCAATAGGTATAGGGAAGGGGTTGGGATCATTATAAATTTGATTAGGAAGTGGTTTGGGGCTGAAAGAGGGGCTTGTGTGGGGGCTGTGAAGAATACCTTGGGAACAGTTTCTTGGGTTTTTTTTTTTTTTTTTGTTTTGTTTTGTTTTTTGTGGTGGAAGAAAAGGAGATGAAGGACAAGAAGTATTAATGGGTTCATTCTCACAAAGGTTAAGCAAACTATGTAGGCACAATCTCGAATCCTCATAAACTCAACTCCATTTTATATGGACCTAAATAGTTGATTATAGACTTCAGTGCAGTTACTGGTCCAAATAAGACAAACTCTTCACACACAGAAAATTTGAAAGTTTGACCACCAAGAATGTTGTAGATTTAACTGAAGCGACATGGATTGATCCAGCTAAATAGCTTGACTCGGACTAAAATGCATGGACCCATACTAGACAATCTCTAGAAAACTGGAGATTTACTAGATTTCATTGACTTGTAGAACATAAGAAAATTTGAATAAATAAAACTATGGGCAGCAAACTAACTCTAAATAAACATAAATTTGGACTATAAATGCTAACACCGACACTTTAGACAAGAAAGTCTTTCTAATTGCCATAGGCCTCGTAGCCTTTGTTTAAGCTTTTGGCTTGTTATAGATAATTAACTATACTATGGGTGGGGCATTATATGCTAACATGAGTGTGCATATATACATAAGTGTGTGTGAGTATTAATTGTTCTAGCCTAGGCACATCCCTTCTATATTCTCAAGACAACACTGATTTACCAGTAGCGCGTCTGTGCACGCCCATGCAACATAGCAGATATCTTTGATGTCAAATGTATGTCTTATTGACAACAACATACATGGGTGGCCATTTTTAGATGTGGTAGTGAGATCAATAAATCTCTTGCTTCAATTTCAAGGTGCTCTGCACCTCTCTATATTAAACTTGTAGAAGTGTGAATTTTAAAAACATTCTGCCAATTGTCTATCACATTATATCAGGTTGTGCATATCTGAACAGGAATGCCGTTGGCTGCTTTCCAGTTTTCTTCAACTTAATTCTTGTTTCACATTCGTTTAACTGTTTTTTTATGTTAGGAAACTGATTGGGCCGGCTTGCTTCATCTGATAAAATTTTATAAAAGTAGGAGATTCGATGCAAATATTGGACTCCCCAAGTGAGGTTCTTGATACTTGTAATTTAGATTCAGATGAAGGTTCTCTGGAATGACTAATATAGAAGATCATTTTTGTGGTGTTTTTTACTTTACAGGCCAAATGACTTTCATGATTTCCCAGAGTACTTCGTACTTGAGGTAATGCAATGAGGTAGGATGTGCATTATGGTGTATGTGGTCATATTACTTCATTTATTATGTCCTGGTTGTTTTTAATTAGTTTGAAGATTGATATGGTTACTTGGAATTTACATTAATGACTTAGTGATCCTCCCCCTCCCTCTTCTTCTCTCTATGCGCGCACACAAACAATTTAAATGAAAAAAGGAATCTGGTTGGATTAGTGCCTATTTTGTGGTGAGGTGGTGCAGCATTCAATAAGCGCCTATGGGATGTGCAATAGGGATTAACACTCCTTCATTACCCTAAATCCCCCTGACTCTCTTGATGATGTGATCTGATTGTCTCTAGTAGGATAATTGTTTATAAACATAATGATATAGCACCACTGACACACAAAGATTCAATATAATAGTCTTGGATGCAACTAATGTACAATTATTTGATATAATAGTCAATCAAAAATATATAATATGTGATTTTATATATAAGCATTTCCAAAGTATAATTAATTCATTTTTATGATTGTGGATCCCTTTATATGTGCCCATTCTTGATGCTAAGGATTGCAAGAATGTGAAAGAAACTTGCTACTTGTGGATGGTTAGGTTAGCAAACTTAGCATAATCTCGTTTATGCTTTCGTTTAGATTTTTCTGTTTGAAAAAAAAAAAAATTTAACCTTGACCATCTTTCAAGTGCTTTGCCAACTAACTATTCATTTCTTAAAGAAAAATTAAGATAATGAAAACAAAAGAGGATAACTACTCTGTGTTATCAACACAGTATGCATGAGTACAAGATAAGTGGTGAGGTCTAGTGAAAGAACTCTCACACCTGATGCTTCCAAAATTTTTAATTAGTAGCTGTTGTATGATTTTGATAGAAGTCCTCACAGAAGGTTTGTTTTTTGATACGTAAAAGATATCATTAGAAAGCGCTGAGAAGGCACAGCCTCAATACAAAAACTACACAAAAACTAATTACAAGACCTCAACACGAAAATTAAGTTGATCTATAAACTCTAAAATAGAGAGGGAGGATTCATAGAAATTCCCTTTAGCAAACATATTTGCTTTGAATGACTTGGTGCCACATGCCATTGTTTCTCTGGTGGAGTTACCTTGTTGGTTATGGCATCATATGTTGGAGAAGTTGCTTATACAGAAAAAAGAAATTATGCACTAAAGAAGTAAATATCGTTATAAAAGAACCTCCAAGATATTCAAGGGCTGCTAGGGGCAGATGGTAAAGAAATGTGCCATCTTATCGGGTGATCTTGGTACTCGCCATGTCATCTGGATCTTTGTTTATTGTCATAAATCTTCTCCAACCGTCTCCATTGGCATGTCTCAAAATAGTCATTTTGCTATAACTTTTTCCATCCACATATGCTTCTGTGATTAAGCAATCCAGAATTCTAAGATATGGAGCTTCTGATAGTGGGGATTATGTAGTCGATGGTACGTTGAGTTCATACCTTTTTTCCTGTTCCAAAGTAAGTGCCTGTTGCTAGGAATGCTATAATAGCTGGTTAGTGTTTATAGTGAACTTTTATTGCGAATGAGATAATGTTGGGGGACTCTAATCCCAATAAGGATCATCCACAAGCGAGGCTTTAATGTGAGTGTTAGCTACAATGCCAGCAGCAAATGCAGTCGTGTTTCTGTCCATGAAAACACTGATTTCATGGTTGTGACAAATTCAAAGTTACTTTAAAATTGAAATGAGGACATGGTAGGAGGCACACATTGAAATTGATAGGTATTCTTTTTATAACTTGGGAAATTGGTAGTTCTAGATGTGAAGTTTTAGAGGTGAGTCTGTGACTTCCAAAGGTGCAGCTAGTTGCTATAGTAGCTGTCTGAATTTTTCATATTTAAAGTAGTTTCCCTTGTTTTCCTCCTGTTCTTTTTATTTTACTTATTTCATCTGTCTTTGAATTGATGTTGTTGCTGTTGTGCATCTGCATAAGGGGATTTGTTCAGATGAGTCTTGGAGAATCTGCTCATCTTGTGTAGCTTTGTTTCTCCATTTTATTTGTGTTAGAAACAATGGAATCTTTGAGCCTCCTAGGGTAAACATATTATCAAGCGTGTGAATGGGATGAGCATGAGGGAAGCTGCGTCATGCAATAATGTGGGGATCAGATCCTTCCCTTGTCTGTCCCTCAAACATCCCCTTTGGGTGCATCAATGTGCTAATGGCTTCTACTGAATAACCTGGGCTATATTTTTGTTTTATGCAGATGTATGGTTTGTTGTTTGTTACCTTAAAAGTGACAAACCTTCATTGGGGGTGTGGAAACGCACAGAAGACTTTTAAGTTGGAAACTATTATAAAGTTCGTATTGTACGTGTCACACCCCCTTCCCAATTAGACATTATTAATATCCCATTAGACAAGTAGTGATTGTACAGGTCACTGCACCTGCGAATGACACTTTAATGCATACTCGAAAATAGAACATATCAGAATAAATATCATTGCTTTATATAACCATGGACCAACCATGCATAAATATAAAATACATCAGAGTAAACCATTTCATAACTTTACACACATCATTTCAAACCCATGTACATAATAAGACCCACAAACTCAAGCTAACATAAGGTAAAAATGCAAATATAACTTAAATCTCAATGTCTTATACAAATATGACTAGAAAATGAAACCAAAGCAACAAGAGTTTTCTCAAGCCCCGAGACACGACATTCTGACACCGATATGAATGTCATCGCAGTTGAGACTAAGACTACAGTAAACTAAATCGTGATCTCCACGTTACTTGTCAAAACAATCTGTATGAGTGTGAGTTAATTGTCAACGTGTCCACGATAAATAATCAAACTCATAAAAAATGATATATATATACATAATCACAGAATAAGCTATTAATAGATAATCTACCAATCAATGATATATACGCAACCACATAACACTAACATTAACGATGTGTAATTCTCCTCTCATCAACACCAATAATGTAATATGATTTATGAGATGTAATATTTCTTCTGATGCAATGCATGAAACACCTGAATGTGCGTGTGATTTAGATAGCGTTGGCCCAATATATCGATGACTCGTTATCAAGAAATGTCTACCGTGGCACCCCTAGGCTAGTCCATCGTGACTAAGCCTTTGGTTAACCTACCATTGTTAAGTTTCTCTAGTGTAATGCAAGGCATACAATATGGGTGGTATGTAATGTCACCTTATATATATAATCACCAATGTCTGCACGTAACTCCTCATATGTATAAACACTAATTTCACCTCATATATGAATACCATTAACACCTCATACGAATTTACCACCACTATACATATAGAAAACAAATAATCCATTCAATATGAATAAGATTATCTTATATTTTCACCTATCACCATACACACACTCGATGAAGTTATTCCTCAATTGATGTTGAAGGCTCTTGACCTCCTTTAACTCCTATCACTACAATTATGTTAGTTTTGAAACCACATTGCATAATTCATCAATAAATGTTAAACATAAACAATAATTCATAAATAACACTCCAACACCAAGTATACACTTTGAACATAATCATTTGAAAATAGGCTTAAAGACCTTTAATTTGACAGGTTATGGGCTGAAAACTCCTTTTGGATAAAGAAGTTATGTCCTATGGAAAATGGACTCAAATCCTGAAAAGAATGGTGCTGATAGAAATTTTAGGTCAACTTTAAACTTTAATATCTCACAATCTATAAGGAATTAGAGTAAAAAAATTTTATGAGTAGAAAGGTCTATGAGTCTACTTTCCAATGCTTCAAACAATGCGTTATTTTGAGTTTTCTAGGGTGTGATATGTCCATTTTACCAAAGTGTGTCAACTCTTTCGGCCACAAGTGTCGATCCCTCCAGCCACAGGTGTCGACCCCTAGAGAAAGAGTGCAAGGTTTTGACAATGTTAAAATGTGTCGATTCCTTGGTTCCAGGTGTCGGCCTCTAGAGACAGAGTGTAAAAGTTTGGAAAAATATGTTAAATGTGTCGATCCCTTTGCTCCAGGAGTCGACTCGGGATAGAGAACAAGGGTTTGTTGAAAAATGTTACATGCGTTGACTCCTCAAGAAAATGAGTTGAAACCCCCCCCTAATCCGGTTCGAAAATGCAACTTTTCAAACCATGTTTCTAAGCTGCCCATACAACTCCAACACAACAATTAGTATTTTCAAGGTTCAAAATGAATTTCTAAGATCTCAAACAAGGTTTTTAACACATCAAAACACAACAATATGCAAGATTCAAGAGTGGCTCTTAGAAATCATATACAACCTTCCCTCCTTCACTTTAATCTCACTTGCATGGCTTGCAAGAGTATGCTAGCATGCAACAATCAATAAAAATGCAATGAATTAAGTATAAAGATGAAGTTTCTTACCTCCAACAACAAAATCACAAGCTTTCCCTTCAAATTTCTCTTCTTTTCTCTTCTCTTCTCTTCTCTTCTCTTCTCTCTCTCTCTCTCTCTCTCTCTCTCTCTCTCTCTATTCGAATGATGGTAGCCAACCTCTTGACTTTCTCTTGTCTTTTTCTTCTGCTCTCTCCCATGATACTAGGCCACTTACACTCTATTAGCTTTTCTTTTTCTTTGTCTTCCCACTAGCCTTGTTTCCCTATTGTCTTCCCTCTCTTTCTCTCCACCTAAAGCATCTCTCTCATCTCTTAACTTCTCTTGTGACTAGCAAGTCAAAATAGATATAAGAGTGTATCTCATACCCTTAAGTGTCCCATGCACACACTCACTAATGATTCACCACTCAACTCACCATCTAACTCACCAATTACCACATGCCACACACACATGCACCCACATAATTTTATATATCAATTAACCATGCAATAAATTTAATTAGTTACTTATGAAATTATGAGATTAGGGTCTCACAATACGAGTGGGTGAAATTTCTCCGAAAGTGCTTTTATGAGGCTAGCATATATTATCCCTGTGCTTGAATACTAAAAACACTACAGCTGTGACCATAAGTGCCTTCACACCTAGAAGAGGTGGTACACTTGCAAAATCTACATTATCCTCATACTGTTTCAGCACAATCGGAATGAAGTGTGAAGTTGTGCCTAGAGATGCAAGCCATGTATTTTACCACTTTTTTCCCTTATTCCGAGACAAAATGGATAGCCCCAAAAAAAAAAAAAAAGTAATCAACATTTTTAGTAGCCATAGTTAATGGCCTTGTGTGCTTTGCGGACAGGATAAGGAGTCCCGGACTAATAATCCTAGGATTCATTGTCCCTGGAATAATAGTCTCATATAGTTGATTTGGTCCAATGTTTGTTTCACATGGGATAAAATTAGGGATTAACATTATCCCAAGCTTGTTTGTTTTTGTTGGACGAGGATAAATATAAGAAATGACTATATTACCCCTTACTAATATGAACAAAATATGATTTAATATATAATAAAAAACACTATGTTAATAATAAATAATATTGTCTTAATATATTAACAGGTACAATATATTAATATATGTATAATTATAATATAAACAGATAAGATAAATGCTATATTATTAATATAATGTAAATATATTGATATATGTATAATTGTATTGACCGATGAGATATATATAGATATATTATTAGAATATAATATAGTGTTGATATATAAAAGATATAATATATATTAACATATGTGTATATAAACAATTATAATAGAAACATATAATACATATTCTATTATTACTATAATATAATGTAATGTTAATGTATTAACACATATATATATATTAATATAAGTATGATTATAATATTAACATGATATACAAATATGTATTATCAATATAATGTTCATATATACATACATATATACATATATATATATATATATAGATATGATAGTAACATATAAGATATATTATATTATTAATTTAATGCTAATATACACTATATAAATATATGTATAATTATGATATATATGTATTATATTATTAATATAAAGCTAATATACATGAACAATATATATTATATTATATTATTATACATAATATAAAATATTATATGCAAGTTTAGGTAAAGTGTATTTTGGTCATTACATGCCTTACCTACACACATCTTGTCCCAGGACTGTCTGTCCCATCTCCCCGGTAGGACTAAATAAAACTAAATAATCCAACATATGTGGGATAAATAGTCCGATCTCGACTATTAGTCCAACTATTTTTTTGCAACCAAATGTGAGACTATATGGGACTATTAGTCCAGTCCGGCCTAGTCCGACTTAGTCCCGCCAAACAAGCGTGGCAGGGTTTACCATCTACCTAACATTTGACGCTCAAGACTCATGGCTGACCTGAGATGCCAAACTACCTTAGTATAGGATCCCTCTCACAAGAACTTTCAAGCCTGCCAATTAATTTTCAATTGATACTTACTTGACATATCTAAGGGCCAGTTTTTTTTTTCACAAATAAAAAGAATTTTATGAAATGCTTATGCAAACTTATAGCATAAACACCATTAAATTAAGTTGAGATATTGGTCGTTGAACCGCAAATAAAATTAATTTTATAAAATGATCCTGTAAACTCATAACATAGACCCACTAATTTAACCCTATAAAGCACCAAAAAGAATACTATTGCAATAATTTGAAATATAGGTCATTGAAGTTCACTTAGAACAGCACTAACCTGTCACCTATTTACTTCCCCTGTGTGAAGTAGCCAAGGTACAGCTCCTCCACAAGATTATGTTTGTTTATGAAGCCCCTGTTTTCCAGCAGAATATATAAGCCTAAGGTCATCCAAAGTATTTCCCCTGCATATCCAAAACATTGTTAGTGGTATATAAAAGTACCTTTACAGTTCAAAGCCTTCCTCTCTTAAAAGAATTAGTTCACAGATAACTCATAAAAAGTACAAAGCACATCTTGATTGAAGTTGACTCAAGAAGTTATTGTAGAATGCAAATATGTTCGTGGGGGAAATGACTAGGTTGTAATGGTAGCAATCTCATTATTATGATTTTAAATTTAGGAGTGGTCCTCCATCATATCATTGGAAAAAGAGATAGACTGCAGATTATATTTGACAATTTAGGAAAACTTTTGAAAGAGGAGAGAATCTAGCCGGGTCAGTTCCTTTCAGTCATGTAATCTCTAGTAAATCTAGACTCTCCTGGAATACTCGTCACTGGATTGACTGAGCTCTGCAGTGCAAATAAGTATTCTCTCACCACGATAGTATATAATTTAACAATTCTATTTACCTTTAATTGTAGTCTTTCTTGTCTCACCACTCGTCTATCTCCATATTCTTATTTCTGTCACTTTAATTTATCATCGTGTTCTTTCCTGATAGCCCGATATTTGTACCATGAAGCACAACCGGCTACAATTTGTCTTACCCTGCTAAAGAATTACTTCCAGCAAAAGTAGATAAGTTCTTATAGGCATTTTTACAAATAAGTGGCATGCTTCTATTAATTACGCCTATGAACATCAGACCCCACTTTGATCTAGGTGAAGGGAAGTGAAATATAAACAAGGAAGAAAAGAGAACAAATAAGAACTGTCGATAGAATTGCATCAAGACAGCTAAAAACAGCTAAAAATTAGGTTGCATATTACTATTTTTCTCGTTCCAAAATTCAACAGTTTATCAGGACAACATTGCAAAGGCCTCAGAATTACATGGCGCATCATGCAAAAAAATAAACCCATGCAAAAACCAACACCATCAGATCTAGTGGAAACCACTAAACTCCTCCCACAAAACATTGAACACCAACATATATATTTGTAGGAATTTCCTTTTCAAACCATAGAAGAAATCATAATCCATAGTAAATTGAACATATGGGTTTAAGAGGGTACCTTCTTCTCGCCACCTGCTGTAGCTCTTGTGACCTTCAACATGGTTTACGCATATAATATATACATAGTAGCAGAGGCGGTGGGATGTATTTGAGGTGCATCAGTGGTGAGAAGTTTTGATTGGTTTATTGAATGGGTGAGGGGATGGGTTTGCGGTGGCGAGTTCAATTGGTTGATTGAACAGCGGAGCGGCTAGGTTTGTAACGTCAAAGGCGGTGCTTGAGGCGGTGTTGCTGTGTATTCAGAATGTGTTTGCTATGGCGAGATTCGATTGGCGAATCAAATGGCAGAGTGGCTGGGTTTGTGGCTAAGGTGATTGAGGTGGTGGTGGTTGACGAATCTGTTGCTGTGCTATCGAAATGTGTTAGCTATGCAAGGGGTTGGCATTGCCATCATCGCTTGTGAGAAGTCTGATTTGTTATGTTGGCGGCTTGAATATGGAAGGGATATGAAAGATTGATGAGGGGTAACCTCGGAAGTAAAAAATAGTGGAGCCTAAAGCAGGTGACAGCCACTTTTATTATAGGTTATATATATATGTATATATTTATATTTTGGTGGTGTGGGGTGGGTGGGAAGTAGTTCTATGAACACATTTCTTTTATTTTTATTTTTTTTATCTCATTGGGTTTCATATTGCTCAAGGCGTTGACGAAGGCAAAATCAAATCTTAAGTAGGTTAGGCAAAATCAAATCTTAAGAAAATGAAGAAAAGTGAGAATATCTCACTAGCTCTGGAAGTCCTGATTTTGATATTACTCCTTGTCTCGGATAAAATAGAACATATTTTTTTAGTTGCATTACTGTTTTTGTTCATATGGGGTGGACTTGCTGTTTTATGTACTGAACTGCTTTCCCTTCTAATGTACTAATTCAGTTAATGTCATACTTACCCTTTTCCAAATTAAGCTTTCCAATTCTTCTTGTTTTTGTTCAGGCTATCCCAAATGCCATAGCCATGGTTAGAGCAGCAGACAAGAAAAGCCCCAGAGAAGCTGTTGAATTTGTTTTACAACTTTTGAAGGTAGTCGTTGGCTTTTGTTGGTTGCCTTTACTTAGGCCATTTGGTTTCTTGTATTAAAGTATTATCCTTTAAATTGGTGACAAGGAAAAAACTGAAATATTTGCTGGCATATCTGCGTGCCATATTTGTTTAATGACATGTAGTTGGAATAATGATGATTTTCCTTTTTTGTGACTGGTCTTGATTTTTTCCTACATTTCGAAGTATAACATAAGAAATAATGTTGAAAAACCTCAAAGCTGTTCTCATTTTGCATTTTTAATATTCTCAATAAACCATCGAGTTCATGACCTGATAAAGGATCCATTTCCACCACCAAGAACCTGCCCTCCCTGTTAGAGTTCTTAGATCAACAGCTTCCTCGTTCCCTTGCACATCTGTTTCACCATACCCCTCTATCTCTAGATGAGACAGCACCATGCTCCGACAGACCCAATGCCGCTCCTCAGCAGAGAGATGAACTGCCCTATGCGTTCCTTTGCCCCTTTCCACCACCGCAAACCATCCTCCACCAGCATCAATGAGGTCGAAGGTTTTCCGACTAACTTGAAGGATCTTCCTTCTTCCCCTCATGCTTTTTAACTTATATACATGGGTATTATTGATTTGAACTTCTGTTTGTCCATGTGTTTTTTCAGTTGTATTCACCTACATCAATATAGATATGGGCCCTAGATTTTTCTGTTTAAGGGAGAATGAGAAGGGAAAAGGTGTAAACCCTAACACAATATTAGGTACCCATCTTAGTGAAAGGTAGTGAAATAGGTTAAAAGTGGAGGGAAATTTTATTGGGTGTTATCAGGAGTATCTTCCTGAAATGAATTGCCCCTATAAGTTATGAAGTTTGCAACCATCTAGAGGATTGCAAGAATGCCACTGAGAGACCCTACAAACATGTCGAACACTTCTTCAAAGTCTCCTAATTTAAATATGAATTTATTATTCCGGACTCTTTGATGACATTTCTTGTACACTGCCCAACATGGCCTGTGTGGTGAATCTTATGAAGAAAAGATGTCCGGTATTCTTGGGAATGCAACTTAGACGTCTCAAATTCGTCTTAAAACAATTGTAAAAAGAATATGTCGTATGAAGTATGGACTATGTATAGTAAGAGAGCAAGTTTAAAAGTTTGCACTATATACATGACATTTGCGGAGCTTTATCTTCCAATCCTGCAATTGTATATAGAAATATGTACATGCTTCTATAAGCATGACAGATATATAGAAACTTAAATATGTTGTTAAGTCTCGATCCTACCTTTTGAGGATTTGTTGTGTTAGCATGTCTGTTTCCTCTCGTGTCCCAAGTCCATGTCTGTGCTATATAAGCTAAGAGGGCATGTGGCCTGTGCTTCTACACCAATTTTTTAATGCCAATTATCTCAATTCTTAGCCTTATTATTTGTCCGCTATTTTGAATGGCACTAAATTTTGGCTTATTTAGGCTTTAGTTTGTCCTTTATAGTTTCAAACGAGCACTTGGTGTTATAAATCACTCTCTATAACATGTGCAATTTTTTAGACAGATTACCGCTGCGAGGTCAGCATGACTTATTTATCTGGTTTTCTTTTTAGGGAAAGAAAACTGGAAAACTTTGCTTTTTGAGTCGTGATTTTTTTGTACCCTTATTTTGTTCATGTTCTCTACTTCCCTCACTTTTCTTTTTGAATTTTACTTGCACAATCTTACAGTATAACGATAACAACGGGAATCCCTACTCTGACGTGTTCTGGCTTGCTGCACTAGTGCAGTCCGTCGGTGAACTTGAATTTGGGCAACAGGTTTGGAGTCACTATTCTTTTCATTGAGTTCAAAGTGCATTCCTCTAGCTTCTTGATAATTGGGAGCTTTTGCTTTCTGCTGATGCTTCTTGAAAAATTCTTCCTAGTTATTATATGTGTATGCATACCTTCATATACATATCTATGTATGTTTGCTATTACTCTACATATATAGTTTTGAGAGGATTGTTTAAGGTCTTAATGATTATTGCTAATCAAGACTTGCTAGAATTGGTTGAAAAGTTGGAATCCTATTTGCTGTTCTTAACCTGGTTTTCGATAAATACCCTTGAGCAGGTGGCATACAAGCAGAAATCTTGAGAATAGGACTCCTATTGTGTTGTACCCAGTTTGAAGGTGTCATTACATTGTAAATAACTCATTTTTTCCTTCATGGAAAATAACATATATTACTAAAAATAATAAAGCACATGGAATGGTGGAGACAACAACCAACCACAGAACTGAAACAATTTAGAAAGTAGAATCAAGTTGCCAAATGCAAAAAACAAGCTGAGAACCCAACCACCAAAGGTGGTTAGGATGACCACCAACACATTTTAAGGGGCCTAACCTGCCTCCTAGCCAAGAAGTTGGCCATGCCATTGCCCAACCTCTAAGAGGCATGGGAACTTCCAAGAAAATTGTGTGTTCGTGTTGGACCCTATCTGATGCGTTGGACACATGTTCTACATTCTTTTAAATATTTTTGGAACAAGACATGCTTCGAATACTTGGGGCACACATTTTCATAAAACACATTGCAAGTTTGAATAATATAATTTGCAAGTTAATGATTAAAATCAAAACAATGTAGATTTACACATGTTAATTTCTCTTCCTTAGGCTTCTCAATTTTAGGAACTCTACAGTTTAGAACTTCCAATTTGTTAATGGATAGAGCTTTTGAAGTTAAATATTAACCTTTTTATTCACACTTTTTTCCCAATAAATGAAATATAAATGTATTTGTAATGTAAATATATCTTATCATGTGTATATAAAAATATCTATTTACTTATTGCTGTGTCCCTATTGTATTGTGTCCTGATTGTCACGCCCCGAATTTTTCATGCCTAGAGATTTTCAGGTGGTGCGGCGTAGACCATTCATTAATCCTACCTTGGTAGTGTTGACGCTCCCAAAGGAGGACCAACGAGTGGTCAAAATACTACAACTTAACAATTCATAATTAAGTCTCCAAAATAGCTCCAACCATAAAACAAAACCCATACATCATTATAATATTCTGTTACAGTCATTCAATGTCTAGCACTACTTAAACGAACATCTAGTTAGTTTAAATGTTCTATTAAACTTAAAAGGAGGTAACTGAGTATAAATGATGACTTAATCCTGAAGGTTTCACTTGCGACCCTTATCGAATTTCAACTCAGATCCCGATAGCCTTACTGATCTTCCTATCGCGTTTCCGGCCTTGCCATATGAAATGTTACCCATAAAACGGGGTGAGCTAATAATCCTAGTAGTAGTGTACCATCCAATAAGTAATGAGTTTAGAATTTCAATTAGCAATACTTAACAAGTTTTGAGATAGCAAGTAAAAGCATTAGTTCAAAAATCAAGTCGTGATGCAATACTAAAAAAGATATCAAATTATATAGTATATCTAATTTCTAGCACATTTTATGCAAATCTCAAAATCATGTTATTTCGATAAGCGATTATTAATTTCATTATTATATTCATGGCACCACCTTATCTCCCCATTTTGCATACCAATCCTTAAACTGGGTAGCACGGCTCTTTAACTCTATTTAAGGTCCAAGCCGGAACCAAGCCCGCATCGGTCTGGAGTTAGGACCAAGTTAGGACCAAGTTCGCATAGGTCTGGACTTACGACCGAGCCTGCATCAGTCTGGACTGTGGACCATCACCACTCAAATTAATTTTCATATTTCAATATTTTAGTATTAGTAGCATGATAGTTCATTCAGCTATCTCATGTGAAAACAAATAAATTAATAGCACGAAGAATAAGACAAAACATGCTTTGAAATTCACAAAGTAATTTCAGTTTCAAGTACTTATATCAATGAAAAATAATCATATGTGCAATTATTGGATTAGTACCCCCTATCTGATAGTCCAAGTTGACTCAGGTATGCTTCTTGGGATTGTCTCGGTTTACATGCTAGTCTATCAAACACAATTGTTGATTAATATCGACCTAAGTATCTTATTGTTTAGTGTAAGACTCCCTAAGGGCCTTAGGTTGACTCGTCAAACGTGCTAAGTGACTATAGTGCCCCTTAAGATTGTTTATTCTAACGGTTAGGATTCCTACCGCATTTCGGCTTCGCAAAATCCTAAAATATTTGGAAAGCTCATAAAATTATTAAAATGTTATAATCATGAAATTTCTGGTATCTAAAAATTATTAAAACAGTCCTGAGTAATTTCTTATAGTAAAATAATTTATTTGCCTTTATTAACTTTGAAATTGTCTTAAAAATGCTAATAATTGTAAAAAAAATTATAATAATATGCAAAACAGTTCTAAGTATTCTCTAAGTACTGTACATTGGTACCACAACCGTCAATTGTTAATAATTTAAATTCTAGTATTTTTCAAGATAAAGTAAGGCTGATTTTTCCTTTAAAAATCTAATTTAATTTGTAAATACTTAGAAAAATTTAACATTCACAATACACAGTGTTAATATAGGTGCTGGAAGCTCTCACAAAATTTTCAGAATTTTTTATGCTTATTTAATATTTATTTCGGAATATTATGCTTTAAAATGTATGAAAAATAGCTACAGGTATTGGAAAAATATGAAACTTTTCTTGAAATTTTTTTATTCTTAATCTACTGTATTTTAAAAAAATTCCAACCCAGAAATGGGTTGCATGCGCCTGACACGCACCAAACCCGTGCTATTCAACTTTTACCTCTTGTCATGTTCGGCCAAATCTGGCCACTGATCTTATTTTGGTCATAACTCCATCATTTCTTAACCTTTTTTAGTGGTTCTTGAGTCGAAATTGAGTATCTTGAAGAGATCTACAATTTTCGTGTTTTATGGTTTTTCACAGGAGATCATTTAGACCTCCAAAGTTAACGGGTCTGTCTAGACTTGTGGGACAGACCTGAAATTCAAAGTTTCTCCATTTTATTCAATGTTTGGACCTTGCTAAGACACCTAAATGACTTCTAGGCACCTAATACCAGCTTTCCCATAGCCCCTTTGCATTAAACCCAAACAAAAATATATCATTTTGTGCATGCAACTGGTAAATGCCATTTTTTTTGCAAAAATCACCATCTATTTCACCTTGAGGACACTTGAGCCTCATTGGTGGAGTTCTGAAACCTATATTACTCTCTATAACAGTTCTTATATAGTTTGAAAAGGATGGGTAAGTTGAGTTTCTATGTTTCATTAGTTTGAAGCATTTTTATGCCTCGCCGGGAATCATGGTCTCTGGCCATGATTCCTGCCATGGACGACCATCTACTCTATTCTTCAATATTCTAAATGAAATAGGAGTCATGGAGACTTACCTTTGATTGCTTGGCCTTCCTTTTCACTAATCTCCCTCTCTTCCTAGCCTTGGCCGAGACTCCTCTTGCTCTCCTCTCTTCCTTCCTTTTTTTTTTTCTCTTCTTCCCTCTTCTTTATCTCTAACCTCCCTTGTATCTCTACCAAAGTGGCTGATTTATTCCCCCTATGCTTGCATGCTTCTAGTGCTTCACAATATTGCCTTGCATGCTTCTAGTGCTTCACAATATTGCCAAGTGTAACACATGCATTTCACCACTTCCCCACCACTCTACTACCCTATATCTATGTGTACTTGACCTATATATATTCATATATACATACACAGATTTATATAAGACAAGTTAACTTGTCTTTCAAAATAAATATCATTTACACACCTACTAATTTATTATAATTACTCATCAAGTCTCAATTACTTTAAAAATTCTAGAACAACCAATTCTAAAAAAAATATATATTGAAAATGTTGGGGTTTTACACTAGTTCTTTTTAAAATCGCTATGTCAGCATGTCCTATCCTTGTTGTATCTGTGTCCCGTGCTTGTATCGGTGCTTCTTAGCCCAACCTATTGATCCAAGAGATGTAAACACGCATTGCATAGATCCCAAAGGGTATCTATTTGTGAATTTTGAACAGATACCACCGGAAAATTTTGTGTATTTTAGTAGTTGTCTAGACTTTGGTTACTCGGGAAATGTTATGCAGAAGCCCATTGTTGTGCATTTGACCTGCAAATAACCAACTACTACGACCATTGCAGTGAATGATATACTTTGTTTTAGCAATCTGAATGTCAATGGATATACACATACAGTGGAAATCTTTATCTCAGTTAAACTCCTTCAAAGCTTAATTTTATCATCTTTTTAATCCTGTGGCAGAGTATTCCCTTTTTATCATCTCTTCTCAAGCGCATCGATCGGCTTTTGCAATTTGACAGGTGCATTCACTCACTGAATATTATATAGAACAGGTTACATCAACTTACGCTAGTAATTAATTGTGTGCATATGGAATGGCATGTACCAGGCTTATGCCAAGCTACAATGGTATCTTGACGATCAGCTGCATACGAACATTAACTCAAGTAGCATTAAAGCTCTCTGAATTCATCCCTCTTGTAAGTGTTTTCTCCTTACTCTGACAATGTTCTACTTTCCAAACGGTTTTTCATATCTTATGTATGTTGTGGTTCAGGATCGTGTGATTGAACTAATTAAACCATTTCGGGATTTTAAGACAATGTGGCAAGTTAGAATTGAAGCAAGCAAAGCTTTCCTTGATCTTGAGTTCCACTCTAAAGGCATTGATGCAGCATTAATGATGTTCATCAAATGCTTAGAAGAAGAGCCATCCCTGAGAGGTTTTATTGTACTGACTTCAGTTAGATTAATCTTCTTCCGCTTGGTTCAACTTCTCCTTTCCAATGGGATGCTTTGTTTTATTCTTGTCAGTGGGCTGGTGAATCTTCTCACAGAAATTCTGATCCTTGATTACAGGGCAGGCAAAGTTGGGTGTCCATCTTACACGACTATGTCAAATAAGATGTGAATCTGACCCTAATGATGTTGTGAAGAGTGAAACTCTTGTGTCTTTGCTCCGTCTGCTTGAAAGTTCTATGGCATTTAACAACATTGTTCTTCGACACTACTTGTTTTGCATTTTACAAGTCCTTGCGGGAAGGTAATCAAAATATCATTACCCTGAAGATACTGAAAAATATATAACTTGGCATTTTTGTCTAGGTATTTCAGTGTTCAGATAATTCATTTGTCCATTATACATTTGAACATTTAGACTTCCATTGCAGTAAACATTTATATTTCTATGGTCATGGTTGAGTGCTACTAGTGCAATTATTTCCTATGTTTTGAAGTAGGTGTAGATTCACCATTGTTGGTTTTATATAATTGCTCTTGGTATTACTATTTGATTCCTTATAAGGTTTATTTTCTAATCTCAACAAATTAGAACGTGCATTCAAAATACTCAGGAGAAACCCACAATTTAAAGCGTATGTTTTTCGATTAATAAATCTCACACAAAAGTTGCTAATAATATGGCATCTAAGATATATAATATTATGTATAAAATTGGACATAGGACTGCTACAGTAGTCTACACAAATAATGTTTGTAATAATTATTGATTACTATTGAGAAATGGATATATATTGTCAAGCTAAGAAAGATGAACACGAGTGTCAGACACACCGACACATTAAATTATAGGACACAGACACGGTGGGACATGGCAAAAGAATATATTTTTATATTCTTTTGTATCTTTTATATATATATATATATGTTTTACAAAAAAAAGTAAAAAATATAGATGATAACACCAATTAAAATTGAAAAACAACATATTTCACTACTTAATCGGTAAGGTAAACCATCACATCAACAACAAAAAACTTGTTCCATCAATACATAAGACTATAAAGTTATGAACTACTTAAAACATTAAAACGTTATTACACTTCATCAACCATGCAATCACCATCTAATATAAAATTCATAAAGAACACACAACAAATTAATCACCGTAACATACTTCTTCTTCTTCGATCCAACAGACTAGGGCTTTTCTCTCTCTCATGATTAGATTTGGTTGAAAAAGATATGCCCCAATTTTCTTTATTTTCAGATGTTAAAGTTTTCTTACTCACAAAATTAATCCTTTTTTGTAGTCTTAAAATTTATAGTTGAGCCCCTGCCCTGTCCCTAAAGTGTTCAAAATGGGATAAGCGTGTCCAAGCGGTGTCCAATTTACTTGTGAAATATTCTTTTGTCTTGTTATTTATATTCCGAAAAACCAGGAATCCAAGAAACTATGGAAGAAATGAAAGACACTACATGGATCTAGTTACATACATCTTTCCTGCTTTTTTTTTTCTTTTTCTTTTCTTTTGTTTGTTTTGGGTTTTTTTTTTGGTTTGGGGGTGGGGGGGTGGGTTTGCGTTTGGACAGAACTTATGTCGAACAAGTACCAACCCATATACCAAACATGATCATTGATTTTGTTGTGCAAATATTGATAGCAAGTTGTGCAAGTTTGGTCTTCCTGGTGTCACTGAAATAAGCCAAAATAATTAGATGTTGGGCAATATGTCTTTTGCACTTTGGTAGAACTTTTATGATGGGAAGTGTGAAGAAAATATAATTTGAAAACATTAGATGAAGGTGAGGAGGATATGATGTCTTGTGTTTGTATGTACATGTACAAGTAGATATAAATTCAAATGCATTGCATCCTCGTCTGTTGGCTCTATTTGGCTCCTTGATTTTGCAAGTGCAAAAAATGGGAAGAAGTTTGTTTTTCCTCATTTGGTTACACGGAGAACAAGGACGGAAAGAAATATGGGAAACTTCACTTGCACATCCAATGTTTTCCTCATCTTTTTCTTGATATCTGGCTATTTTTTGAAATTTTATTTTAATGCTCCTTTTAAGGAGTGAAAATACAAAAGAAAACTTTCATTTTCATTTCCTTTCCTTGTCTTTTCATTTTCCCTTTACCATTTCCATGCACCAATCTGAGCCTTTGTATCTTTTGGTCCTTTTTCATGAATTAACCACACCGATATATCTGTATAGGTTCAATCTCATGTCTGATGTGTGTATAAATTCAACATAATTGAGAGGGATTGGTAGAGGCATGTCTTGACTGGGGAAAACAAAATAACAGAAAACATTTACTTGGTTCTCCCCTACCTAACGGGTATAACAACCCATTTTGACCCAATATGCATTATATAGTGGTACTTAGATCCACTGTACTCTCTCTCTCTCTCTCTCCCCCCCCCCCCCCCCCCCCCCCCCCCCCCCCCCCGTGTGTGTGTGTGTGTGTGGTTTGATTATTTCTTTTTTGGTGTTTGCAAGTTATGTGGCATGTTTATTCAACAATTTACTTGGTCCTAGTTGCATGCTGATTGGTCCTTAACTCATGTTTTGCTATATGTTTTTGTTTGTGAATATTATTATATGTTCATTATAGTTGTTTGATTCCATGTCCCTATTGGAGGTCTTCACTAGAACAATCAGATGACATGCATATACATATATAGCTGTATAAACTCGTTTTTGCTGGTATTATTTTACTTTTCAAAATTCCCTGTCAGATTTTGAAGTGTTGTTCCATTGTTACTGAGAAGCCAGGGAGGAAGGAAGCTTATAATATAACATTGTGGAAATGGATGGTTGTAGATTCCAGTCTCTTCTACAATACCTAAACTTCAACTCCAAACTTTTTTCAGGCCCCCAACACTTTGTGGAGTTCCAAGAGATGAAACACTGCGAATGGGCCATGCAGAGACTTGCAGCGAACTGAAAAATATTTTTGCAGCTCTTGTTAAGCAATCCAAGCCTCAGGAGCCTCCCGTTGACACCACTAACCTATTACACATGGACCCAAGTGGGGACATCCCTAATGTGGAGCCTATTGTGGACGTACCTAGCTTCTCATGTCCAGAGCCTGCTGTAAACATCTCTAACCTATCACAACCGGAGCCTACTGTGGACAATCTTAACCCATCATGTCCAGAGCCCACTGTGGACATCCTTAACCTGTCACATCCGGAGTCTCCTGTGCATAATCCTACATTGTCACGTGATGGTTTCGTTATTCCAGAAGCTTCCAAGGAAACTGATACTGTTTCAAACAGTCATGAGCGGAGGAAGTCGGTGGTCAAGATTAGGGTCAAACAATCTGCAGCATCCAGTAGGGCAGAGGATGCTGATAATGCAACAGCTGAAAAATCTCAAGGTGGACATAATGATGCTGATCGTGGGGCCAGCAGTTCTATGTCTGTGGATGCACCCCAAAGGAATTTCACCGAGTCTGTGAGCTTAAGCAATCAAAACCTCGAGGAAGTCAACTCATGCCATGATCCTGGTTCCCGGATGACTGCCAGCATTGGCAGTGCCAAACTTGCAAGTGAAGGTGATGAACTGGGAAAGGAACTTCAGTGCACTGCAGATTCGGGCAAAGTTTTTGCAATGGCTCCACCTGATGATCAGTCTTCACCGAGCATCATGAAGGACAATGGAGGAACAAAAACACAAAAATATGCTAGTCTTCAAACCCTTATTGTGGCAAGACAAGATCTTGATAGTCTTTCCTTGGCTGTGGTGGATCCGCATTTGCGTAGTAAAGAGAGAGGTAAGAAGAAAGAGAAGGAAAAGAAACGAAAACGGGATGACCACAAAGGTCGCCGAGAGGATCCTGAGTATTTAGAACGGAAGCGGTTGAAGAAGGAGAAGAAGCAGAAGGAAAAGGAGATGGCAAAGCTGCTAAGTGGGGAAGCAAAGGCATCTTCAGTAGAGTTGCGGAGTACAGAAGGAAAATCTGAAACAAAATTGGCAATGGTTAGTGAGGAAGCCAAGATGTCTTTGGTTGAGTTGCAGAGTAAGAAAGATGAGATTGAAACTGGGTCAACAATGGTGAGTCGTGAGGCTAAATCATCGTCAGTGGAGTTTCTCGATAAGGAACAAGAACCTGAAACTAAGACGGCAAATGTGCAATTGAGACCTGGTGAACCTGGTGGATCGAAGGTAGTAATAAAGATGGTGGATAGCCGGGCTGACACATCGGAAGCTAGTTCTTCTCACAAACTTCGAATTAAAATAAAAAACCGAACGCTCAGCAAATCATAATGAAATGTAATTTTTCCTCTTATTGGAATCCAACTTCCAAGGAGTTGTTCATTTTCGGCATGTAGAAGTAGGCAGTGTGAGAAACTGTTTGTATTGATGCAAATATTGCCAATTCAAGGTTATATTGTTTCTCGTTGGCCTCCGAATTATGCATCATTTGTATGTGAATTCTTGGTATTACCCATGTTGTAGGTTCAACTATTTATGTTGATTTGAGTTAATAGTTTCTGGCTAATGAAATTTGCAGTTGAAAGTACCCTTCGTCATTTGACTTTGATTAATCTGTCCGGAAGCTTTATCCCACGGTTCAAAACTGAACACAGTTTAGACTTATCTGCAATATAAAATAGATGGGACCAAATAGATGTAGTGAAATGATTAAAATGCCCACATGAATGTCTACCCTTTATTTTGACGTACAGAGAAAAATTTAATTTTTGATTGTCTATTTTGGGGTAAATTGATAAAAATATTTTTGTGATACAATTGCAGTTAATTTTAAGGGTTATTGCCTATTTTGTAGTTTAGTATTACTTACCAAAAGATTATGTGTTTATTTTTGAAGCAGGGGTGTTGTGAATCAAGTGAGCCCAACCCAATATTGTGTTTTAAGTTTAATATATAGATACATGTATGTCGTGTTAATATTGGAATTTCGAAGCAGCTTGGTGAAACAAAACTATAAATTGAAGATCTTTAGCTTTAGCTCACTCTCATGAAAGAGTTGAAGCTTTAGCTTTATACCGAGAAATAATTGAAAGAAATTTGAGAACGTTGATGGTGGATTCTACCCCACTTGTTTTCGAGTGCAAACGGTTTATAGATGTTATCAAAGTAATTTATGTTTTTTGAAAGTACCCAACAAACAGTCTAATGCTCTGAACAATTTTACAACTTCTAACGTGGGGAAAGAAATGGCCAGTTCTAAAATTGTAAGCTTAAGACTACATACACAAACACACTTCAATCTAAAATGTGCAGTCAAATTTTGTTTTCGTACATTTTCATTCGTGGTGCACATCCTCTCAAACAAAAAAAAAAAAAAAAAAAAAAAAAAAAAAAAGAAAAAAAGAAGATGTCATTAACTACAACAGAGTGCTAACATCGTATTATTACTTAATTAATCAAATTGCATCAAGTGAGTATTTATCTTAATCGCTTAAAAATATGATGCTAATTGAGATGTTTTCTCATATTTCTGCAGAATTAATGTGATCTTATTGGTGATGAGAATTTTAATATTCTCATACCATGTGAGTACCAATATTTTCTCCCTAGTCACACACATATATATTCTCTCTCTCTCTCTCTCTCTCTCTATATATATATGTATATATATATAGAGTAGTTTTCAGTACTCAAAATTGCATTAAATACTAGCGAAGAGATCAATCGCAGGAGATTGTGTGGGGGGCAATTGGGGGACCCTCAGAATCTTCCATGCAACCTCTTAAAAACTAGATGACGGTGGTCTATGATCTTATCACACCCAACCCAGCTGCTCTACACGTACCCATGGATGGGAGATGATGGTGCAGCGGCAACCCCTCTGCATTGTGTCATGGGCGATGGTTCTCTACACTAATTATTGTCTATTATTATCATTATTTTTATTTGGGAGAAATAATAATGCAACGATTATTTATATCATTACATAAAACCAACTCTTTTTTTTTTTTTTTTAAAGAATTAAGAAATACAGTATATAATGAGTTTGGGTACATTATTCACCAAAACCATTAGGATTGGTTTCACATAGACCTCCTCAGGTTTGACATATCTTCTTAGACACCAAATAAAATGACAAAACTACTTATGTTTAAATAAAAAATAATATAAAAGAAAATAAAAATACTACCTTTAGCTATCTTGACAAACATGACTTCTTCAAAACCTTTTTAACTTTTTTTTTTTCCACTTTCCTATTCCAACTTAGAGAAGTAAAGCATAGTAATAGTAGCCTTTTCGGGTAGTTTTCAATAGTAATATTTGACGGTAGGGGGTCTAGGTGAAACTAAAGAATATGTATATGTTTGAATCATCACGGTGACGGAATATTAGACGAGTTACTTGTTAATTAGGTCATTCAATGATTCAAGTCCTTGTAAAGCATTTTCTGAAAATAATTATTCATATTTCACCAAGTTACAACCCATCTCACGGCGTATCCCCTTAACTTCAAAGAGTTTTTTAAGTGGAGAAGATAAGCAGAAGGGTTATAAATTTCACACTCTTTTATTTTGTTCAAAATCTAACTTTAAATCCTTATTTTTTAACTATAATTGTTAACCCCTATACAAAGGCCAGATTGCAATGTCAATTTTTTGTGAGCTTTCGTTTATTTAATTAACAAAATAGTGTTCATGTGACTATCACGTGTCAACTTTTAAGAAAAAATGAGTAATTTAAATAATGAATTCGTCTTATTTACCTTAAAAATAGCATGTGATAGTCACGTCGGCAGCTCAAAAAAGGTTGACGTCGCATGTTGACCATAACCGTAGAGGTTGAATGTTATGATTGAATAAACAATAGACCAAAATAAAATTTCAGCAAAGCAAAAAGGGTATTAGGTGTAATTAATCTTCAATAGAATCATCATAAATCGTTTGGATGACATGATGTCAATTTGTTTTTTAAATAAAAAAATAAAATAAAATACATATAATTGATATTAAAACTTAAGCTATTAAATGGTGCTGTTTATTTTTTTTATTAATTTTTTTTTTATTCAATGTGTACTCGTGACACATTGTAGCACAATTGTACTAAATATTTTATCGGCGAGTTGATAATTCTTTTTTCTTTTTTTATATACAAATCCCGATGTAATTAATTACGCAATAACTACAGGTCTTTTTCAGTCAATAATTTCTAGTACGACTTCATTTCAAGTTTCTAGGTCACCATTTGAAGAATTTAAAACTACTTAACATTTCCAAATGAATAATTTTATTGTTGATCGAGTATATAAACGGAAGCTATGATTTTTTTTGAGTTAATTACAACACTACCTCTTAAATTATTACTTAGTATTATTAAATATCTTTAAATTCTAAAACGTAACACGTTGATCCTTGATAATTTTCCCATAATATGGTATAAAAAATTATGAACAAGATAAATTACATGATAATTTTTTCAATTGACATGAATTGCCCTCATATTTGTGCACCATTTTAAAGAACATTTAAGTCATTAAACAATTTCTATAATAAGGAAAGATCAACTAAGGTATAAAATTATACTTTTTTGAATATGTGCAAGTTACATAATAACTTTTCATTTATTTTTCTAATAAATTATTAATAGAAGATATTGATTGTTATGAATTGATAGTTTAGGCGGTTAATATGTTACGTTTTATAGTTTATGAAATATAGTGATACTAAGTCATAATTCAGTAGGTGTTATTGCAATTAACCTTTTTTTTTTTTTTTGTTGACAAAACTACTAAAATATGAGCTATATTTTGTTCGTAATCTAAATTGTGTCCTGTCCTGCAAAAATGAGTTCAAGCCTATATAAGAACCCTAGGGAATTTTACAACTGTAATCGTTAATTTGGGGCTACCTTCACTAAAGCAATCCCAAAATTATTGCAGACCGTATCAATTGAGGCCTCAATACCTTCTGAGATGAGGTGAGATAATGAAACTGAATTGCGTGAATCTTATATATATATATATATATATATATTTATTTATCAAAAGGAATCACAAAGAGCCTAGAAAGCGAGAAGGGAATTTGAGAGACGGGAGTTCAAACTCCTAGCCTATCTAATAGAGGCTAAGAATTGTGGCTAGCACAATTGGTTGAATCTTATATATTGTGTATATTGGATGAAGTATAATATAGAATCACTAATGAAATACTCGGTTAGCTTTACTTGGCTTAATTTGATTTGCATTCGAATGATAAATATATATAAACTAAAAAAAAATAATTACATTTTACCTCATCCTTTTAGTTTGATTGAAAATCATATAAGCCTCTTATAGTTCAAAAGTCAGTACATAATCTGCATGTAGTTTGGTCTAATCTGCCAATTAGATGGCAGTAAGGTTTGCAATTAAATGACAAAAACGCCCAAATGAATTAGTGATTAAGAGAGAGAGAGAGAGAGAGAGAGAGAATCAATCAGAAATAGGAAAAGCTCCGTCCATCACGTGCTTCTTCTCCAGTGATGTCTCTGGTCATCACCACCAACAGCCCAACCACCTTCTTCTTCACTTGTCAAAAACTGAATCACAAATGGAGTTCACCGTACCACCTCTAATGCCCATATCTGCCGCAAACAAACAATGTGAAAATGATCACTCTCTCTCTCTCTCTCTCTCTCGTTAAGGAACAACTAGAACTTATTACAAAAAAAAAAAAAAAGACAATATATATACATATATTTATACCAACCGATGACAGGCAACCAAAAATGCATATACATATGTATATATATACACGTGTGTATATTTTATATGGGATTTGAAGAAGAAAGTGACCATAAAAAATAAAAAATAAAAAAGGACAGAAGGTAAAGAAAGATGGTGGCACGGCCATGGCTAAGTACGGGGAGGATGAAGAAAGTGGGGGAGAAAGGAAGGAAGGGAAAAAGGTAAAAATGTCTTTTCTGCAATTTATTTTGGCTGGCATACTATTCCACTTGGTCCAATCCGTGCGTGTGTAACACTCTCTGTTAAATCTATCAATTTTTGTTCAATTTTCAGATTATGTGTTGATTTTTTAATTAAAGAAAATAATGTGTTTTTTGATTAAATTAAAAGAAGATAAAATGTAATTATCTTTAAAAAAAATTACACACGGGATAAAACTTTACTCTTAAACCCCTCCACAGCTTTTTGTCAAATTTTTATTTCAGAAAACATACAATTGTATTACGTTTTGTTTCACAAAACTCAAGACCGTGTGGGAGACGAGGAACTATCGTTCATTTATATGCTAATATATTTTTTCATATATTATAACTCTAAAAGTACTGTGTAGACAAGACCTTTTGATCTTCGATCATCTATAAGTTGGGTGTGCATCTTTAGTGTAAGAAGATTATGTGGTCTAGAGGTCAATTTTTTGAAGTATGACTACGAGAAAAAGTTAAAACGTCAATAATAATAATAATAATTTATTCACAATAATTTTAATGGTCTAACGATCAATTTTTTAAAGTGCCTGTGCTTCATTTGCGTAAAATAAAAAAAGAAAGTAATATCATTATCATAATAATAATAATATATAATAATGAAAACCGTGGTTAGTAGGTGGTAGCGGTGCCAGAAGGTTATACTATTCAGCTGATTGGAACATGACATCCTTAATTCAAGGAAAAGTCAGCAGTCAAGCCTTTAGACAGTAGACACCATGGTCAGGCCCCAGAACTGTCAGCTGGAACAAAGGCCGAAGGGGGTCTTCTTCCAGAGTACCTCTCTCTCTCTCTCTCTATATATATATACATACGTGTACCGGTGTACGTATACTCCCATGATTTTTTTAATTATATATGTACCTTATTTTTCATTTTGGAGAACATACCATCTGTTGAAGTTTATTTTTAGAGAACTCTTCAATTTTATTTCTGAATTTATTTTCCAATTAATCTGTTTTTTTAATCACGTGGGGTTATGGGTATTGCGTGAAAAAAAAAAAAGAAAAAGAATAAAAGGAAAGGGTTAGTAGTGCTATGTAGCAAAATGTCTCCAACTCCAAGTGACTGTGATCGGAGTTTTTACCAAATTTTGCTTCCACGAGGAGGTTTTCAACTCCTTTTTCAAATAGAGGCTTCTTTGCATTATAGTTTTGTAACTTCAACCTGATTTGAGCTTAATTAACAAGAGTTTTTCACAATCACTATTTGAGATTCAGGTTGGTCATTGTCTTCAACTTTGTAAGGAATGACATGTCTAAACCTACCATGTTTTATACTCGTGAACTAACATTTTTGAAACTAGAAGCTATATTGTTTAATCTTTTGTTTTAAAGTCACATAATTCAAATAAATCACATCATTATGAATGAAAACGTTGTATGAAATTAGGAGAATGCCATACAACTAAAAATATTTTGCATAATTTCTATGCAAAACGGTTCTATTAGATTGAACTCAATCGCTTTAGAACACCAAAAATGAAAAGGAAAAAACCATTAGGATGAGTTCATGTAGTTTCATAAATGCGTTCACTACATCATTTCAGAGGGAATTTGTAAAAAGATTGTGTTGAAACTTTTGTAAGTTTATTGATCTGTTAATGCATAACTAATCTTAATGCATAACTACATGAAGGTTTTACAATTTGATGGATCCATTTGAAAATTCCTCAAAATTTAGATTCAGAAAATTTGATTGAATTTCAATTAATCAGTTAGTCAAAATTTTCCAATAAGCATCTGTTGCTGGATTAAAAAAAATAAATTTTAGCTAGGTAAAGGCCCTCTCTAATGTACACACACATGATCAGGGACGTGACCCTTATTTTGTTTGCCTTTTGGCTTTTAGGATGATGAATATTGGATTTTACATTGCTTTGGATTTTATAATATTGTTAGTTTTCGATTTAAATAGTTTTTGATTTAAAAGAATGTACACTACATGTAGTTGGCATTTGTTAAAAATATTGATATGTAGAGCAGAAAAAATATTGATATGTAGTTAGCATTTGTTAAAAATTTAATTGATAGAAAAGCCAGGTTCGCATCCTTCATTTTTATTTATTTTTTGTTAAAGTGAATTTTTGTTGATAAGAAATCTATACTAAAACTACAAGGAAGATCTCTCTATATAACTACAAGAAAAGTGGCCTATCGTTATTATTAGCCACGTTTGTCGTTGCAAATCGTTATTAGCAGTGACGGTCAAAGAGCCGTCACGAAAAATCTTTCAGCCAAATGAAACCGTCACTAAAAGTAAGGTAAAACGGCGCTATTCCGTTTATGTAAATGCGTTGCATTGTTTTCACGACCGTATATTTGCGACGGCAGATCCCAACGCAATTAATGACTTATAAGCTGTCATTTTGGTGAGAAAATAATATGAGATTTTATTAAAATGGGATTGTTTTATTCACTCGACTAAACGATGTCGTTTCGTTGGCCAAAATTGATTCCCCCTTTATCTATTCCAACTTCCCTCTCTCAGCCCAAATTAATCTAGCCATCACTCGATCTCTAGTTCTCTTTGCCTGCTGCCGCCTCTCATCGCCAGCACCCAACAGTTAAGCCTCTCTCTCTCTCTCTTTCTCCACCATTGCTTGTCGTCGGTTACCATCGCTCGTCGTTGATCCAACCCCTAACACCAAGTGAGCCTCTTTGTGTCTCTGTTCCTCTCTATGTCTCTGTTTCTCTCTCTTATTACCGCCGGTGAAGGCTTCGGCCCCTTTGTAGTTCTTAATGACCATCAATACTTAGCATATTCATATGAAATTTCTGGTGGTTTCCATTGTCTGCTTAGCATATTCAATTCCAATCTCTTTCATGAATCGAACTCCATCTGGGGAATTTCCTGCATTGTTTTTTACATCAAATTGGAGAGTTCGTATGCCTTGTAGGGCTGCCAAGACTAGTAGGGTAGATTAGAAAAGATGTAGGAGAAGATAAGCCATAGCTGTGTTTTAAGCTGTATATACAGCTATAATGGATACCATTTCTCAAATAGAGTTGGACCTACATGTTTATCCACTGGAATTACTACTACAAGATTAATATGGTGATAATAAAATGATCTGCTCAGGTTATTCTTGGATACAAGATTAAAAGATTATAAATTAGTTATTAATTTGTTTGATCACGAAAAATGACCTATCAGAAAACAAATATGAAAGGATATTATGTTTGAACTTGGGGTTTATAAATCTTCTTCTTCCTTTTGGGGTTAAAACCATAGAATTCATGTTTCCTTGAAATTTTTAGTTAAAAAAACTAGATAAGTCCCTAGCTAGAGTAAAGACCCATAGTTGTCCTTCAAATCCTAAGTAAAACAATTTCACAGAGAATTATGAGGAAATGAAAAGAGAACTTAAACAATAAAAATTGTACTTTCATGGGCCAAAGTCTTAGACACATAGTTCGAATGTAGTAGAGAATCAATACACAAGTTGCATTGAAAAGAGAGTAAACAAATTCAGGTTTATTATTTGGAACTCAAGAAACAACTTGAAAGAATAGAAAAGGGATAAATGTGATTCTAAATCAAAAGTTTTCCATAAATTTAGCAAAATCTATTCTTAAGTTTAATTTTTGGGAGATAAAAGAAAAACTAATGCAGAAAAGTTTTTAAAATATAAAATGAATAAACATTTGCTCAATTAAGGGGGGCAAAACGGTCCAATATCATTTTGAATGCCCCCAAAATTGGTAGGGAGATCTATCTCACCTAAACATGTAGCTTATTTTAATATTGTAATATTGCACACTTTATATTTGTTAGGGACTGCGAAATTTTTCATGACTTAGCTATAGTGCATACATATAATACTAAAAATTTGGATCTGATTAATAGAAACTAATCTACGTAATTAGATTCATACATTCGAGATTTCTCTGATTTGATCCTGAATAGTATCAGGTATGAATTTTGAAGTATCTCTTCTTTAATCTCAAATAGCAAGCAACAACAATAAGAAATATTCAACTACTCGAACTAAACTGATTACACTCTAAAAAGTGTAATCTAAAGTCCCTAAATAGCTATTATTAGTCCAATTAGGGTATATATATGTCTCATTTTAGTGTAATAATTGTTTTGATAAATGTTTGTAGATGTTTTGCAGGTTCCGAGTGAAGAAAGGTTGACTTTAGAGCAAAAGAAGTTGAAATGAGTATTAACCGTACGTACGGTTGGAGTCACCGTATGTACGCCTGCAACAAATTCTCAAACTTCAGAGAGCACAAATCAACGTATGGCCGACTGTACGTACAGTATGCTCACCGTACGTACGGTCCCAACAGTTCCTGTGCGTGTTTTGCAGATATATCTCTGGGGAATGATGCGATTTTTTGTGTCTATCTTCATTTTAGGCTAGATTTTCAGTTAGTACGAACTGTAGAGAAAGAAAGTGGGTTTATATTGTATTTTCTTTCATTTTCCTATACTTTCTTTGTAAACAAACGCCAATCTCTTCATCAATTAATGAGAAATTTGCAATTCTTCACATTCTACTTCATGGAATCAAGTAGCTAAACTCTTCTTTGGATGCAATTGTGAAGATCTACTAAGGATCTTCAAGGTCTTTAATGGAGATATATACAATTCAATGAATTATCTTATGAATTCTTCAAATTCATCTCAATTGTGTTGTAAATCTATAAAAAACTTGGATTCATAACCACTTTTAGTAATTTCTATGCACAATTCCTTACTTGGTATAGGTATTGCACAAATGATGATTTGCTTCTAAGATTGTTAACAATTGAACACCAATTTACATCCAATAGAGTATGAATTCCCGTTTTTATGGTTTAAATCTTCCGAATCAAGGATCCGAGGAATGATTCCTTGATTTGAGTAATCAAACCCTTTATTGAGATACTTGTAGAGAATCAGTAGATTAAATCAATTGTATCTAAGCTTTTCATTAATCGTTCTTCACTTTAGTTAGAGTTGTTTTTAATACGTAGAGAAATTAGTTTAATTGGTCGTCAATACAATCACACCATCAAAGCAATTTTCGGTCTTATTTGTAGTTAATTTCAATTTGTTATGTGACTTGCTAATTCGACTTAATTGGTTGGTTGTTTTGCTCTTATGTTTTACCTATATTTGGTTTGATCCTTTGGGAGAACGATACCGGTACTTGCCGAAATTTTACTTCGATTGCGACACATGTGCTCTTGCGGGAGGCTTAAGTCCATATTATTTTTGGGAGCGATTCATAAACCTTCGAACTTCTGTTGTATCCCTCACACACGCCTTTCTCCAGAAAGAGTGGACTCGCAACTGCTAGGGTTTCTTTCTCTCATAAAAACGTGTATCTCTCAATTATGAGTAAATGTAACCCTAGCTACTCTTAAAGTGCATATATATATATAGGTTACAACAGCGACCACATGATTAGTATGACTAGAGTTTCCTATGCAAATAAGAATTTCTAATCAAACCAGGATTAATCCCTATTGATGTAAATTATTATTTATACCACTAATAAATTATAATTGCATTTTTTGTCATACTAGGAATTATATTCGAGCTTCATATTATTAAATGCTAATTTATCTTCCCACATTAATATCACAGATACCTGTCTATTAAATTAAATTACTAACAATTAAATTTAATAGAACTTATTTAAATCCTCGAGTCATTCTACTTAAGTTATTTGATATGTCGGATTCATAATCTACTTGTAGTGTTTGACGTAATCAAAACTTATAAACTTTTTCAATAGGGAATCATCAATTCCTATACCGAGACATAAATTTTATTAATAATTAATATTCACCATACACATAATTTTTTAACTCACTGAGTTTATTGACCCATAAAGAATCTCACTCTTTTGTGAATCAAAATAATAAAGACTAAATACACGTGTTTATTTATTATATTAGGATTAAGAGTATAAGCACTTACAATAATCATGAGGTATTAATTGTTTTATATAGTTAGTATAAAAACAGTTATCTCAATACGGTCCTATTCAATACACACAAAGTGTACTGGTGCAAGGAGTTAGAACTATACCGTTCCCCATAGTCAAGACATACATATTAAAATCTTGTACTACAGTCCTACTAATGGTGTCTCCAGTTCTATCTAAGACTGTGAACAATAAATTTATATTCCATAAGAACCAATGATTCGATTTCTTGTGTGTAAGCCCTACTCTATACACCAAATCATCTACTATATAGAATAAGAAACATACATGCACAATTATTAAATAAATCACGTAAGGCAACCATTGCTCACACAGATTCTTATTAAAATAGAATAACTAATTTATTAATAAATACTAAAAACATTACACAATGTTTATCTTTAAGTATAAATCCCTAACAATATTATGGTTAAATCAGGTATATATAAGTTAACTAAAATATAATCATATAATCTTAGATCCATTCAAGAATCCTCATTGAAGTTTGTGAATTCAACTGTGATAGTTGATTCAACTATGATATGACAGTTTGTGGATTCAACAATTTGTATACAATTACATTTTTAATATTGCATTATGTACTTGACCAAGTATAATATAGTTTATCTTAATGTTTAGGTTCCAGATGCATCTAGCTTGCACCAGGTATGATATAAGTCTGTGGGTGATAATGTTATACCATCTCGTTCAGCATCATTGCCTCGTTTGATATCATTATATCGTTCGGTTTCATTGTCTTGTTCGCCTTCATTGCCTCCACCTCTAGAGCAGGTATCTTCATGGCATTTTTTTTCTCTTTTTTTTTTTCTTGACTTATAAAAAAAAAGTTTTTTGAGCCGTTTGAGTCATAGTTACTAAAATGGGAAGTGAAAGTGGGAAACATTAAAGAAAACGCAAGTGGAAAGCGCATCTAAAAAAATATAAAGGGATATGGGAAGCGAAAAACTATTGGGAAACTTATAGGAATATTATTAGGAAGCTTTTGCAAAACTCAAAAGAGACCTTGAAGTAACTTAGTGGAGACCTTTAAAAAACTTAATAGAGACTTTTGAAAAATTTAGTGGAAACCTATATGAATAATTTCATAGATACCTAGTTAGAACTTAAGGGAAAACATATATTAAATTAATATTTAAAGTTGTTGGCTTATGAGGGCCAGCAATCGACCTTTGACTTGAAGAGATTTTATGGGGGACCCGCATAGAGTATGTAACTAGCCAATTCGTGGTGCTTACATGGTGTATATCCTCATACCCACCTATCATTTAGTGCAAGGCTTTGCGCTGCTAAGATATAAGGAAATAAAGTTGCGTCTTAGCTAACAACAACTACTTTTGGTGCAGTGGTAAGTGCTTTATCCTAAACCTGGTATCAGAGCAAGATCGCAGGTTCGAGTCCCAGGGTCGTTGATGGGGGGGGGGGGGGGGGGGGGGGGATTGTTGGTTTATGGGGGCCAACAATCGACCTTTGGCTCGAGGGGGTCTTATAGAGGACCCGTATGGAGTACGTGATCGGCCAATCTGTGGTGCTTATATGGTGCAAACCCTTATGTCCACCTGCCACTTAGTGTAGGGCTCTGTGTTGCGAAGGCATTAGGAAATAAAGTTACGCTGTGATATCCCGAACCTCTATTTATTTATATTAATGTGAATTTCTAGTGTTTGCATTGTTTAATGTTAATTATTTCATCTTTGGGTCAAAATATGACCAATAACAGTGTATGTTGTAACTTAAGCCCATGGGGTGAGACACATAGGATTATTCTCATGTGTATCACTCTTATACACACCCATATACACACACACTCACACACACAACACACACACACCCATCGTTAGAAAGAGAGAGGGAGAAGAAGAAGAGGAAGGAGAAGGAGAGGGGAAGCTTGGAGAGCCTCAACCCAAGCCAAGAGAAGTCATTTAAAGACTTGAACAAGCTTGAAGAAGGTAAGGTTCCATTCTCTCTCTACAATTTTATATGTATATGTATCTATCTTGTATTAGGAAATAGTATACATGCATCTACATGGATTGAGGTGTTTGGGTTTGTTTTGGGGGACTCCTTGAGTCCCAATTACTTTGAATTTGAGAGCTTATAGCTCAATATTGGAGAATTAGAGAGTTGGGGATTGAAACCCCCAAATATATGAAATGTTAGAGTTTTGAATCTTTTCCTTAGATCCTTTTGATTTAATTGTTCTTTCTCCCCCATTTTGAGTTATTGTCATTTCTTTGGGTCAATCTTTGAACCCTAGAAGCATTGGTAAAGTTTGGTAGAGTTTGGGGTGATTTGGGTTGGAAATCTAAGGCTTAGAGAACCCATTTTCTCGAACAAAATATGCAGTGATCGTCAGGATGGCGCGTATTAATGTCCAGACGATCAATTTTGAAGCTTGAGGTAGCTTCGAGCCGTCAGAATACTACATTTTGCGTCTTGACGGTGGTGTTTTTGTGATGGCAAGCCTTCGGGCCGTCAGGACGTGCTTGCTGACGCTCGTGTCCGACAACTTCGACATTGTTAAGTAAAACAGGCATAACTTTCTCTAAAAAATTCAGATTGATGCATCGTTTAAAGCGTTAAAAGTAGACTTATAAAAATTTGTACTCATATAAAAATTTGTTCTCTAATTTTTTTATAGATTGAGAGATATTGAAGTTTAAAGTTGACCCAAAATTATGCCGAAAACCTTATTTTTTCAAAGTGTTACTCCATTCTTCGTGAGACCTAACTTCTTCACCCGAAATATGTTTTTAAGTCATGACCTATCAAATTAAAGGCTTTTAAGCCTATTTTCATATGGAACTAACCTTATGTGAGAATCCTTTATTCGGGGTAGTTGGAACGCGATGAAAGAATTGATGTGCTGGGTTTCATACTTCACCCTCAACTTTATGTTCTTGTTTTATGTTGGGGTCTTGCCCTAGAGTTAGTCTTGCTCTCCCATTGTGAGAGTGAGGTGTTGGTAAGTCGGGGTCGAGAGATTTATGTGCTTAGTCTGCGTTTATGTATTATTACTTGTCTCAGAACCTTGTACTGATATTTCTATACTTCTACATGCACCTTGTGTAGGAACATCTTGTTTATCACCCGTTCAATTGGAGAAAGGTGAGTAACGATATGCCATGAGTAAAATTTCATTATTTTCCAAATGTTTTAAGCTCACTTCTATATCATGAATGTGTTCCATACATTTCAATGCATCAATGATTATGTTCAAGTATAAATGTCATGCTTTAAATTACATATGAACCTTACCTGTGATATGAACTAGAACGTTCACATATTGTAGATGTAAGATTCCAAACATACAACTCTAACTTAAGGTCTTTTCATGGCGAGACTTTAATCTAGCCCGATAGTCCTGGGATGGGAGACGTGAAATAAACTATCGACATGTAAGGTCTTTCGTGGTAAGACCCTAAACTAGTAACGACGGTCCTACGGTAGGGTGGGGTGTCATGCCCCGGTTTTTTGGGGATCCCAGGTCCTTTCAGCTCGGAGATCCTAAAGCACAGAACTCTGTCACTAGAACTCGTCCTCTTAGAAGGACAAGTGTGACTAGGTTTGAAAATTAGTTTGACTAAGGGCTTTTTAGAAAAATAGGAGTCGCCACCTAACTTGATTAAGATGAGGTAGGGCACCTAAAACTAAGTGTTCATACGAAGATTAAACTTAGAGTTTTTCTGGAAAAGGTTTTGAAAACTCCCTCAAGAGAGGGTTTTTAAGAAAATGGGTTGTTCGGCAACCCTTGCGAAAATTTAAACCCTTTTGGAAAACAACTCTATTTTGGTCATTTGAAAACAAAAATCTATGCTTCGGGGGTTAGTTACGTGTAGGGAAGATATCTTAAGATCATCACCCTACCCCACCCTTTCGGTACCTACATGTCTAATCACCCTTTGTTCACTCGCTAGAATAATTGGTTACCATTGTCCACTAAATATCCACTTTAGAACTTTGAAAAAAGAGATTTAGTCATCACTTTTTGGATGAATGATACATGATGCAAGTTTTAGAAGAAAATGGGGTTTTGAAAGAGTTTGGAATAGAAATTTTGAATTGATTGGAATTTTTGAAAAAGGGATTGGAGTTGAAATAAAAGTTATGACCGCACCATTTTAGGTTGCCTACATATCTCATTTGGCGAGAATCAGGTCATTTGTAGTTCGGGCAAGAGCCCGATGGAAAATAGGCGCATTAGGGCCTTTGGAAAGTTTAAAGACACTTTGAGATTTGTGAAAAATTTTAGGACACTTTGAGGTCTTTGAAAAAGTTTAAGACACTTTGTGGTCTTTAGAAAGGTTTAAGACGCTTTGTGGTCTTTGGAAAGGTGTAAGACACTTTGTGGTCTTGGAAGTTGAAGACTCTTTATGGTCTTGGAGGTTTTGACTTGGAATTAGATGGTGGAGTGTTTTGAAAATATTTTTGAATCAACCTAAGGGAGTTTTGGAAAAATACTTCGGTATGGCTTAAAAGAACTTGAAAGTGTTTTTGAAGGCTTGTTTTGAAAACCTTGGAGGCATAACTTTAGAATGTTTTGATGAATTAGTTTTTGAAAGTGGTTTTTGAAAATGGTTAAAGGTTTGGAATCCTAATATGGAAAACCTTAGAAGTTGTTCTTGATTTATCACTTTTCCTTGGAATCCCTAACCATGAGAGGGCTAGGGACACCCTAGGTTTGTGACCTTTTGAAAGCGTTTTTGGAAATGTTTTGAAGATGGAGTGTAGGAACATTTGAAGAGTTTATGGAGTTGGATTTTTGAAATCATGAGAGTAGGGGGTTTTTGAAAAAATAGGTTATGAAAATAGTTTGAGAATTGAATGATCATTTAGAAAAGGGTTCAAGAGTTGGAACCTTGAAGTATACTAACCTAGGTTGGGTTGACCTTAGGTTAGGGGCGACCTAAGGTTAACTAACTTGGGTTAGGTTGACCAAGGGTTAAGATGACCTATGGTTAACTAAGGTTGGGTTAACCTAAGGTTGAGGTGACCTAGGGTTAGCTAACTAGGGTAGGGTTAACCTAAGGTTAGGATGACTTAGGGTTATGTTAACCTAAGGTGAGTGAACTAGGGTTAAGTTAACCTAGGGTTGGATAACTAGGGTCAAGTTAACCTAGGGTTGGACAACTAGAGCCAAGTTAATCTAGGGTGGGTCAACTAAGGTCAAGTTAACTTAGGGTTGAATTGGAAGATGATTTTTGAAAGGTTGCTTGTTGCACTTTTTGGAAAGAGTTTTGGAAAGGCATGTTGTGTGATGGACTTTGGTAGGCCACCCCTTTGAAGATCATTTCCATGAAAATTTGGTTCTAGCCAAGAGTATGATTTGTATGGGTGGTGCTTGGAGACCATTCCATGGGAGGCTCCTTTATGTCCATTGTAACCATTATCTTGACAAGAATGGGGGATTAAAAAAAAACATCATAATAACAACCCTTTTGAAACACCATTTTTAAGGCAAAGATAGGGAGCATGCATTTTTGAAAATCATCTTTGAGAAAGATTTTCGAAAACCATTTTTCAAGGGGGCCATTCCATCAAAAGAGGGTTCCTATGGCCAATCAAAATGGAGACTGCTCAAGAGAGGGTTCCATGAGGCCATTCCAACCACTACACTTAAAAGAATGGAAATCTTGAAAGTTAGAGAATTAGAAAGCAACCCTTATGCAAATTAAAATGTCATGATGCCAAAATGAGAGTTAGGGGGTTAGTAGGGGGTCTTTTAAGGCATAATTTCTAAAATTCCATCCTAAACTTCAAGGAGCTAACTTTTGGAACAATTTTTGAAAGAAATATAGAGCTTGAAAGTGGCATAAAAATAAGAGCAATGTAAGCATTGTAGAACATGTCAATAAACATAAAATGAAACAAAGCATGCAAAACATGATCAAAATGGTAATATACAAGGGGTCATGATCACATACAAGGCTTTTAGGCTTCACCACATAAATAAGGGGCTCCTAGGCCATACCATCTTAAAGTAAGCTAGTGAGAGGTCCCTCTACACGGTGGCTCTCACTTGCTTTCCTCTAGGCATGATCTAAGAGCCCTCTTGGCTCAAGCATGCAAAAAAAAGGGGGTTGAAGATGGGGATTAAAATAGAGAATAGCCTAAGTAGGCTAGGAGGGAGGATATACGAGTGGGGGAAGACACAAATGTAAAAGAGATACGACCTTTTGCCTTCAACGCACTTGTAATCTTCCAAAGATGCTTTGATTGAAGCTTGAATGACTTCAAGAAGGCTTAGAGGGCTGGTAGGGAGTGTTTGATGGTGTATAAAGCTTTATATGTGAAGTATATAGGCTTGGGGATGATGGAATCTAACCTAATTGTTGAAGGGATGAAGTGTGTATAGAGATTCGCAGTTCTAGAGTGACTTTAGCAGAGCTTCGCATTAGAAATCGGAGTTAGAATATGCAAAGAGGAAGGCCTCTATTTATAGGCAATTTGGAACAGGCCTAGAGCATATAGCACATGTGCAGCTACTGTTCCATTACCAGAATGACACGTGGCACCCTGTGTACTGGTTAAATCTCGGCCATTGATCGAAATCTGGTTGATTTGATCAAAATTTGAGCGCATGTAGCATATGCTCCATCACCGGGAAGGTTTGTCCAAACTTTATCTCGATAATTGAGCCGACTAGGAGGGTTTTGGGGGAATTGATTGTGCCCACGGTGTTCTTTCGACATTTCTCGTGAATTTTCATGTTTTTGAAAAGTTTGCATTATGTTTGGAAGTGAGAGATATCGTCTCGGGAAGTGAACTAAAAAGGGCATGTTTGCGGAGCGTCTGTGATACGTTCCGAGGGTGCTCAAAAGTAACTATTTTCATATTGCATGATCAAGGTCTTTAGAAAGCGATCTTTTTAATTGGACCGTACCGATGAAAAGTATTTTGGAAATACTTTCAGGAATTCCCAGATTTACACATTTCTCAAGTCATTTGACTGTGCGTTTTGATTAGGGAATCGGAGAAAAAGTCAACATTGGCGGAGCGTTTGTGAGACGCTTCAGGGGCTGCTAAAAGTTATAGTTTTCACATTGTACGATGGAGGACTTCATGAAACGATCTATCCGATCGAGCTGTATCGATGGAAAGATCTATGAATGAGCTTTCAAGAATTTTTTGATTTACACATTTCTCAAGTCAGTCGACGGTGCGTTAAAACTAGGGAATCGGGAGAAAAGACAATTTAGGCAGAGCGTCTGCGAGACGCTCCAGGGAACTTTTATCGAGTCGTGAGCGTTTAATGTTGTAGGGTCCTCCTCGAGTTAAACAAAGGTGTATGGTGAAACCCCTCGCTCAAAATCCCAAGACCGGTACTATTTCGGGGCGTGTTTGGATTGTTATGGGCAAAATAATCATTTTGACCAAGGTTGGTTGGAAATGGTCAAGAATAGCTTGATATGTTGTGTTAAGCATGTAGGGTTGTTCAGGGATGGTTTCGAAAGAGTCTTTTACCGTTCGGCTAGGTTTGTGCCGTGCCGAGGCGTTTAGGGGCAAAACGGTCATTTTGATCGGAATGAGCTGGAATAGGACCGGAATTGGTCCAAATGGCGCGCGGAGGACGCCTAATGGTTCGATAACATTTGGAAGGATGGACTTATCCTTTTGAGGGATTTTGAACTTTCTCAAACCGTGCTTGGAGGCCTAGCGGTAGGTTTGGTCATTTTCCACCGAGTCAGGCTAGCAAGTGCCGGTATTGACCTAGGTGTTAGTTCCCGAGACCGCCTCATCTTAGAAAACTACCTGTGCGGTGTTGGTCTCTAAGAACGCCTGGCCTTAGAGAGTTACCTGTAGGGGTGGTGTTGGTTCCTGAGAACGCCTGGTCCCAGAAAGCTACCTAGAAGGGTGGTGTTGGTTTTTGAGAACGCCCGGTCTCAGAGAACTACCAAATGACGGACATTCTACATTGGCGGGCTAGTAGGCACCAAAAGTGAATCGTCTACAATTCGATAAGGTGTTGGTCCTCGAGATCGCCCGATCCCGAGAAGCTACCTGGATGGCGTTGGTTTCCGGGACCACCCGGTCTTGAAAGCTACCTATAATAATGGTGCTTATGGCTCCAGTAGGTCCCTGTAGACCCGAGAAGCGACCGGTTGGTTGGATGGGAGATTGTAAGGCTCGTCCTGAACATGCATGTGTTGTGATATTAGAAACTGAACTCGGTCGGGCCGGAGATTACCGAGCGGGCAAAAATGGGGTGCTTACATAGGGAGCACGAAATAATCTATCGCCATGTTGAGAAATGTCCCCTTGGCTTAAAAGTCTAGATGTGACCTTTACGGTTACTATAACTAAGCTTAGCTCTTATGTCATGGTTACTATGTTGGCCTAAAGAGCCTATGCGTGACCTTCGTGGTTAGTATATTGGCCTAAAGAGCCAATGCGTGACCTTATGGTTACTATGTTGGCCTAAAGAGCCAATGCGTGACCTTCGTGGTTACTATGTTGGCCTAAAGAGCCTATGTGTGACCTTCATAGTTACTATGTTGGCCTGAAGTGCCTTACATGTGACCCTTGTGGTTACTATGATGCCCAATATTAGAAAGACCTCTTAAGTGGGGTGAAGTGAGGGATATGTTGGCCTAATGTAAATACATGACACACTTATGCTTTAGAATGAGAAATATGATTTGTTCAAATACTTCACGACAAGTTATGTATGTTTCCACAAGTATTAATGTCGCGGTGTATCTTTTCTTTTCATGATATTATGATATGCCTTTACAATATCATGTCATGGTATACTTATGATAGCTACGTTATGCCTTACGAAATCATGTTATGTGTTATATCTCACTCCTCTGATACTATATTCGAAATGATATAATATTTCGATATGATACTTATGCTACCAACATTTTCAAATCTACGCTTTATACATTTCCAAGAATAATATGTGATGTATCTAATATTATACCACGAGCTAAGATGTACACTTACAAGATATGACATATTATGCTCATGACAAGTTATATCATGCTCTAATAGTTCATGCTACAACACGTCTGCCTCTCTTCTTCAACGTTATATTTTAGAAATGATGAAATGTTTTAATTCAAAAACCTATGCCTTATGTGTTTTTTAGATTACACTTATACGTTTATAAGTTCATGCCACATATGCATAAACGTACCTCTATTGTTATGTACATTGAAAAGAAATGTTAGTCCATTATATTTTATGCTCATACATTATTGTTATTCATTAAGTATTAGCTTACGTTTTTTAAAAAATGTTTTCAGGTAACCAAACTAGGAGGCTTTGAGGAAGGCCCAATACGTGGATATTTGGATTGTGGCCCACAGGCCTTATGTTATGTACTGATATGGCGTTGGACCCTAATGTTTTGTAATAGTATAAATGTTATAACCTTGGTGAGTCTTGATTAGGCTCGTATGTATGTTCTATTTTGGATTAGGCACAACTCTACCATGTATAACACAGATTATGTTTTCAAGTTATTAAAAGTTCTATTTTTTCGCAATTATGCATCATTCTAAATTATTATGGATAGGTGTTCAACCGATTTATGTAATACGGGCTTGGGTAACTAAGTTATTAGTCGGTCATGCATCCTAAATCTGTATAGACCGGGTTACGGGGCGTGACAAGTGTCTCATGAGGGTTTTTGGTGATGATACAAACAAACATCCTTGTGTGAATTGCCAATCAAGATAAGAATAAGGAATGAATGCATAATAATACTTAAGTAACATTGATTCCACTCCAAACTCCAACACTTGCATTAATATGAAACAACTCATACAAAAGAGAGGTTCATGTGTCTGGGTGAAGAATCATACTAAACAACACAAATGAACTCACTTATGCACATCCACCCCTTTAACGCTTTGATTCAATTCTCACCGAACATACACTCACAATTAAAGTTCCACATGGTTCTCACAATGGTATGCTCAACAAGTAGAGTAAATGTAAAAAGACAAATCAAGTGAGCATACCAATTACAAAAATCGGAAAGATAGAAGTATATTGACATTAGCATAGCTTCATGAAAGAATGTTCAAAGTTAAGCATTGATTCAAAGAAATTGACAAAATAAAGCTTATACTCTATTGAAAACTTCAATCAAGTACAACTTGAATCAACTATGTCATATAGAGGTGAAGAGGGCAATATAGAAAAGGTGAAAGGTAAGGGTAAAGAGATGAAGCAAATGGTCATATCATGTGTGATCAAGGCATGATATGATGAATGCGAAACAATTACAATTCTCCCTTTTCAACATTTAGTATACTTTTCTCCAAACTCAGTCTTCTCTTAAAATATTTTCAATTTTTGAACTCTTCTTCCATTCTTTTTTTTTTTTTGTTTTTTTCACTTCTTTTTCCTTCTTTTTTTTTTCTTTTCGTACTTCTCCTTTGGTTTTTTTTTCTTTTCATACTTTTTTTTTTTATTTCCATCCTTTTATTATCCCCTCTAGATTCAACAACTCTTGTTCATATTACAATATGCTTGTTTGCATTGAATTCCCCAAATCAATCTCTTCTCTCTCTTTTTTTTTTCTTTAGCAATACAAAAACCCTCTTTTCTCACTTACGTAATCATTTGCAATACAAGAAATGAAATTACTATACACTTTTTAATAAAAGTAGATCAACAAGAATTAAGGGAAATGCACGGTTTGGTAACAGGAAACTTATGGCTATGAAGAAGAAAAATGACATAGAATCATATCTAAAGTTGCACAACCAAAGAATTTCATAAAGTATAAGTGTCAATATTAAGATCAAAACTCAACTCATAAACCAAATGCAAACATAATGAAGCTATTGAAAAAAATAAGGGTGAAGAAACTATCTTTGAGTAAATGTAAACGTTCCAAAAAGCGATAAATGCTCTAAAGCTCGCAAGATAATAACATCCACTAATGTAAGGGTGAAAGTGCCAAGACTAGTAACAAATTGTGTTAAAAAGCATGATTGTGCACAATGATATAATCCCTTTTACAAATGCATGAATTAAGCAATCCCCACAACATGTTCAGTAAAATGAGTGAATCAACATCATTTTGAGTAAAGAAGCATTCAAAAATTCCTATCTTCTAATATCAAAAGGCACTTTCACAAGTTAAATGATTTTTTTTTATTTTTTATTTTTTATAGGGTGCTAAACAAAGAAATAAAAACAAAGAAAATAAAGGCAAAACCTCTACCCAACCCCCAACTTAAAATGATGTATTGTCCTCAATGCATGAGAACAAAGTATGGAATACAAATAAATGGTAGGAAAAAGAAAATAGGGTGCCCCCAACTTAGAATGAGAAACAAACTAAAAAAAATAAAGAAATAAAATAATTGCTCCTACTACTACCCGAATTTGAGAGAGAATCATCCAATGCTACAAAGTGGAAATTGGCCATCATCCCACACCCCCAACTTAGAGGTTTTCAAAGAGTTCATGCAAAAATGAGAATATACAATGGCGACCTCTTTGATGAACTCTAAGATATAACATTGAAGCACATAAGGGTAAAAAGGGTCATGGTATGTAGAAAATGAAAAATAATCATGCACAAAGGTGCCCATTATGCTCATGCCATGAAGTGCTTGACCCTTCCCCTCTTTTAAATGGTCGGCCATAAGAATAATGTTTGGTTCAAATATTGAGACATAGAGCTCCAAAGGCTCCAGTAGAATAGGACTAAATGCTAGAGGTTCAAAAGTGGGGATCACATGATCCCTAGATATGGTAGAAATGACCTCTAGACCATCAACATCCTCATTGACATGCAAATTTCCAAAATTTAACAAACCAAAATCATCATTAAGGGTAATCTCATCACTACATTTCTCTTCTTGTTTGGAGTCCACAATTTCGGACTCCCCTCTCTCAAATGCTTCTCTCATCCAAGATTCATTTTCAATAATTTTCTCACTTTCCTTAGGAATGTCTTCCTTAGATTCAAAGTCTTGGGGAAGGGTATTTTAATTAATGATTTTCTCATTCCTATGGTTAGTGATGGGATGAGCGGGTTCACTTGGACACCCTTGGTTAGGAGGAATGATTGGAGATGACACAAGGGACTTGTCCTCCAATCGGACAACGAAGGTTTGCACAAAAAGAGTCAATTGACTCTTTATCTCACTAAGACCCTCATCTATTCTAGATTTCACTTCTCCTTAAAATTTTATGACTTGTTGAAGTGTGTCCTCTAGAGTATCCTCTATGGTGTCCGTTTGTGTGCCAATGTGAGGAGTGTGATATTGCTTATAGGATAAAAATTGGGATTAGGAGTATTCACATGGTGGAGTTTGGTAGGGTGGAGGTGGTGGATGGTAATAGTTAAAGGGCTCTTAATAAGGGTGAGGCTCAAAATAATGATGTGAATATGTGCTCTCATATCCCCTACCAAGGTTAAATTGGTCACACCCTCCAAGAGTGAGAGGTGGTCGTGGAGGCTCCCTTTGGCCATTAGCTCTAAGGTGTTCCCTAAGAGACATATTGGATGATGAAAGGTGTAAAAATTACCACCAAACATAATGAAGTACACAATGAAAATTGGATGCAATGCACAAACAAATGTAGCGCACCGCACCTCAACACATTATACACAACAATGCTCAATTGTGCTCCATCCAAACCTCCAATCTTCGTATAAAAATTTCATCAATTTAATCAAGTTCAATCCAATCAAACCTCCAATCTCTACAAGTTATATACCACAAATTTGTAATATACGCAATCCCTAATTCTCCTCTAGCAATCCTCCAATTAAATTATTAAAATAAAACAAAATCTATACAAAATAAACAAAATAAGCCTAAAATAAAGAGAAAAAGAAAGAATGAAAATCTAACATGGTATTTGCACAAAAAAATGAAACGAAGCTACTGATGGCCTAAGCCGAAGATTCCTCTGTCGTGGTAGATGGATGGAGATCCAATCCACTAATTGCTTTCCAACCCAAAGCTTGTAGTGCTTGCCTCATGCCTTTGGCCCTCGGCAATGGCGCCAATACTTGACTAGCCTCCGAAATGCGTTATTCCTACAAATGGAGTTAGTTACCCCAAAAGAGTATGGGAGTCGTGATGAAGTATAAACCGGTAATCCGGTATCGTTCTCTCCCAAGGGAACTAGCCCAATATAGGCTTTGGATACTCAACTCACACTAACCTAACTAGAGTCGACTAGCAACTTAGCAAATCGAATCTAAAATAAAAAGACCAAAAATCTTTTGTTTTTTGATGGGGGTTTTGAATTACTAAACTAGTGCAAAGAAAATTAAAGTAATTAATAACTAGACAATTAAAGTAAAGCAAATTAAAACTAGATTAAAGAAATTAAAAAAAGGAATTGGGTTCAATTGATCCAATCACTCAATCCATCCAAGACTTTCAATGGGGTTTATAACTCAAATCAAACATAGCATTTAAGAGTGTTTGATTCAGAAGATTTAGCTTTAAAAATCAATTATTCTCAAGTAATTGAAATTAGATACATGGTCAATGGAGAATCAAAGGTTAATACCATTAATTTAACTAAGATTAATACCAAATTTGAGGTTTGTGCATTGACTAGTCAAACATAGTCAGTAACCAAGGTTTTCTAAATTATCTTACAATCAATTAATGAGAATTAATTTATAGCAATTGTGGAGATATTTTCTAGTAAAAACCCCTAAATTAATACCATTAATTTGAGTGATCAAAAATTCTCAAACTTAGTCAATAATCTAAGTTTTCTAAAATTTCCACATGCAATTACTAGGAATTCAAAATTTAGAAAAATATAGCAGTTATTTCATGAGATGCCTCCATTCAAACCCTTGGATTTCTTAAGTGATTTTCACATTTAAACCCAATTTAAATTCTAGCTACTTGAATACATCATAAAAGCATGTACAAATGAAAAGAAAGCATAAAAAGATTTAAATCTAAATTTTACTTGAATAATAAAGTTGTTTGGTTGCAAATAAAATGAAGGAAAGTGAAAGAAAGTAAAAGAAAATACAATACAATGAAGAAAATTACAAGTTCTACACCTATACTACAATTATAAACATAAATCTAATCTAAAATGAAGAAAAGATACAAAAACCAACCTTGGAGGAGCTCTCTCGCCTCCCCCTTGGTTATTACAAACCCTAAAAACAACATAACTTTCTTTCTCCTTCTAATGCTGGGTTATAGATTAAATTTGCGGTCCTTGTCCGAAGTGCATCCGACGGCCGTCCAATGAGCATCCAGAGGCATTGTCCAGACAGTGAAATAACCATTCGGACGGTCTTCAGACGCAAAATCACAACTCTAGATTTGCTTCGAGCAGAAAAACACGACTCCGTAATGGCTTCGAATGGAAAAACTCGATTCTGGAATTCCCCCGTTCGTCGTAGAGTCTGAATGCTCTTTCATCCGTTCGAACAGACTGTCCGAATGCCACACCATCCGAACACATCGTCTGAATGGGTGAGACCGTCCGGACGGACTTTTACACTTTAAGCCAATTTTTGCTATTTTAACCCCAAAAACCTACAAAACACATAAAAAACACAATTAGGCAAATATATAACTAAAATAAGATAATTAACTACAATCTAACATTAACAATATGTAAATTAAGGGTTTATGATTACACTTTTAGCGTGTTATCAATGTACTACATTGTTTGTTTTGTTAAAGAGGGAGATTACTGATAAAAACCTTCAACCCTTAGCCAATGAACTTCCTTTGGAGTTAAGGCTTATATATCACTTTATTCGTCATATTCTAATTCCTAAAGGTGGAAAATTTGAGTATGTTATTGAAAAGGAGTTGTTCTTTCTAACCATACCTGACAAACACCAAGATTGACTTGGCTAATTTTATATTTACCCACATTATTAAGGCAACCAAAACCAAAGTCAATCTGCCTTATGGGATGCTTTTAACTAAAATTTTCAAACAGTTCAAAGTGGATTTGGTGAATAAAAAGAAGAAAACCCCTGTCCCTAACTCTAATGAATACAATCAGAAAACCCTATCAAGAATGAGATACCATTATGATTCAAAACCAAGAAGTGGATTCCAAATAAGGAGAATAGTGCTGGTGGTAGTGCAACTCTAAGGGAAAGAACTGCTGAAAGAGGAGAATCCTCTAGTGAATCAAGGAAACGTTTCCCATTGTTTCTTGTGAAAATTCTGTGAAGATGAATGTCTTGTTGAGCATAATGAAAGAGATGCAAAAGTACCAAAAGAAAATGTTCGATAAGATTGATAAGAAAGTGGATAATGGAGCAACCATGCTTTATTTTGTAGAAAAAAAGGTAAGGAAAATAAACAAAGCTTTTGTGGTTGAAGAAAATGCTACGAGGCAAGACATCTCTAACTTCATTGCTATCTCAACTAAGCATCTGAGGAAGTATATTAAGAGAATGATTGGAGAAGCATATCAGCCTCTCTATCCTAGAGCAGCACATTTTAAAGAAGAGGATTCAAGCACAGATGAGATGGAAGAAACTACTCAAAGGGCTGACCCTTCAACTGAATTAGGAACTAATTCACCTGCCCCTACACCCACAGTAGTCAGATCACACAAATATGGACTCAGGCAAAACAATGCAACCAAGTTCTCTAATTCGATAGAAGACCCTGTTGACCTTTCCCAATCCCCTTCACCCAAAACCAAATAAACACTCTTGCATTTGCAATCTTATTTGTATTTGCATATTTGAATAATATTTTTAACAGGAGGGTGTGTCATCCTTAAGATAATCAAGTTGTAATATTTGTGAGTGTTTGTGTGGATCTTTTTGAACAACTATTGATGCCAATTATATTTATATACACACACACACATATATATATATAAGTAATTCGGTTTAAATTATTTGCTTTGATTGGTTGGTAGTTGATTGATGTTTTGATTGATAGCTAAAATAGCTTTAATCTTATTTTAAGTTTTTTTTTGCTATTATACCTGTCTTTGAATTCAATTTATAACTCTATTTGATGAGTTGACAAAAAGGGGAAAAAAAAATCTTATGTGCATAAGTATGTTAACTATAGGGGAAGAAAGAGTTGATGTATGAATGGTGCTTAGTATGCTGAGTGGAGTTGATGTTTGAATTTAAAAGTAAATTTGGCAGTAGTATGGGATGATAAATTACATAAGAAATGGGGAGCAATAAATGTTTTAGTTTTTTCTGAACCTATTTAGCTGAAAATACATCATTGTTTTGAATCTGAAAATGCTTTGGTACGTTAAGTACAAGAGAAAGGGAGAGAAAACTTTTTGTACCCCATGCAGGTAACAAATTTCTAAACTTTCTGATATTAAATTTTATGTTCATATTGTTTAAGGTTTTTTCATCATCAAAAAGGGAGATATTGTTGACTCCATACTTTGATTTTGATAATAACAAAACAATGTGTTGAGGATCTAATGACTCTACTAAGTATGCAGACTATATCATTATGACTTGAAGTTTGATATATTGAAAATTTTGAATATTTTAATAGAATCTTGAAGATTGGAAGACCTGAAAGCTTTATTGGACCATTTGTAGAAGCCATTAAAGCTTTTAAAGCCATTTGCCTAAGTTAAAAAGGAGATTGGCAAAAAAAGAGGTCAGCAACAAGCACTGACACCTTTTTGGAAGAGCTAACACCTCCTAAAGTAGATCGGCATAAAAGGTGATCAACAACAAAAACTGACACCTTTCTTGGAAGAGCTGACATTTTCTAAAGGAGATCAGCAGAGAAGAAGGTCAGCAGCAAGTACTAACACATCTTTTGAAAGAATTGACACCTTCTACAATGTGACATGGGAAGATCTGGAGATCGGCTGAAAAGGAAATTGACAGCAAGTGTTGACACATTAGTGGAATGAGTTGACATATTGATGGTAGACATTTTAACAAGATTATGTTCATAATCTTATCTCGAAGAGATTGAAAATGTTCAAAGATGATGAAGATTTATTGAAGATCTACACAAGACTTGGACGCTCTACTTGAATATTTAAAGAATTCTTGGATCAAGGAATAAGCTATGTTGATTGAAGAACTCTACAAATGATTAAATGGAATTGATTTAATGTCGAAGAGATTGAAGGTGTTCTTGAAGATCAACAAGTTTTGGAAAAGTCATTTCAAGCTTTGGAAGCCTTATTTGGATAATCATTGAACAGTTTGAAGACTTAGAAGAAGTTTGATGAGGACTTGTAAAACTTGAAGTCTCTACGCAAAAAAGGTCGACTCCTCATTCTTCAGGAGTTGACACATCTGGACAGAGCTTTGTCGAAGTTTGGTGGGATCCCAAAAAGAGTCGACTCCATGTTCTTCAGGAGTTGACACATCAGGACAGAGCCTTAGTGAAGTCTGCTAAAATGTAAAAAGAGTTTACTCTTATTTCTTAAAGTTTGACATGTTTGGACAATGGGTTGAGGAAGTTAGCACCAGAACTAAAAGAGTTGACCCCTTCAGCAAAAGAGTCGACTCCTCGTCTGTAACGGTTATAAATTTGAAAGTTATATCAGCTTGATCTTGCATTAAATGTACTCTCAACCACCACCAACGACTAGAATCAATGCAAGACTATATATACATGATCTCCACAATATTTACACATAAGAAGCCAAGGATTTAAGTGTTGAATCACAAAGAATAAAATTGAAAATCTGAGCCCTAACTGATACATTCTCTTTGCTGGGTTGCTGGGGTATTCATTGAACTTACACTTGCTTATACACTCTTGTTGAGAGTTACTCATTGCATAAACTTCATTTATTTCACTTGAGTGGGTTTGTGTACCTGTGAGTTTGAGTGTAACACTTGTAAGTTTGAGTAAAACTTAGACAAAATCACTTGAGTTTCTGATAGCTCAGGAAGAATTCTTATAAAAGTGAACTAGGTATTTGGGCAACTAGCACCTGCTGTGTAAAGGATTTTTTGCATAGTGGAAGGCTTTCAAGGAGATCTTAGGGGTAAGGACGTAGGTCACACATTATGGCTGAACCTCAGTAAATTCTGGTGTTCATTTATGCTCTATTTTGTTTCCTTACACTTTATCACCTGCTTGCATTGCTCATACATTGTTTAACTATTGTTCCATTGATTATTTAGTTCTTAATTGTATTATTGTGTGATTATTTTTTAGAAACCCAATTCACCCCCCTCTTGGGTTCCATAGTCAGGCCAACAAAAGTTTCTCAAGCATTTCCGTTAAGTATCCCAAGAGTTTCCTAAACGTTTCACAAGAGTTTCTGAAACGTTTTCCAAGAGTTTTTGAAATGTTTTCCAAGGGTTTCTAAAATGATTTTCTAAAAGTTTGAAATGAGTTTTGTAATAGTACCGAAAGCGCATTTTCGGGAAAACGCATTTCCCCCTCCTAAATGAGTTTTTTAGCAACTATGGTTTGGGTATTAAAACTCCCAAATAGACTTGGAAGTCTGTCAAACTTGACACATAGTAAGGTCTCAGCGTGAGTGACATATGAAAATGAACGGCACGGTCATTAGATTCCCGGAGTGAGAGTTGTGACATTTTTTTTCTATCTTTTTCCTTAACCCATTTGAAAAAAAAAAAAAAAAGTTTTTTCGAGTCGTTTAGGTACTAAAACTCCTAAATGGTCTCGAAAGTTCGTCAAACTAGACACGTAGCAAGGTTTCGGCACAAGTGACAAGTGGCAATAAATGACACGGTCGCTAGACTCCCGGAGTGAGAGTTGTGACATTTGCTTCTCTCTTTTTCCTTAACTCTATTGAAGAAACAAGTTTTCCGAGCCGTTTAGGTACTAAAACCCTCAAATGGGTTCGAAAGTCTGTCAAACTTGACACGTAACAAGGTCTCGACATGAGTAACGTACGAGAAAAAACGGCACGGTCATCGGATTCTCGGGGTGAGAGTTGTGAACTTTTTCCTTCTCTTTTTCCTTAAAATGTTTTTCTTTTTCCTTAAAATGTTTTTAAAAAACAGGTTTTTCTAATCGTTTGGGTACTAAAACCTCCAAATGGTCTCAAATGTTCATCAAACTTGACATGTGGCAAGGTCTCAACACAAGTGACGTTAAAAATGAACACACGGTTGCTGGACTCCTAGGGTGAGGGCTGTGACATTTCTTCTTCTCTATTTCTATAATTTTAAAAAAAAAAATTTTTAAGCTGTTTGGATACTAAAACCCCCAAACAGCGTCGAAAGTCCATCAAGCTTGATGCGTAGCAAGGTCTCAGAATGAGTGACGTGTGAAAACAAACGGCACGATTGTCGAACTCCTACTGTGACAATTGTGATATTTTCTCTATTTTTTCTTTAACTTTTTTAAAGATAAGTTTTTGGAGTCGTTTGGGTACTAAAATCCCCCAAATAGCCTCGGAAGTCCATCAAACTTGACACGTAGCAAAGTCTAGACACGAGTGGCGTGTGGGAACAAATGGCACAGTTGTTGGACTCCCGGAGTGAGAGTTGTGACATTTTTTTCTCTTTTTTTTCCTTAACTTTTTGAAAAACCAATTTTTTGTGCTTTTGGGGCATTAAAACCTCCAAATGATCTCAAAAGTCTATAAAACTTAACACGCAGCAAGGTTTAGGCATGAGTGATGCGTGGAAACAAATGGCATGGTTGCCAAACTCCTAGAATGAGAGTTGTGACATTTTTTCTATTCTTTTCCTTAACTTGTTTTTTAAAAAATAAGTTTTTTGAGCGGTTTGGGTACTAAAACTCTTAAACGGTTTCAAAAGTCCATCGAACTTGACACATAGTAAGGTCTCAGCATGAGTAACGTGTGAAAATAAACAGCATGGTTGCCAGACTTCCAATGTGAGAGTTGTGATATTTTTTTTATTTTTGGCTTCAATTGTTTAAAAATAAGTTTTTCAAGTCATTTGGGTACTAAACCCCCCAAATAGTCTCGAAAGTCCGTTAAAATTGACATGTAGCAAGATCTAGATACGAGTGATGTATGAAAACAAACAACACAGTTGTCGAACTCCCAGTATGAGAGTTGTGATATTTTTTTCTCTTTTTTTTTCCCTTAACTTTTTGAAAACCAGCTTTTCAAGCTTTTGGGGTATAAATCCCACAACTGGTCTCGGAAGTCCATGAAACTTAACACGTAGCAAGATCTAGGTGTGAGGGATGTGTGGGAACAAATGACACGATCGTCGAACTCCCGTTTTGCGAGTTACAACACTTTTCATTTTATTACTTATATTATACATAAGTTTTTTCATTTCATATTTTTAAAACATTGTACTTATTATTGTAGGAAGGAGTAAAGGTTTTTTTGCTTTGTTTTGGTGTTCCAAAACTCAAATTAGCTGAAGGACTTCTTATTAGTACAAATACATTGACAGAAGTTTTTAGAAAATCATTAGGTCCAAATTTCTACAAAGTTTTTGTTCATAATGCTCGAAAATCTAACGCTCTCTTAGAAAGATCTCACCGACACATTAAAACTATTAGAAAATCTATCGGTCAACATGTAGCTTGATATTCTCGTGATGTAAATTACTTTTTTATTTCAATAAACCCATATATTTACATGAATATCTATTAATTAGCTATATTGTGTTCATTATTATATGTAATATTTATTTTTTTTCTTTTCAGATAATTCCCAAATAATAAGTCGATGGTGTTTCTATATGAGCTTATTTTGTGATCGACTAAAAACTCTCTTTTGTTGTATAGATTTTGGATCTGGGTCGTTATTTTGCGAGAGACTATGTAATTTATTTTTGTTGTATAGATTTTGATGGGAGACAATATTTGTTTGGATAAATGTTTAAAAGATATATTAATTTTGTTAAATATTTTTGTAAGTATTTAGATTTGAATAAATGTGTGAATTTTGTTATTTGGATCATGTTTAATGTACATTTTATCAGGTGAAATAACAAATTAAAAAAATTATTTTTAATTTATGTAAAAAAATTTAAAAAAAAAATGCATTTGCGATGGTCTTTTGCTGTCGCTAAAAGTGAAAAACTGTTGGTAAATGGATGCCTTCATTGCGTCAGTTTTTGCAATGGTTATCTTGCCATTGTTAAAGGTTTTTTTGCAAAGGTTAAAGCCATCACTAATAGTAGTCGTTAATAATTATTAGCGATAGCGTTTAACTATTACAAAAACTCTTTAACGACGGCAAGGTAGCGGTCGCAAAAAAAAAGTTTCCTTGACGAAGGGTATTTATGACGATGCCCATGCTGTCGCTAATAGTGTCCCTTGCCGTTGGTCGGCCGAATAACTATTTGTAATGCTAGTAGTTTCGTTGCCGAAAATGCCATCGCAGCACCGATGCTAATGCTTATTTACGATAGCAAAATGGCTTTTTGGGAGGGTTTTATGCTATCGCAATTACTCTGTTTTCTAGTAGTGTATGTTTTTTTTTATCATTAATTCACTCATGATTTAATGAACAATCTGTTAACAAAGAGGTAAAAGACACATTATAATGATAGCAAATTCCAAGTGACTAAACCTCTATAGTTAAAACAAAATCAAATATTTCTAAACACAATGCTTCAATGTCACAAATATGTTGCCAGACCAAAAAAAACAATATGCTGTAAATCTAATACATGTTTTAACTATAGGTGTTGCGAACAAACAAATGTTTCCTCCGAGAAGTTGTTAAAGCTTTAAATAAAATAATTTATTGTTAAAGTGACTTTAAAATATTTAATTTAACTCCGTTAGTTACTTTAAGTCAATTATAGCTTTAAATAATATGGCAACCCATAATTCGTCAGAGTTGATTTGCTAAAATGTGAAAACTAGTTTGGAGAATTGTTGACATTAAGGCCATATTTGTTTTGCAGGATGGCATTAATACCGGAAGCATCCCTTTAAAGCATGCAAAATCATGCCTACAGTGTTCAGTTATTTTTATTGTATATTGGTTGGCAAATTAGGTTTACACTTATAGGGTTCAACTCTCATTTTCAAAACAGATGTTACAGCCTCTATTTTTTTAGCAAAATTTACACCAAAGATTCAACAAGCAAATCTTATATGGATGGAAAGATTTATTAATTTACCTTCCAACAAAAAAATATACATATATAACTAGTGCCTGATTTGGAAATCTCTAGAGAGAGATGTAGTTGTGTTTCTAAAGTGTGTCTGAGCTACTTGCACAATCTAAAAATCTAGCAACCTCTAGTTTTTTCTCTGATCTGGTCCAACACATTTTCTTTGAGTTTCTTCCTACTTTGATTTGCTTTGTTGGAGTCTAGACTAGTCTTTTCCATATTTTCTTATCATCTCATTAAATTGTACTAGTTTTAGCCAAAGATTGGTTGTTTTTAGTTAGATTGCGTGTGTTGTGTTGTAGTCAACAATGTGTGCTATTAAATGTATAGTGTGTTTGTCAAATATAGATAGTAGAAGACTTGAGAGGAGTGTGTAGTTATATGATTATTTCATATGCAATGGAAAAGCTTAGTTAAGCTTTTTAAGAAGAAGGAGTTATTGTTTGCTCTTATCTATTGGGGGATATTCATAGGGTGGTGAGCTTATATCCCTTCTTTGAGCATCACTTGTATTACCTCATTTGTTTTTCCATTTTCCAGCATCAGGGAGGAGGTTAAGGGACTCCAGGACATCAAATCCTAGAGAGAAATGTTAGCATTAACCAGCAACTGGTGTATATTCGCGACCATTGTTAGCACACCGCGAATCCCAAGGTTACAAATCTAGTGGAGGGTAATTTTGCACTTAGCCTCCAATTTTGAACCTTCGAACTACTTATCCTAATCCATTGGGTAATTGTATATTTTAAAATTTTTTGAGTTGATATACCAAAACGTGACATAATGGAAAAAAGAATTTTAGAGGATTCTTAACATTTAAGGTCATGTTTATTTTGAAGAGTGGGATAAGAAGGATAAAGAATCCTAAAAGGTTAAATCTCAGTACACAAATCCGGTTGATGATAATTTTATATTTGGTGTCCAACTTTGGATCTTCAGATTATTTATCCTAAACTCTTAAGTAATTTAATATTATCAAATTCATGAGATGAGTTCGTGTCTACAAATTATTAAAACATGATTAAGGTGCATAGAGTGAGACTCGAAGATGTAAATCTTTAACACTATACAATCTATTAAATAAACTCCGTATTTAGTGTTAAGATTATGCATCCTATCTGAAATAATAAACCATATTTTTCTCTATGAGATTGGATTGCTTATCTCAATCATTTGAGTGAAAGGCTCAAGATTAACATGTTAGTACATTTGGTATGCATCAAACATGATCATTTATGAGCCTACACATATGGTAAATGACTTATCATTACTAATTGATTGCACCTCAAAATTGTAATCCTAATCTTCAATTTTGTGCGTTATTAGTATTAGAATCATTCTAAATAGCTTGTTTAGTTCATTTTTAATGTTGTTAAAGTTGTTTACCTTTTGTAGGGTTATCGGCTAAAAGGAGTTCAACAAGAGCAAAAATGGAAGTTATGTAAAGACAAGGCCAGCGTCAGAACGGACAACCAGACTATCCTGATGGTCAGAGAGCAAAGCTATGACTGAGCCAAAATATGCCCAGTGTCAGGACAAAGGCTTATACCGTCCTGATAGTCAGATTAGGTGCAATTCTAGAAAGGGCCTAGCGTCAGGATGGAGGACCATACCGTCCTGACGAACAGATTGAATCACCCTCAGAGAAATGGTTTAGTGTCAAGATGAGGGCTTATACCGTCTTGATGTTCAGAGTCATCAAAGCTCAGCATTTAACTTTATCATCAAGACGTGAATACCCACCGTCTTGATGATGGGTCTGTAACTGATTTTTGTATCTATCATGTATCTATCTTTGAACGAGCACATGAGGTATAAAAGGCAGAGTAGGCCATTTTAGCTAATATGGAGAGTTAGATTTGGTAATTTTTTAAAGATTTATCCAATATATTTCTAGGGAAAGAAAGTCTTCGTTGGAGAGATATTTGTAATTTTCCTTTATTTTCTCACATTTTCCTACACTTTCTTTGCAACTAAATAGTGATTTTCGTGAATTAAAATTCAGATCTATTATTCTAAATGCTTTCAATCTACGACTACATACTTTCTATCATGGAATTCACTAGCTAATTCGCCATTTGGGTGCAAATGTGAAGATTCATCAAGATATCTCAAGGATTCCAAAGGAGGTATAAGATCTTTACTGATTCATCTTAATTTCTAACCAATTCTTCTCAATTGATTCCTAGATCTCTTGAAAACATGGTTTCATAGCTTAAAATTGGTAATTCCTATGCACAATTCTTCAATTGGCATAGGAATTGCACAACGCTAAGGCTTGAATCCATGATTCTATAACCATTTATTAATCTAATCGCAATTGTGAATGAATTCAAGTTCATATAGTCAAAATTCACCGAATCAAGGATCTACGGAGTGATTCTCGATTTGAGTTATCCCAATCTCCTTTGAAATACTTGGTGAATTGGAACAATTGCACTCAAATCCCTCTTGATCCTAAAGAAATCAGTTTATAATTGTTTTGAATTTTGATTCCCCTATTTTGCATTAATAGTTTAATAGCCATTAGCTTCTATTTCTAATTGCATTAGTATAATTGTTAGTTAGAAACCACAATCTTCAAAACCCAAAAGGATTTTGGTCTATTTTTGTCACTATTAGATTTGATTTCACTCAATTTGCAATTTAAATTAAGTATGTCCATTGTGAGTGTTTGCCCATATCTATATTTGAATCAATCCCATGGGAAGAAGGATAACCGGGAATTAACCATTAAACTACAACGTAAACCGGTACACTTACGGGTATTGAGTCAAGTTTTGGCACCGTTGCCGGGGATTGGAGGCATAAAGCTCATTTTGGACGAACTTTGAGTTTAAATTGCAAATAGATGGAATTGATCACCACCTCGAAGGAAGTATCTACGACTTAGGGCCAAGGCTACATTCTTTTTCCTTTTATGTGAATATTCGTGCCAGATTTTTGGTTATTCTTTTCTTAGTTTGTTTTGTTTGATTAGGATAATTACATTGCATCTTGTTAGAAGCCACTTGGTGGTATAGTTTGGAGGATAGGTTAGTGTGCTATATTTTTGAATTGGTGGTATTGTCTTTGCATGTGGAGATTAGAGGATTTGAATTGAAAAAGAATCAGTTGTTTGGTAACTGCATTGAGAAAAAGCCGTTGTCCGGCATTGTGAATTGTGCTTTGTGTATGACATGTTGATAAGACCTTGACAGTCCATTTTGTGTGCATTCATACTTATACGTTATATTTCATTCAGGACACATACAACCGTCTTGTGAGAATTGAGAGCACTAGCACTTCTTCACCGACTAGAGATCTTACTCCTGGACTTCCCCTAGTTGTTGATTTAGGATTCATTCCCATGGCAAACATCAACGAGGGTGGTTTACCCAATTTCTTTCCCCCAAATCCTAATGTCATCCCTAATCCCAATCAAAATTTTAAACCTAACTTCCACCAAATCCTCTTAATGTAGTTGGAGACGATTACCTTGATAGAGGAAGCAAACATGTCGCCATGGTTACTCCTCTAAGCAAGAATTTTCATTGTAGAAATGGGTTAGTGAAACTATCTTTTGGCAACACCACCTTTGAGATGAATATTTTTTCAGTTGCCAAACAACGAGGTGAGTATGAGGATATTTAGGAGGTTGATCTTATTAAGGCTATTGTTCAAGATCATTTTGAGAATGAGTTCTTTCAAGATCCCTTGGAGAGAGTATTCTTGAGAAATGAGCTTCATGACTCACTTGATGATCATGTTATAGAGATGGGAAAATCTTTCAACCCAGGGGTAGAGAGTGCTCAATGTATGCAAGTGGGTCAATGAATCCCTTCATTTGAACCTCTCATTCTTAGTGCCATCAAACCAATTCCATCGGAGGAAAAGCCTCCAATTACTAACAAGAAACTGTTGCCATCTACCTTAAAGTATGCTTTCTTGGGTGAAGAAAAGTCATACCCCATAGTGATTTCCTCTAGCCTATCTTCAAGCCAAGAGAACGAGTTGATTACTTTGTTGAAAAAGTGTAGAAAAGCTCTAGGGTAGACCATTGCTGACCTTCATGGGATTAGCCCTCTTGTATGCACACATCGCATCTTTCTTGAAGAAGAGGCTAAGTTTGTTAGGCAAATGCAAAGGCGTTTGAATCTAACATGAAAAAGGTGGTGAAAGGAGAAGTCCTTAAGTTGTTAGATGCAAGTATTATATACCCCATCTTCCATTTGAAGTGCATAAGTCCTACCCAAGTGGTGTCTAGGAAGTCGGGTGTCACAATAGTTCGGAATGAAAAGAATGAATTTGTTATCACCCGTATTCAAAGTGGGGGTTGATTCACCCCTTCCAACACACCCGTTGGAGGTGTTTGTAGTTTAAATGAGAATATCCCCATTATCGTGATCGCCCATAAGATTTGTGCAAATTTAGCAATAGTAACAAACACAATTTAAGAATTATTCAAGTTAAAATTACAAGACAATGATGGAATTGAATATATGAGAATCAAAATTAAACCAAAAATCTTCAGGGATTTGTGGATTGGTTTGTACTATCAACTAAGCAATTAATCGAAAACAACAATTAAATTACTAAATTGAACAATTGAAAATCTAACTAAAGCAGTTCAATAGACTTGTGAATTCTACAACAAACTAAAGCAATTAAGACTAAATTAGTTTAAGCCAATGGAGATTTAAGAAAAATGAGTAAGGGTTTAAAATGGAATAAAAGGGGGTTTGGGTGCAATTAATCCAACCTACCAATTTTGGCATGGAATTTAAAAGGGGGAGTTTAGATTAACTCAAATCAAGGATCATCCAATGGATCCTTGATTTAGAATGTTTAGCTTTAAAATCAAGGCTTCTCTTTTAATCGGAATTAGATTTAATTATCTTTGTGAGATTCTTAGAAATAAACCACAAGTTCATCAAACCATGATTATAGGTTTGAGTTTTCAACAAAAATCAATTCCAATAATAAAAAATAAATACACTCAAAATATTCAATGAGATTTAGAAGCTCCCCTTTTTTGTCTCATGCCTCCTTTGGTAGATCTTCATATTTACACCCAAAAATTGGGTTTAGCTAGAGAAATCCATAGAAGAAAGTTTACAAAAATGAATAACTAACATCTAAATCTCTAAATCTAGAATTTATTAAACAAAAACTCTTGTTTAGATTACAAGGAAATGATGGGCAAGATTTTATCCCAAACATTCTTTTAAAAATCCTAACCACAAAATCCAAAACAAATACAACCAAAACCAAACATTCTTCTCGGATTTCTCTCTCAACCGCTGCAACCCTTCTTTCAAAAAACAAAAACAACTTTCCTTTTTCAACTGCTGCTAGGTTTATAGTCGAATTCTATACATATCGTCCGAAGTGCGTCCAATATGTGTTTGACAGTGCGTCCAAAAGGTATTTTACCATCCGAATGGTGATTTAACTGTCTGGACAGTTAGTCAGACCGTCGGAATGGGCTTCGGATGCAAAAACATGACTCTGGAATGGATTTGGATGCAAAAACTCGACTGTGGAGGTCCTCCGTCTGACGTAGCATCTGAACGGTATCCCATTCAGCCATCCGGATGGTTGTACCACCGTCCGAACAGTTTTCCTACACTTTTGGCCCATTTTCACCCTTTTAGCCTGAAAAACCTACAATGGACAAAGAAAATCCTATTACAGCAATTTATTACCAAAAACTTATTCTAATAAACATATTAGGGCTAACAAACCACTAATTAGGGGATTAAAATTACACTTTTGGAGTGCAATCAACACCCCCTCCCCCTAACTTAGTTTTTTCTAATCCTTAGCAAAAATATATAAAAAAAGAGATATGTACAAAAAGTAAAGTCCTCTTTCAAAGGAATCCCATGTGCATTGAGCATATGCACCAAGCCTTTAAATCCTTAGGTTACCCCTAGTGGATGAGTGGTGTCTTATGAAGGTTTCTAGTGATGATACACACAATTATCTGTTTATGAACTATAATTCAACATAAGGTTAAGGGAAATATGCACTACCCACTCAAGATATCAATGGAAACACTCTAAACTTCAAAACTTACAAGAATATACAACAAGTCATGCAAAAGAGAGGATCATATGTGTGGGTGAAGAATCATGCTAAACAACACCAATGAAACTAACTTATGCAAATCCAAACCTTTAAAGCTTTGATTCAATCATCACCGGACATACACTCACAATTAAAGACCTACATAGTTCTCACAATGATATGCTCAACAAAAGAGTAATTGCATTAGTTAATGCAAAATGAACATATCCAATACAAGAACCGAAAAAGATGTGAGTGTATTGACCTCAGCATAACTTCAAGAAAGGACATTCATAGATGAGTAATGATTCAAAGAATTGACAAGATATAGCTTTCACTCAAATTGAATTTACAATCAAGCATCATCAAATCAATTAAGTGATTTAACGGTGAAGAACAAGGTTTGGAAAAAGTATAAGGTAAGGATGAAGAGAAGTAAGTAAAAGTCAAATCATGTGTGTACGAGATAATGAATGAATATCAACTCCAACTCCCTTTGTATACAATTAAGTCTTCATGTCTTGTGCACTAATTGTAAGTATAATGAAGTTACTCAAGAAAATTGAGGGCGAAAGATTCATCCATGAGTAAATGTAAACGCTCAAAAAGGTGGTCAATACTCTGAAGCTCACAAGGTAGTAATCTCCACTAGATAAGGATGAAAATGCCAAAAGTAGTAACAAATGATGTCACAAAGCATAACTTGTGCTTAAAATGTACAACCCTCTGACAATGCATAAATTAAGCACTCCTCATGTAATTAGAAGTAAGACACAAGTCTATCTAAACTTAAGTTAGGTTATACTATCGCAAATAGTGGTATGGTGCATCGAAAACGCAAGGCTCAACACATCCATCACAATTAGCTAAAAAAACATATATAATGAAAAACAGGGATAAATATATGAACATAATGAAAATTAATACTGATACCATACAATACCAGAATCTCCATCAGAATAGTACAAGTGAATGATATATATCAATGTCTGAGCATCCATGTAGCTAAACAACTCAAAAATACATGATAGAGATAAAGGTTATACAGAAAAGGATGTACAACAAAAAACTTAAAACATGATCCACTATATTAAAATAAGGTTTTAGATACAACATGTAAGGTAATGATATGCCATGTATGTACAAGATGCATCTAAACCCTAAACTAGTGTAGATCATCACCATCATCATTAGGAGGTGGTGCTGTAGCTATCCTTAGAGCCCAAACCTCTACAAATAGCTCCTCAATAACCCTAGACTGGCCTTGGACCTGACCCTCAAGTGTAGTAATGTGATCGGTCTAAACTCAGATATATCCTTCAAGTGTAGCAATGTGAACGGCATGCGCGGCCTGAGTAGCAGCAAAGTCTCGATGCTGAGTCACTCCTAAAGCTATGGAACTCTTCAGCCTCAAAATATCAGCAGACTGTCGTGTCAATGTTGTAGCTAAGGCATCTAGTGTCTGTTGCATCCACTCAAGCATCTGTAATGACTGGTCTGGCATCTGTGGCTAGAAATGTTGTTATCCCGGCTGGTCTTGCGGCTGCTCAAACTGAATATGAGGATCGTACTAGTTTGGATCTGCTAGATCTGGCTTACTCCTAAGCTGCTGTTGTTGGGGTTGGTCCTGAGCAGGCATATGTGGTTGCTGCTGCTGCTGAAGCCATCTCGTGATCTAAGCCCCCGCTATATGGTGGACCTATCAATCGGCTCCCTCGCCTGTTCGAGTTAAGGCAAACCTAGAACTGGGCCTCCAAGCGCGGCCTTGATCACCCGAGTCAAAATAACCCCAAATGGGATAGACCCCTGAGCATACGGGTGCAAACACTCTTCCGCGAGCACTCTAAACATAAATAACAGGAGAACTATGGTCTGCCCTGTCCCTATGGCCCACAAAAGACTCCCCCTATCCCTCTTAATGTTAGAATGTCCAGCAATAAGGAATATGGAATGACAACAAAAAATAAAAAGGGCAGAGTATACTGGGAACAACACTCTAGCCGAAAGCTTCTAACAACTAATCCACTGAGTGCCTGGGAAACAGACCTTGGTGGACACAACGTCAAAATCCTCAGGGGCTCCCCTAGACAAGAAACTATACTGAGTATCTGTCACCCTAGGTAGTCCTACTACAGCAACAAAAGTATTGGGGGTGATCTCAATGTCATGCCCCCTAACCCAATATATGATCTGCTTATGCCCCAAAGTGATGCAACAAATAGAAATGTTTGCCATAAATTAGGCGAGCAAAATAAAAACAGCCTCCCCCATGAGAGTGGTGAGAGGGACCTAACCCCGGCACTCAAAAATATCTGCCCATAAAAACCCAAGTTCTCTAAGCTGAGCTAAGTCCATCCCATGCTCTAAAACATAACCCCTCCTAAGCCAAGTCATGGTGAGAGGGATACAAAATGATGCAGATCATAGGTTGAGGGTGGCTGGCCACCTGTTGGGCTAGCTGGAAGGGTAACTGGGGCCCATCTGCCTGCGATGTTCTACTAGAAACAAAACTAAATATATATACTCTAGGAAAGTGAAAGAAATAACAACAAGGAAATGTCATAGGAATACCTAGAGCTGCGTGCCTAATGGGCGAAAGAGTCAGGGGTGCGTGCGCGTGGTCCGATAGGGCCTCCCTAGTGTCCAAAGCTCTCAAAACTCTCAAAATCCTCTCCATATAGCGTCTGTAGTGAGTTTAGACTCACTTCAGATGCATATATCTATAGGCACTGAGAGACCGTCCGACGTGCATCTAGATGGTCATTAAATGCGTCCAAACGGTATTTTGCGTCTAGATGGTGATTTTGCATTCTAACAGTGTGTTCGATACGCATCTAAACACTATTCAGATGCCATTAATGGTTGTCTTTAGCTACTTTAATGACATCATCCGTCCGAACGATCTTTATACCGTTCGAACCATGCATCCAAACGGTTGACTGTCCGGACAATAAATCACAAAATTTGAGAAAAATCAAAAAAATTGTAAAATTTACAAAATAAAAATTACAAATTTACAAAAAAAAAAAAAAAAAAGAGCTCAAATCAAGCTTGCCCCCCCCCCCCCCCCCCCCCCCCCCCCCCAAAACCACTTGAAAGTTTGCATTATCCTCAAGGCATAAAGTATGAATTAGAGTGAGGATAAAACAGGGGGGACAAATCCTTAGTCGGACCAAAATCAAACCAAGAATCATGGATCAATGTGATCCACACAATCTATCTCGCCACAGAAAAGCTCAAAATAAGGTTTTAACCTTTGCCCATTGACCTTGAAGGTGTGTCATTCTTACGCTTTTGCACCTCAATAGCATCATAGGAAAACATTTCCTTGATTTGATAAAGAGCAGACCACTTACTTCTTAATTTTCCCAGAAAGGGATGTAACCGAGAATTGTAGAGAAGTACCTTTTGACCAACATGAAAAGTTTTTTGTTAAATGTGTTGGTTATGACGGACATTCATCTTGGCCTTTGAAATTTTTGCATTCTCGTAGGCATCATTTCTTATTTTATCAAGTTCATTCAATTTTAGCTTGCAATTGGTACCGCTTTCACCAAATCCCTCATTATATTATTGAATTGCCTAATATGCCTTGTGTTCTACCTCAACCGAGAGGTGACACGCTTTCTCATACATAAGATGGTATGGGGAGGCATCGAGAACGGTTTTGTACGCTGTCCGATAGGCCCATAATACATCAATTAAGCGCAAAGACCAATCCTTTCAGGACAGATTAATCATCTCTTCTAAGATGGTCTTAATTTCTCGATTAGCTAATTTAACTTGCCCTTGAGTTTGAGGGAGGTATAGCAAGGCAACCTTGTGAACAATGCTGTATTTTTGCATGAGTATTCTTGTTGGCTTATTACAAAAGTGGGAGCTACCATCACTTATGATGGCTCGAGGCATACCGAAACGGGAAAATATATATTCTTTTAAAAATTTTACCAACACATGATGGTCATTAGTCCGTGTTGTAATAGCCTCTACCTACTTTGAAACATAGTCAATAGCCACTAGAATGTAGAGATATCCAAAAGAACTAAGAAATCGACCCATAAAATCAATGCCCCAACAATAAAAAACTTCCAGAACTAGGATAGGGTGAAAGGGCATCATGTGTTTCCTAGTGTGTTTCCAAGTAAGGCTACCGAGTCTTTGGCATCTATCACAAGCTATACAAAAAGAATGAATATCTTTAAACTTTGTAGGCCAATAAAGTCCACTTTGTAAAATTTTGACCACGGTTTTCTTAGATGAGAAGTGGCCTCTATAAGCATGAGAATGACAAAATCTCATTACACTTTGGAATTCATCATCTGGCACACATCGTCTCACAACTTTATCTGGGCAATACTTAAACAAATAAGGCTCATTCCAAAAGAATTGCCTCACTAGCCGGAAAAATCATCTCGTATCCAATGCGGACCAATGATAAGGAATTGCTTTTGTGGCCAAATATTTGGCCATATCAGCATACCACAGAGTTAGTGCATGATTCACGGCATTACAAAACATAAGTTGTTCATTGGGAAAAGTCTCACAAATACGAGAGACATCTTTTGTAGGGTGCTTAAAAGGGAGGCGAGATAGATGATCCACAACAACATTTTTTACTCCCTTTTTGTCCCTAATTTCAAGATTAAATTCTTGAAGAATGAGAATCCACCTAATTAATCGAGGCTTGGTGTCTTGTTTGGACAAGAGGTACTTAAGAGTAGCTTGGTCAATGAACACTATCACTCTAGACCCCACTAAGTATGATCAAAACTTGTCCAAAGCAAACACGATGGCCAACAATTCTTTTTCGGTGGTGGTATAATTCACTTGGACCTCATTCAATGTTTTGCTCGTATAATGGAGCACATGAGGTTTCTTATCATTTCTTTGGCCTAAAGCGGCCCCTACGGCGAAATCACTAGCATCACATATGAGTTCAAAAGGTATGCTCCAATCCGGGGGTTGGATTATGGGAGCTGTAGTTAAGTGCTCTTTCAAATTATCAAATGCTAGTTGATAAGGCGAAGTCCATTTGAATGAAGCATTTTTTGCCAAGAAGGCACACAAAGGCCTAAAAGTGGCACTAAAAGATTGAATGAAACGACAATAAAAACCGGCATGCCCAAGAAATGACCGCACATCTTTCACGTTCTTAGGGGCAGGTAGCTTTTGAATACGCTTAACCTTAGCGGGATCTGCCTCAATGCCCCTCCTAAAAATAATGTGGCCAAGAACTATACCATGTGTCACCACGAAGTGACACTTCTCCCAATTCAACATAAGATTGCTCTCTTTATATCTCTTAAATACCGACTCAAGATTTGCAAGACATTTGTCATAGGTGTCCCTATACACTAAAAAATCATCTATAAAGACCTCCAAAATTTGCTCCATCATATCATTAAAAATGCTAATCATGCATCTTTGAAATGTGTCGGGAGCTTTACACAACCCACAAGGCATTCGCTTGTAGGCAAATGTGCCGAATCGGCATGTGAACGTGGTCTTGTTTTTGGTCTTCCATGACTATCACCAATTGGTTATAGCTGGAGTAACCATCCAAGAAGCAATAATAGGCTCGTCTCGCTACCCTCTCCAAGACTTGGTCAAGAAAAGGAAGAGAAAAATGATTATTGGTGGTTACAGTATTAAGGTGATGTGTCACACCCCGAAACCTAGCCTACACGGATTTAAGATGCATGATCAGCCAGTAACTTAGCTACCCAAGATCACATTACATAAACCGGCTGAACACTTGTGCATTTATCATTTAAAAGATACATAACTGCGGAAATAGAATTTTATGCACTTAAAATAAACATGTCATGCATAGCAAAGCCGTGCCTAATCTCCAAAACATAACATACCATAAAATAGGCCTATTGAAGGCCACCACATTTATAACATTATAATATTACAAACATTAGGGTCTAGCCCATATACATGTTACATATCATAAGGCCCATGGGTTGCAGTCCAAATACCCACGTAATGGGATTCCCTCTAAGGCCTCCCAGTTTGGTTACCTGAAAATATTTTTAGAAAACGTAAGCTAATACTTAGTGAATAACGATGATGCATGAGCATAAAATACCATGGACTAACATTTACATATAATGTACATGACAATAGAGGTATATTTATGCATATATGGCATAAACTTAGAGACGCATTAGTGTGAACTTGAAAACACATGTGGCATAAGCTTTCATATTAAAACATTCCATCATTTCTGAAACATGATGTTGTAAAAGAGAGGGAGGCATGTCATAGCATGAACTGATAGAGTATGATATAGCTTGTTATTAGTATAACATATCATAACTTGTGAGCATACATCTTAGCTTGTCGTATAATATTAGATACATCAATTATCATTGTTCTCGAAATATATAAAGCGTAGATTTGAAAACATAGGTAGCATAAAAATCATATTGAAACATTATGTCGTAAGCTTTCACAATGAAATGTTATAACATTTCGAACATAGTATCATAGTAGTAAGATGTAAAGCGTAACATGATTTTGTAAGGCATATGTAGCTTGTCATAAGCATACTATGGCATGATACCATAAGACATATCATAATATCTTAAAAAGGGGAGATACACCGTGACGTTAATACTTGTGGGAATATACATAACTTGTGGTGAAGCATTTGAACATATTGTATTTCTCGTTCTAGAACATAAGTGTGTTATATCTTTACATTAAAGTTAGGCTCCGTATTAGTAACCTTAAAGGTCACACACAGGGCTCTTTAGGTTAACATAGATTGCTCGCTCTGACTCACACCTGCCTAGCCCCTTTTTGGGCTATTGGTCTCAACCGCACGGTACATATAGGGCTCTTTAGGTTAACATCATATTGTCCACGCTGGCTCACACTTGCCTACCCCTTTTTAGGGAGCTTGGTCTCAGCCACACAGTATACATAGGGCTTTTTAGGCCAACATACTTAGGCTAATTGTCGTAGACTGTCAGGATCTAACTCCCCGTACACGCACAACCGTGATAAGGCTATTTAGGCTAACATACCTGGGCTAACTGCCACAGACTGTCAGGATTTAACTCCCCGCACATGCATAGCAGTTAATATATCCCTCACTTTGCCCCACTTAAAAGGTCTTTCTGGTATTAGGAATCATAGTAACCACAAGGTCATGCATAGGGCTCTTTAGGCCAACATAGTAACCGCGAAGGTCACACGTAAGGCTCTTTGACCCAACATAAGAGTTAGGCTCAGTCATTAAGAGCTACGCTCAATTCATTAGCAACATAGAGTGCTTTAAGCCAATCATGGGAGCAGGGCACAGTTCATTAGCAACATAGACTGCTTTAGGCCAATCATGAGAGCAGGGCTCAATCATGAGAACCAGACTTAGTCATTAAGAATTACGCTTAGTTAATAACATCGTAGAGTGCTTTAGGCTAATTATAAGAGCTAAGCTCAGTTATAGTAACCATAAAGGTTACACATAGGCTTTTTAAGCCAAAGGACGTCTCCCAACATGGCGATAGATTATTTCACGTCCCCTACCGTAGGACCATCATTGCTAGTTTAGGGTCTTTCCAAGAAAGACCTTGAGTTGGCACCATTCATTGGAAATCTTGCATGTCTTTCATGTGAATATTCTAGTCCATGGGTTTCTATTCATAACATAAATATAACTTATATGCATTTACGAGTATGACATTTATATATGAACATAATCATTAATGCATAGAAAACATATGGAAAGCATTGCATGATAAGGAGTTGAGCTTAAAACATTTGAAAAGTAATAAGGTTTTACTCGTGGCATATGTTACTCGCCTCTTTCCTTGAGAATTGGTGCTAAAAAAGCGTATTCCTACACATAACGTACATAGAAGCATCAAACACAAGGCCCCAGTGTAAAGCAAGAACATAAAAGTTGAGGTTAAAACATTGATCCCTTGACGCTGGTTCATTCATCGCATCTCATTTACATCAGAATGATGAGCCTATATTCTAGGTCAATTTCATTTGAAAATAGGCTTAAGGACCTTTAATTTGATAGGTCATGAGTCACAAATACATTTCAGATGAAAAAGTTATGTCCTATAGAAAATGGACTAAAATTTTGGAAGAACAATGTTACTGATAGAATTTTAGGTCAAATTCAAAATTCAATATCTCTCAATATGTAAAGAATTAGAGTACAAACTTTATATGGGTTCAAAGGTCTATGAGTTTACTTTCCAACGCTTCAACGGTGCATCATTTCGAGTTTTCTAGAGAAAGTTATGCCTGTTTTACTAAACACTGTCGAAGTTGGCCAGACCGTTCGAACACCAAACCAAAAATATCTCTTGGCGTTCGAACACTCAAACTGGAGTTCGAATGCCAAGGCAAAAATGGCAAAAAATGAAAATGCAAGACTCAGGCCGTTCGAATGCTAAATTGAGGCGTTCAAACGCCAGGCAAATCTGGGCACTCACAGCAACAGATTTTTCAACTCCAAACTTAACCAAACCTCTCCCAACCTCTCCCAAAATTTTTCAATGCTTCTAGGATTCAAAGATTTATCCAAGAAGACAACAATAACTGAAAATGGTGCAAGATAAACAAGTCAATCAAAGGGATTTAAGGTTTGAAATCTCAAACCTAATATGTACAAATTTGAGAGTTTTTAACACCAACTCCCAATCCATCAATATATGCTTACAAGCCTTCAAAACCTAACCAAATGAGACTCAAAATAATTACCAAACACAACTACAACACATATATATACATGCTCATATAAGGGTTGGTGAAATCTTACCTTCTTTCAAGCTTCCTCAAGCTTCATCAATGGTGGTTCTAGTTTGGATGTAGCTCTTCCAACCTTCTTCCTCCTTTTCTTCCTCTCTTCCTTTCCTCTTCTCTTCTTCTTCTTCTTCTTCTTCTTCTTCTTCTTCTTCTTCTTCTTCTCGACAAAGTGTGTGTATGTGTTTGTGTATATCATGTGTGTGTAAATAAGAAGATACACATGAGAAATAATTTCATATATCTCACACTAGAAGCTTAAGTTACAACTTGAATTATGATTGGTCATCTTGACTCAAAGATACACTATAATGATATAGAATTTAGGAAAATTCATATTAATTCAAATGATAGAGGTTGAGGGTATTACATCCTTCCCCCCTTAAATAAATTTGGTCCCCAAACTTGATACAAACCATCATTCAAACAAAAATGAATAACACTTCTCGAATCCCAATCTCCTAAGCCATTAAGAGTCTAGCCAACTCATCAAGTGAGACGTTGGAAACTCTTATACGACATGGATATCTTCCAAGGACGTTGGAAATTGTGTGTGTCGATAATGTTACACAAGGAGGTATGATTCCCATTTGGACTAAATGACATGCTTGCATGGACAAAATAGGAAATGGGAGGAGGCACAAGCCCACTCCTTCGATAACAAGTCCTGGATGGGCAGAAGAATGAAACCCAACTCGCTTAAGTTCATATTCAATATTAGCATGATGAGGGGATAACCAATCCATTCCCAAGATGACCTCAAAATAGTTCACATTCAATAATGGCACGAACACATCACTAACAAGATTCCCATAAAGATTGTAAATCCTATTACATAGCACGGAATCTCCAGGTGGCAAACTATGAATAAACATAATTTGATGATTTTGAACCGGTATGTAATTATTTAGCCAAATATAAGACAAACAAACACATGGAGCTAGAATCAATAAGACTCCATCACATAAGATGAATTTTTTAATAGCAAGGACACACACAAAACATACTTAAGGGGTGATGGAGACATATGCAAGTGTTGAGCAAAGAGATACGAGGCAATTAAACCACTCCGAAATCAATAAGGATGTGTGCAGGTCAGCCACAAATAGGAAGTATACCTGACACTACAGAGTCGACAGTGTTGGGTCAAAGATAGTCCCAAGAGGGGGGGTGAATTGGGACTTTTAAAATATTGCAGGATTTTTTGATAAATCAAAATCAATCCTTATTTAAATATACGGATATACTAATTATAGATTCACACATAAACGTTACCGAACATAATCAAACATCCATGTTTTCGAAAGTTTCTAGAACGAAGAAGAAGAAGAAAGAAGAAACAGAAAATTTAACTTTGAAACCCAAAATTGTACCTCCTTTGTTCATCCAAGATCTTCAATTAATCTTCACAATTGATCGCAAGATGAAATCTGGCTACTCATCATAATCATAGATATACAAAGTTGTATTGAAAATATATTGAAGGACTGAGTAATTTGATTACAAGACTTGAAAACTGAATAAAAATCCTAAATAAACTACTCTAATCTACTCCTAAAACCTAAAAAAACGTAATCATCCAGAATCCCTTAAAAGAGGTTTAGTCCCAGCTTACATAGGCAGCAAAAAAATAAGAAACACCGCCGCACCGTTCAAACAGTCTTCTAACACTCTTTGGATGGATTTTATGCTTTATGAATCTATCGAATGGTCATCGGACCTAATTTTAGCGTGACTATCATGCCCCATAACCCAGCCTGTATGGATTTAGGGTGCATAACCGACCAATAGCAAGGCTACCCAAGGCCACATTATGTAAACTGGTTGATCACCTGTGTATAATTATTTAAAATGATGCATAATTGTAGAAATAAAACTTTTGATAACTTGAAACATAATCTATGTCATACATGGCAGAGTTGTGCCTAATCCAAAACATAATATACATAAGGACCAAATCGAGGTTCACCAAAGTTATAACATTATATCTTTACAAAATATTGGGGTCTAGCCCTCAAACATAATACAAAACATAGGTCCGTAGGTCGTAGCTCAAAATCCCATATGGCCTCGCTCTAAGGCCTCCCGAATTGGCTACCTGAAAATCATTTGAGAAAATGTAAGCTAATGCTTAGTAAATGACGATGATGCATGAGCATGAAATTACCATGGACTAGTAATTATAGTTACATATAAATCAATAGGTAGACATTTATGCGTAAAGAGTATGAGCATGGTATTGAAACCGTTTCGAAACATGTTATCATAGGGAAGAGATGCAACGTATATAACTTATCATAAACATTTATCGTAACTTGATTCTTGTTCTAAATAATAAGTGTGCTACAACTCAACATATGAGCTAGGCTTCACAGTAACCTTATAGGTCACGCAAAGGCTCTTTAGGCAAGGGACGCCTCCCAACATAGATAGTTTATTTCATATTCCCTATCATAGGACTATCGGGCTAGATTAAAGTCTTGCCACGAGAAGACCCGAGTTGGCACCAAACACTGAAACTTGGCATCTCTTTTATTTCAACATTGTAGTCCATGGGTTTTAGTTCATAACACGAATATAACGTGCATGCGTTTAAGATATGACATTTATAATTGAACATAACATTGATGCATTGAAATATATGGAAACATTGCAGGATATATAAGTGAACTTAAAACATTTGAAAAATAATAGAGTTTTACTCAAGACATATTGTTACTCACCTCTCTCTGATTGAACGAGCAATAAACGAGGTGTTCCCACACAAAATGCAGGTAGGAGTAGAGAAACATCAATACAAGACTCTAAGACATAGCAATAACACGTAAACCAATACTAACTACATAAGTTTCAGAACCCTGACTCATCAACACCTCACTCTCACAATGGGAGAGAGTGATGCTAAACTCTAGGACAAAGCCCCAACGTAAAATGAGAACACAAGGCTGAAGTTTGAACATGAAAGCTGGGACGTTGACTCCTTCATCGCGTCCCAACCACCCCTCAAAGATGAGTTCACACTCAAGGCTAGTTCCATTTGAAAATAAGCTTAAAGGCCTTTAATTTGATAGGTCATGGCTTAAAAACACATTTCGGGTGAACAAGTTTTGCCTCACGGAAGGTGGATTAAAATTCTGGAAAATAAGGTTGTTGGCATAGATTTTAGGTCAACTTTAAACTCCCATATCTCTTAATCTATAAGGAATTAGAGTACAAACTTTATATGGATACAAAGGTCTTTGAATCTACTATCTAATGCTTCAAACAATGCATCAATCTAAGTTTTCTAGAGAAAGTTATGCTCATTTTACTAAATAGTGTCCGAGCTGAGAAAGAAAATCCAGGATGTGTCGACACATGAGCTAAAGAAGTGAATCTGGGAGTTCTCTGGACTAATGTGTCGACACATGAGGCCAAGGTGTCGACACATTACCTGGAAAAAATGAAAATCCACCCGAAAATCTCTAAATCTCACCCAAACTCCATCAAAACTCTCACAAACTCTTTCAATGCTTCTAGGGTCCAAAGATTGACCCAAGAAAGCCACAATAACTCAAAATGAAACACTTTAAACAAGTGAATTGAGGGGATCTAGGGTTTTAGGAACCCAAGCCCTAACTTGCATAAATTAGGGGTTTCAATCCCAAACTCTCAAATCTTACAATGGGGCTTACAATACTCTAGATTTAGTCAATTTAGGACTCAAAAGGGTCACTCACAACAACCCAACAACACAACCCACCAAGATAGATACATACACATATATAATTGTAAAAAACAATGGGACCTTACCTTTCCTCAAGCTTGGTTAAGTCTTCTATTGGCTTCAATTTCTTCCTTCAAGCTTTTTCCTCCTTTTTCTCTTCTCTTCTTCTCCCTCTCTTCTCTCTCAATCGGTTGGAATGTGTGAGTTGTGTGTATATAAGTGTATATAAGATGATACACATGAGAATAATCCCATATGTCTCACTCTATAAGCTTAAGTTACAACATAAGTTCTTATTGGTCATTTTTTTACCCAAAAGAAGAAATAATTAATATTAAACATTACATACACTAGAAATTCTCATTAATATAATTAAATAAAGGTTTGGGACATCACAATGACACCGTTCGATGTATCGTTCGAACACCCTTACTAATTGTCCGAACGCCACTTCAAATACTTGAGTTCGAATGCCTTTCAAACACATGAGTTCGAACGCCTGCTCCAATTTAGCACGAATTTCTCTTTTTTAAGCCAGAATTCTTGAAAACATATATAAAACCAAGTTAGTAACGAATTAGGACTAAAACAACATAATTAAACCTATTCTAAGGCTAACAAAGAACTAATTAAGGCATGTAGATTGCACTTTTAAAGCACAATCACACCCTCTAACTAACATTTTGCTAGTCCCTAGCAAAATACTAAAATAAAAAACATATCTCTACTTTCGTGGGAGTCACCAGTGCATTTAGCATATGCACCAAGCCTTTAAACCCCTAGGTTACCCCTAGTGAACGAGTGGTGTCTCATGAGGGCTTACAATGATGAATACCCACAAATATCTATCTATATAATGTCAATACGATATCAAAGAACATAAAACATGTATTAACCTCATTCAAGTTAAGTCTCAATCCACCTAGATCATGAATCATTGCAAGGTAAAGGTGTAAAACATCGAAGAAATAGAATACATTGAAGTGTTCTACCAATGGCATATAACTCTAATGTCTCATAACTCATACATTATGCCCTTTATGCTTTGATCCAAGTCTCACAAGATATACACTCAGCTTTAAACATGAACACACATGGTCTCTCAATAGAAAACTCATTGTAAGAGTAAATATACAAGACATGTAAGTAGAGCGATTCCGAATCAAAAACTAATAAATTGCAAGTGTATTGACTTGGCATAACTTCATGAAAGAAAATTTATTGTTTAAGCACAATTATAGAATTGACATTGATGACTTATACATAATTGAATTAAAGATTCATGTAATTTCGGATATTGTGGCCATATAGATAGTGAATGAAAGAAGAGTCATTAAAGAGGATAGAAAGCGGTAATAGATTTCAATATATGCCTGCGAATTACACATGATGATCAATGAGCATTCCCTTTCAAACTTCCAACTCTTGAATAACTTTCAAACTTTTTCATCTTCCTTCACTTCTTTTTCATTTGAAATTTTTTTTTCTTTTCTTCATCTCTTTTTCATCCCTTTCTTTTCTTTTTCTTACTTTTCAACTTCACCAATACATAAGCAACACCAACTCCGGGATTTAGCATTGACAAACTTTTAAGCTCATATGTATACGAATATCGAGAAAGAAATATAAACATAAATGGCTTAATGGAATGAAATGACCTCTACTTTTATAATCCGAAAACCACATCAAATTAAAACTTCAAGAGTGTATAAGATGTCAATAAACCCATTAATACTCAACATGTAAACCAAAATCAAGCATAATGAAGCTATTGAACAAACGGAAGATCAACAAGTTAACCCTTGAGTAAATGCATATCACTCTTAAAAGGCAATAAATAGGCTCTAAAGCTCACAAGGTATAAAATCTCCACCTTATAAGAACATGCATGCATAAGAGAGAAATATAAAAAGATTATATAACATACTAGTGCACAATAATGTAAACTCTCTCTTATAATGGTTTTATGACAAAAACTTGTAATGCATCACAACATCTAAGGTGAATTAATCATCAACTCAAATTTAGTCAAAAACATGAAATAAAGTAACTTATCATCATACTAACTACGACATGGATACAAAATGATTCCTCAAGATAATCCCTAACACTTCCAATCGCAATAGTAAACATGAAGAGTATATAGAAAAGTGTAAGAAATACAAACCAAAATACCGAAGCATATGATACATCAAACCTTTATTGAAGACTTTCAAGTGTCCAAAAGATAAATCAATCATGAACTAATACCTGAAAATTACTCAATAACGCATAACAAGGTTTGATAGAATAGAACTATTTTTGATATTTTTTTATTTTTTGATCACTCTCTAAAAGGGTGATACTTAACTGCAAGTGCACGGCCGCGATGTAGTAATAATTTCTCGTAAGTACGAGGTCGATCCCATAAGAAAGATGGTTTATGTAAATAGCAAAACTTACCGTGGATAAAAAATCTTAGGAAAAATACTCCAATAAACAAAAATCTGATTTTAGGTTAAGAAGATATTAGTTATCTAATTTAAACTAAGAAATAAAAAAAAAAAAAAGTCCTGGAATCAATCAATCCAACCAATTGTGTCTCTTGGAATTCCGAATAAGATAATTTAATAACTCAAATCCTTCGACTACGTCGCGAGTCTCGGATTCAAAAGAATTAGCGATAAATCCAAGTGTTCTTCAAAACTTCAACTTCTAGAATAAATCGGCTTGTTAGAATCAAGGACGAGTATCATCGATTCACGTAGCGTATATTCTGAATATAGACTCACGCATAAACGTTACTGAACATTGATCCGCGCAACGCATATACTGAATATAGATTCACGCATAAACGTTACCAAACATAATCAAACGTCCATGTTTTCGAAGGTTTCTAGAACGTAGAAGAGAAGAAAGAAGAAATAGAAAATTTAACTTTAAAATCCAAAATTGTACCTCCTTTGTTTATCCAAGATCTTCAATTAATCTTCACAATTGATCCCAAGATGAAATCTAGCTACTTATCATAATTATAGATATGCAAAGTTCTATTGAAAATATATTGAAAGACTGAGTAATCTGATTACAGGATTTAAAAATTAAATGAAAACTATGAATAAACTACTCTAATCTACTCCTAAAACCTAGAAAAACGTAATCATCTAGAATCCCTTAAAAGAGGTTTAGTCCCAGCTTATATAGGCAGTAGAAAAATAGGAAACCCCGCTGCACCGTTCGAACGGCCTTCTAACGCTCTTCGGACAGATTTTATACTATCTGAATCTATCGAATAGTCTTCGGACCTGATTTTAGCGTGACACCGTTTGACATACTGTTCGAACGCAACTATTCATCGTTCAATTGCCCATGCTGACCGTTCGAACGCCACTTCGAATACTTGAGTTCGAACGCCCTTCAAACGCATAAGTTCGAACGCCTATTTCAATTTAGCACAAATTTCTCCTTTTTAAGCCAGGATTCCTGAAAACATATATAAAACCAAGTTAGTAACGAATTAGGACTAAAACAACATAATTAAACCTATTCTAAGGCTAACAAATAACTAATTAAGGCATGTAGATTGCACTTTTAGAGCACAATCGAAGAGGAAGATGAAGAAAAAGAAAAGGATGGAGAGGAGTGATTAGGGCTAGAGTTTAGAGCACTTTTAGTTTGCATAATTCCTGTTTTGCTCTAACAGTCTAGTATTTACTTTATGATGTAGAGTTTTGATGTTTTTTGGACTTGTTATTACCTCTCTTGATATGTGCAGTGAACTACATTGTTTTATATTTACGCTTTGAATTCTTCTGTGGTACATTGTCTCTTTCTTCAGGGACTATATGGAATGATGAACTTCTGACAACCCGAAATCATTGATAAAGAGGTTGAATCATCATATAAGGGCTCGGTATTATTTCTAAAATTTTTGTATAGCATTTAACCATGCATTATTGATATTGATTTCTAGTTATTCGTGGTGGATGCATTGATTTGTGAACTCCGAAGTCCCATACCTTTGTTGGTAAAAGTGCCACAAGAGATTAGACTTAGGAGCTTGTGTGTAGGTTGACACTTATAATAATGTTGATTCATTTTTTGACACCTAACATATGATGGGAATTGCTTCATTCATGCAATGTTAGAGGGATTAAACCATTGTGCACAATCATGCTCTATGAACATCATCTAAACATTCTTTTGTATTTTCACCTTTATAATAGTGGAGATTTCTACCTTGTGAGTGTTACAACAATAATCGCCTTTCGGAGTGGTTATATTTACTCAATGATAGATCTTTCATTCTCACATTCTTTAATAGTTTCATTATACTTGCATTTGATTTATGAGTTGGGTTTTGATATTGATTTTGACACTTATACTTTATGGAATGCTATAATTAAGTACTTGGGACATGTTTCTCAGTTCTTACCCTTCTTGATAAGTCATGACCCCTCTTTGTAACCAAGCCTTTTATTACCCTTTCAATTTCATGAGATACCTTTCTTTCCTTGATAGTAAAAAGCAAAGTGATGTTTCTCTTTCTCTTACACTTGCGTAGGGACACCAATGTAAGAAAAGGTTATGGAGAGCATATGAAAATGATAGAAATCAAAGGAGAGAAAGGGGTTGGTTGAAAATTCGATAGAGGAGATCAATAATAAAAATTTGGGTTTGGAAGTGCAAAAAGGGAAGGAGACAAAAGAAACAAAAAGAAACAAAAATAAAAAAAAAGGGCAAAAGAATGAAAGAGGTGTACAAAGTTGAGAAGAACGTTTGAATGCAACAAGGAAAGAGTTGGAGTGTTTATCATTCAGCATTTCATGCCCTGATCATGCATAATATGACCATTGCCTATCTCTTTCTTTACCTTGCCTCATATTTCTTCCAAACCACTCTCCATACCTCTAACTAGCCAAATTGATCCAAGTTGTACTTGATTGAGGATTTCATTGGAAGTATAAGTCATTACTTATCGAAATTCATAGAATTAATACTTAACTATGAATATTCTTTTATAAAATTATGTTAATTGGATACACATACATCTATTAAGTTTTTATAATTGGTATGCTCACTTGATTTTCTCTTACCTTTACTCCATTGTTAAGTATATCATTGTGAGAGCCTTGTGTGTCTTTCTGCATTGAGTATATGCCCGGTGAGTTTTTGAACCAAAGCTTCAAAGGATTGAGATTGCATAAGTGTGTTGCATTTGAGTTCTATAGCATGACTCTTCACCAACACACATGAACCTTTATTTTGCTTAATGTGTTGCTTACTCTCACATGTGTTAGAAGTTGGGAATGTAATTGAATGTTTGCATGAGTTAGATCATGCACATTCTTCTTGTCCTTATCTCTTGCTGCAATTTTTTGGGAGACATTTGTGGGTGTCATCACTAGAAACCCTCACGAGACACCACTTGTTCACTAGGGTAACCTAGGGGTTCAAAGGCTTGTTGTATTTGCTAAATACAATCATAACTCTTACGAAAGTGAAAATTATCCTTTATGTTTTTGTTTAAATATTTTGCTAGGGACTAACAAAGTTAAACTTGGGAGTTGTGATTGCACCTCAAAAGTGTAATCCTAATATTCAATTTTGTGCTTTGTTAGTGTTAGAATCATTGTAAATAGCTTGTTTAGTTCATTTTTAATATTGTTGAAGTTTTGTTTACCTTTTATAAGTTTATTGGCTAAAATGAGTTAAGCAAGGGGCAAAAATAAAAGTTGTGCAAAAATAAGGCTAGAGTCAGGATGGAGGACCAGATTGTACTGACGGTCAAGGAGCAAAACCAAGCCTAAGTTAAAATATGCCCAGCGTCAGGACGAAGACTTATATACCATCCTAACAATCAGATTGGGTGTAGTTTCAGAAAGGGCATAGCATCAAGACGGAGGACCATACCATCCTAACGGACAGATTACATCAACCTTAGAGAAATAACTTAGCGTCAGGACGAAGGCTTTGTACCGTCCTAACGGTCAGAATCATTAAAGCCCAGCATTTATCGTCAGGACGTGAATACCCACCATCCTGATGATGAGTCTATAATTGATTTTTGTATCTATCATGTATCTATCCTTGGACGAACACATGGGGTATAGAAGGCAAAGTATGCCATTTTAGCTGATGTGGAGAGTTAGATTTAGTATTTTTTTTAAAAGATCTATCTAGTATATTTCTAGGGAGAGAGTCTTCAATGGAAAGATATTTGTAATTTTTCTTTATTTTCTCACATTTTCCTACACTTTCTTTGTAACCAAATAGTAATTTTCTTGAATCAAAGTTCAGATCTATTATTTTAAATGCTTTCAATCTACAGCTAAATGCTTTTTATCATGGAATTCACTAACTAATTCGCTATTTGGTGTAAATGTGAAGATTCATCAAAATATCTCAAGGATTCCAAATGAAGTATAAGATCTTCATTGATGCATCTTAATTTATAACCAACTCTTCTCAGTTGATTCCTATATCTCTTGGAAACTTGGTTTCATAGCTTAAAATTGAAAACTCTTATGCACAATTCTTCAATTGGCATAGGAATTGCACAGCTTGAATCCATGATTCGATAACTAATTATTAATCTAAACTCAATTATAAATGACAATATGTCTAGTATTTTAGTGAACTTTTCGTACACATTTTCATTCTTTATCTTTTGCTCTACCTCAAGACCCACTTCTCCTGGTGCTTGGAGCATTTCTAGAGGGCACGACTGAAGATGTGGAGACTATTGAAGCTATTCAAAGGTTGTTTCAACTGCTCTTATTCAGATAACATGCATTTTAATTTCAATTTTATACTATTTCTTGATTTACAAAACCAAAGTAGGGAAATATCAAGACTTTTAATTTGAAATTTATAGGATAAATAATTGTTTTGTCCCTCTAATTTTGCCTCAGTTTTTTATATCATCCATCAACTTTGATTTATTCTATATAAGACCTTCAACTTTTGAAAATAAGTAAATGTGGTCTAACATTTTTAAATGTGTGAGAAAAATTAAAAACTAATTACATTTTGATCTTATAATAATGACTTAGTATCATTTCACTTGCTAAACTAATAATTGTTATATTCTCACCCTTAAACTATTTAAATTTAAGTTTTTATAGATACTATTCATAGAAAAAGAAAATTGACATTTCTAACTTTTATGATTTGATACAATATATGATTTTTTTTTATTTTGACCAGACAAACACCTAACTTAAATTTGAAGTCCACTTTTGCCCATGTTATCAGTTTCAATTTTCTGGTTTTGTTATTTAAAAATTGTTAGGATTGTATTTAGTAAACTGTTGTCGAAATTTTTTTTCTGAAACATTCCAATTTTAGATTTGTTTTTTGGGTTTCTAAAAACTGTTTTTATATATAGTTGGAATCGATATGAAAACAATAGTACTACTACTGTGTTAACAAGAATAAATTGGGTAAAAATAAAAATAAAAATTTATTCAGTGACTAATTTTTCCAATAACCCCATCCCCAAACTCGTAACTAAATGCAAAGTCGAACTTCAAATTAATATCCAACCCCCTGACCTTATCTTGCAAATCAAATGCGGCCTAATGTCTGGAGTGAAGCCTGACCCTACATGTCCTGATATGCCCAGTAAGGATATTCACGGATTGAGTTGAGTTTGATAGTCACTGGTTATCCAACTCTAATTTATCAAATTAAAAAAATTTGAAACCGATTCTAACCCAATAGATAATTAGATCGAAATTGGGATGGGTTGAGTTGAGATCGGTTTGGGTCAATTTGATTGAAAATTTTATTTTTAAGTGTAAAATGGTCAAGTTAGTCGGGTTGATTAGATAAAATAAAAATCTAACACCTTAACTGAATATGTTCGAATATTAAAATTTTCAATCAATACCTTAATTGAATATGTTGGAATCTTAAAATTTACAATCAATATACATCCAAAATATCGGTTAGGATCGGTTTCGAGTTAATTTTAATCGGGTTGACCAAATCAATTGGGTCGGATGAATTTTTTAACAGACTTTATAAACCCTACAGAAGCAATGTTCTAACAATACTTACCGTACACAAACAAATCCACCGCCTAAGCCTGCAACAAGATCACGAAACACACACCCTTCTAGGTAACTACCTTCTCAAAGCATGAACAACCTGCCCAAGAAAGCTCTATATATATATATATGGAAGAGTCACTATCATGAACATATGTATGGTTGATCTCCTTTGTAAAGCCTATTTGACTTGTACCTCTTCTCTCTCATCAATAAAATTTTTCTTCTCATGTTAAAAAAAAAAAAAAAAAACATATGTATATATACACACATGTATAGATACACTATGAAATGCGAAAGTGTACAAAACCCTAGAGAGTCTACAGATAGAGGATGTGCATGCGTACGCGAAGTCGTAGTATTTATTTTTGTGATCTTCCTTTTCCGGATTTTTAGCTTTCAGCTTTTAATTTCATAAAATCTTGACCTTTCACAACTAGTTTGAATTTGAACTTTTCTGTGCCGAGTAGGGCAAGGTTGTATTTCTACTTCCAGCCTTCTCTCTTTTGTGTGGCCTAGTGGGTGTAATGGTGTATTGAGTCTCTCTTGTGCTGTCCTTTCTCTTTCTTGGGTGTGTTCTCAAATTTTCTTTGGGTGGAAAAGTTTGCGGGAAAATGCCGGAATTTAAAGATGTGAAAGGGAAAAGAAAGTTGCAGATTTTAGGTTTGTCTAAACCCTATTTTGGAACATTCTCCATGCGTTTAACTCTCTTTCTCTGGGTTTTACATCTTCGAACATTATGTTTTATGTATAGTTGACTTCTAAACATAATTCTGAGACAACTCATTGGAATCCCAAAAGCTTCTCCTTTGTATGAACTTGCATATGTGTTGCATAATTACCTCTCTCTCTCTCTCTCTGTGAAATTATTTCTACATCTTGTAAGTTTTTGTTGTGCGTAATTACATCTAAACAAATTTCTGAACTACTCATGAGAACGAATAAAATTCTTGATGAAAATACATGTTGCATTCTGTATAAATACCTGTTTGCGTTGATGCAAATTAAAAATCCTAGACTGCATGCTAATTAGTTAAGTTTTAATTCAAGAATGTCAAGTTAAAGATTCATACATGATTACGAATACCTTATTTGATTGGGTTTGATTGTTTACCTCCAAACCAATTTTTAGTGCGATGGTAAAAGTTCAGACCAGAATATATATTTAAATAGGTAAGTAGTAACTTTGTGCAAATAACATTGAAGATTAAATTTGATTTAAATTTTAGAGTAATGTTATAAATAAACTAATTTTAAAGTAGAATTTACATTACTAAATACACGTAGATCCCATTCATATGTGAGAAAATGGGTTATGAAATTGGTTTATATATAACATTTTTATAAAAAAAATTTCCTTTAAATCCTTGGTTAGCAAATATCAACATCGAATAATATATATTTTTTTATGGTATGTCTATAACAACAGACTTAATTCGCATTATTCGTATCATTTGTTCATGGTATGTCTATGAAAAGACATTTAATACATGATCTTCTACTATTTCTGAAGAGACAAAACCAAATTCACCCTCAAAAATATATATTAACAACTACTTCCTTTTTTTTCCCCTTGAGTACTACGTTATTAATATTGTAATGTTCTTGGTCTGCATTTGTTATGTTTAGTTCTATAGTGGAAGTTTACATGAGTATAAATAAAAATAATGAACTTAAATGACATTCTCTAACAATCTGTTTTAGATGAGTTCTGTGTATCTGAGCACGATTAATATAGTTGTGATTGATGTGCGCCTTTCTTTAGAATGCGATGGGATAAAAGAAAAAAGATTGCAGCAACCTAATGGATGCGCATTTAGTCTCAAATAAAAAGTTCAAGCTTTTAAGTATATAAATAGAAATAACGAATATTGAAAGCCATATTATGATTTTTTTCATGTAAGAAGCTATATTATTCTAGTATCTTCTGCAGAGACAAATAAATAATAAAAAATAGAATTTTGTTTTGTCCACAAGCTGCAACCCAAACTGATCGCAGCTGATGGTGATGTACAATAGATTGTGGAAATCTGAACACGTGGCTATGGGCCTCCCCCTACATGGGCTCATATTTGAACAAATGGGTCTGCTAAACTCAGCAAGTAATCATAACCAATCAGAAGATAAGGTCCATACTTCGTAGAAGTGTTGTGTAAGAAATTTTTAGTGGGTCCCACAATGGCAGTGGGTTGCGTTCCTCTATGTTTGGACAAACGAATTACTCCTCTGATCAGCTTTGTGGAATTCCTATGGACAGAAAGTCCAAAACGGAGGATCCGACTGCTTCTCCGCAGACATCTCTTTTTTGTCCTGTTTTGTCCAAGTGGGCGGCCACATTCACTCTCTCTCCCTGTCTCTCTCTCAGAGTTCTCTGGAGTCGGGAATTTATCAAGTCTACATGGTTAATCAGTTGTACACGTTGATGTTTTATTCAAATCTTATCCTTGATTTAATTTAAGATAATCATGTCGTTTCTTATCACATCAACTCATTCTTCTTGATCTTTCTCTTTCTTTTACCGTTTTGATCAAACTACTTCACCTCAGATGACAACTTAAAATATTCATCTCAAACTAGTTCTAAGAGGTTATTTTTAAATGATTTTTCAGATTTTTAGCTATTCTAAAAGTCACTTTTAAAGCAAGGCTAAAAAAACTCAATTTAAAAAAATTGTTAAAAAATCATAAACTACTAAAAAAAACCTCATCCACATACTCCTTATTCTAAAATGCACATGATCATACCCATCACAAATAGATTTCCGTCATTATGTCTGTGTCACTTTTAACTTTTTTTAAATGGGTTAATTTCTGATTGTATCTTATTTCGTGACACCTACTATGTATTTATCTCAACATTCTCATTTTTGTTGTACGTGATTTCTAAACATAGTCTTCTTAACTGCTTAACATTTATGTTTAATTTGGAATTCAAATTTTTGATTGAAAAAATTAAAAAAAAACGTGATGAAAAATAAAATAAAATTACTCTTTTATTTTATTCAATTTTTCTTTTCTTACCGAAAATCTAGTTTCTAAATGGAGCGTTAATATTATATATCATAGTAGTTCTTACGGTAGTCCTACCAAAAAACTTTCTTTCAAATAAACAGGAATCCTATAATTAGACAACTCCTGTTGCACTCCATTTATAATTCTCTGGGTTACATAGTACTCAATGTCTTCGTTTTTTAATCATTAACTTAATACATCAACATCTTCTGCCCATCAAGTTTTATTCTGTCGTCATGAATATATTTATTTAATTTTGGAAAAATTACACAATATATCATGTCTCAATTGGACTTAAGCAAAAGGCTTTACATTCTACAATATCTCTCCACAATTTTGGCTTAAATTTTATTCTTCCTCTCGTTCGTCAACTAAAGCTATGTCGTCTACAAACTATATATACTATATAATGATATCATGTACGAGTGGGTTCGTCCATAATTAATGCAAAAAAGTGCGAACTTAGTGTTAATCCTTTATGTGAACCTATTGTTATTCAAAATGTACTTGTTGCTCGCCCTATTTTTGTTAGTTTTATTCTTTCTTTTTTTGTTAACTTAATATATCAATATCTTATAAGTAAAAAAGCTAATTTTTTAAAGTTTTTTTTACTTCTTTTTTTTATCTTTTCTGCTAGTCTTAGATATTAAAAGCAAAAAATCTGAAATTTTTTTGTCTTTTTGCTTATAAGTCAAAAAAATCAAATAAAAAAAACTAAAAAAAAATTATGGCAAATGAGTCCTTACTACCAAAAGGATGGGCACGAAATAAAAGTTTTGATTTGCACTGTCAGTCTTAAAATAAATAAACAAAAAAGATTAGAAGGTAAGAAATGGATAGGAGGAAGCTCTTGTTCAACAACATATGCAAGGGGGTATTTAAGCACTTCGAAACATTCATGTCCATGTTCAACGAACATGTAGCCAATAAAGAGTAGTTCACATTACTTGACACTTTCTGAGTCTTCCCTGTGAATGACATATTAGACAAAATTACAAAGTTAGCTATACATAGGTAATTTTAGTAAAATTTTATTATAAAATAATATGTCTGAATGAGAACCTTTCACTTTAAAATAAAGTACTCAACCATTATGACTTTTAATTAAAAAATTATTAAGGTTTTATATAAATTTTCTATAAGAATAGCATTTTCCTTTTTAGTATTTTAATTATGATTTTAGCGAGACATTCTGGTCAAGTTCATGGTCATTCCTTTTTGTATAAAATGATATTCTTCCCTACTAGATTTGCTTCTAAGTTAATAGTGAACACTTTCAAAATACAACAAAGTCGCTCGAAATTTGCAAAGAGTAATCTTGAAGGATTTCTTTTAAAACTCATCCTATGAAATTTATATCATTGACGCGAAACTTGAGAGAGAAAGTTTGGATCATAAAGTGTTTGTATATATATCATATATATCTCTAGATGCCAAGTTATCAAGTAGGTGTTTGAAATCATTTCTACCAATGGTTATGTCTGATCCAAAGAAAAAAACACATTGTCCATTTGAGACAGGTTGGAATTTGAAATTTCTCAAGATGGATTGAACCATCATTGAGCGATACATTGAGATGCACAACCTTTGCTCAAGCTCACTTCCGTTTGCTCGAGCCAACTCATGTTCGCTTGGTCCATAATATTACTGAAACTGATTAATCAAGCATTAGGAACGAAAACAAGTCATTGGATCAGCACCCACTATTCTCTATCACATTGTAGGCAGTGCAGGACAAAATTAGGATTTTATTTTAAGGGGGAGCCCAAGAAGAAATAGAGATCATTAGTAGCGATGGTCTAGAGACTCCTGACAAAAAAGAGAATTATGCTTTTCACTATATTGTGCTTTTCACCTAAATTAATTGAGTTTGGGTAAATATAAGCCTTGAACAACAAACAAAAATCAAGCTATATAGCAAACAAAATGGACCACAATATAAATTGCACATAAGGGCCATTATTTTATTTAATTTTTTGGGCTTGGTTCTATACTCAACAAAATAGGTTTTTTTAACATCACAGGGCCACTTTATTTTTTAAAATTTTTTGGACCTAAATTTATACTAACTATAGTGGGGTTTTTTAAATATTAGGGGAGGGCCATGGCCCCCTTGGCCCAAGTGTGGCCTCGTCCCTAGCTAGCTATATTGTTAATAAGTATCCAACCACCATTTCAACTACTGTATGGTTTTTACAGTGGTTTCAACCCCTTAAATCTATGAGAGCAAGCTGCATGGTGGTGTGGCACAAAACTTTTAGAATTGGAGAAGGTAATCTGGATGCTCTATTTCTTGCAACAATCTAAAACATTTAGTTGCTGAGAAATGAAATCACCTTCAATGACTCTAAATTGGATTTGCAGGAAACTGTATACTCAATTAAATTCCATCTTGCATTCTGGGTAAAGGCAAAAACTGCCAACTCTGATTTTAGTGTCTTGGAATTCATTCACAACATTACAGGAGTTAGATGTCTTAGTTGTGCTATCTCTGTTAAGAATCTCTAGTTGGTATCTTGCCAACCTCTTCTTCGATCCCCTTCACCTCTCCTATTCTCTCTTCTTCTCATTTGTAAGGTTTGATTTTGTCTTGGGCTCCCCATCACAGTGATGCATTTTATGTATCTATTATCTCTATAATGGATTCTTCTCTTTGCTGATCCAAAAAAAAACTGTTGTATGGTGTTTCCTTGGGATGAAATGGCACTCTGGATAAAGAGAAAGGAACAGTACTAAAAATTTAAGAATTAATATGGAGTAGGTGCACCAAGCCACCAACCAGATTTTGTGCGGCCAATGTAACCATAACCGATTTATTTTAAGCCTTAAATGTCAGAAAACGTGGGGTGGTGTTTTGATTTCACCAAGTTATAAAGAACAAGGTCATTTCTTGGTTTTGTGATGCATTTACTAGAAATCAGTAATCTATAATCAAGGATGCAGAATTCATTTTGTCCAAAAATAGTATTTAATCCCGAGATACACAACAATTGGATGCATTGATGGTTATTTGATTCAACCTGCAAATAATTAGGCTACTTCAAAGATGTGGATGGGAGACAATTCTAATATGATGACTCCTGTAACAGGTTATTCACATTTGATGCTTGAAACCTTACATAAAATGAGAAAGCGGGGAGTAGAAAGGAGATGAAGAAAATTGTCATTGCACTGAATGATTCAGCAACGTGGCTCCTAAAGAATTTTGAGGTACTTCACTTTCTCTCTCTCGTTTTTTGTTTTGTAAGTATTATTCTTCTTAGTAGTTACATTTGAATGTAAAGATACCAGATGTAGGATGAATCTCCTATATTATATATAGTTGTCTAGCAGTAATGCTTTTGGAATAAAAAGATTAAGGAATTATTGAATGAAGTTCTTACTATTAGTTATCCCAAGAGTTATAAACTAGGAAGTACGGACACACCATTTAGGGTGTCGTTTGCGTGTCGGCCACCCCGGACACGGATACTCTTAGAACACGCCAAAATACGTGTCAGACACGGCAGGTGGCGTGTCCTGTTTTTTTAAATTTTTTTTAAGCTATAGACACGCCAAGGACACCTTTTGGACACAACAGGGGTTGAAGTGTAATTATGAAATTTTTTAAATGGGGAATATTTTTTAATTTTCTTAACTTCAATGTAAAATGTACAAAATATCTCAAATCAAAACATTTCTTCTTCTTCTTTTTCACTGTCCAGATCTTCTACTATTGTATTTATTCTTTTTTTCTTCTTTTTTTGTTCTTCTTTTTCTTATTCACTGCTGCTTATGTTCAACTAAATAAATTGGTACTACTTACTTGCAACTGCTCTTTTTTTTTTTTTTTTTTTTTGGTAAAAGTTGGATGCTTGCTAGAGCATGCTTTAGACGGTAATGAATCTAATGATGTATTGGATGATGATCTTCTTTAACTTGTGTTTTTATCTATACTTGATGGATGATGAATTGATGGCATGTTGTCTATTATATTGAATATTGAATTTTTTAATATTTTTGGTCATAAGTGAATGTTATATTTATAAACATGAAAAATAAAATATATAAAAATAATAATTTTTTGCCGTGTTCCCGCTGTATCTGTGTCCCCTATTTTTTTAAATTACCGTGTCCCGTGTTCGTAACTGTATCCGTATCTGTACTTCTTAGATTATAAAGCTTCTGACTATTCGACCATTAGTCATTCCAATCAAGAATTTACAAAACTTCTCACTAAACTCTCAGCGTTTATATATATCCCAATAAGTTATTTGGGCGTGCGTGAATGTGAACACCTAATCCTGTTATTACATTCTTGTACAGATATACATTTTATTGGGAAGTTGGATCCATTGTTTTTTGAGGCTTGTGAGGTGTCTAAGCTAGATACTCATACTCATGTAATGGTATTATAACAGGGTACGTCTTTGAGAAATAGTAAAATATATGATTTCTACTTCCCCAAATTCAGATAGAACCTATAAACAAGTTAGGCTTTGTACAATGTTTTACCGTTATAGTTTCTGTCTTATTGATGTTTTTTATACCTAGATGACATATGCACATATGTAAAGGCGTAATATGTTTAATTTTGGAAAAATTCATGTAAATTCCTTTTTCTCGATTACATTTTGATGAAGTTTAGAGGGAAGAACGTGAATAGGGAAATAAGGCATTAGTTGGAGAAAGTAAATCTAGATAGTTTAGGGCTCTTACCGCCATGTACGCCATTTGGGTGGTCCTCTGATAGCCACTGATGGAATTTATTTGCATCCAAATTAGATTGAAGCAGTAGTGCAGTGGAGAAGCCAAAAAATGGTTTGTGTTTCAAAACTTCTTTGGGTTAATAATTGGGGATTACTACAGGAGATCTGTTGGGGGATTCTCAAAATTAAGCTTTTGTCTCTAGCCCTTTTGACTGATAAGGGAGTCAAATTTGAGTGGTCAAAGACATTAAGCAAAGTTTCCAATAGTTAATAAAAAAAAAAAAAAAAGGTAATAGTTTGGGACAAGTCCTATCATTAAACTCTAAGAATACGATTTTTCTATGCATGACTTAGAGTTGGCAATTGTGATTTTTGCTGTTTAAGATTTGGAAACATTGCCTATATGGTGATGAGCAAAGAGAGAAATTCATCAATCACAACAACCTGAAATATATCATCACCATGAAGGAGGCAGTCAACGTGGTTACATCTATCCAAGGAATATGGTTTGACTAGTAATTACCATATAGGGAAAGCTAATATTACGGTTGCTATCTTCAATAAGAATTCCATAAGTAATTTGGCAGGCACCTATTACCTTTTAAAGGCACATTTTTGGAGGAATTGAGGGTGTTGGGGATTGAAGTTCAATTGGTGCGAACCAGGAGCACAATAAGAAGTCCAAGCCTTGTTAATTGAAATAATCAAGGCCAATCAAAGTATGATCTTAGTTTAAAAAATTTGAGTGCATTGGAGACAGCAGGTACACAATTAGTAATTAAGCATCTAAGAGAGACCTAGTATATTGCGTGTTTCCTAGATGGCTGGGTGGTGAAAACTGAGCACCAAAGACCAATAGGATAGTTCTAACCACTCTTCATTCCTAAAAAAGATAGTAGGAACCTATCAAGATGGACTTTGTGATATGGTCTGCTAAGAACCCTAATAATGACAATAAGATTAGGGTGATTGTGAATTGGTTGACTAAATTGGTACATTTCCTGATTTTCACTGTTGTTTTTTTTCCTCTTTAGAGACCGGGTAAAGTTGTACATTAGGGACATTGTTGCATAGGAGTTTGTAAAGTTTCTCATTTTTAAGAGAGTCAGCATAAGGCATTGGAACTAATTTCAACTTCAATACTACTTTTGAACTTGAACATAACCATTCATTCAGATTCTTGAAGATACGTTGAGAGCGTATAATTTTAGTTACATGCTAATTTCAAGACTAAATTAGAGAAAACTTCCACTCGCTTACTATCCACTTGAAGAGTTACAACAGTTGACCACCAGTCCTCCTGATCTATGAAACACAATATGAAGACAGATGGGCTTGAGCTTAAGGAAAACCAAACCACCCCAACTGGCTGGATCAAGTAGAAAAATGTTTTAAGGAAAAGAAGAGTTTGAAACTATAATTCCAGGAGTGATGAAAATTTCTAATCTTAAATTACAATACTGCTTATAGGATTGCACTTCACATAATTATGGAATATCACTTAAAATTTACTCAACACTCTTTATGACTACAACCACATGTATCCTAGAAGTGAAGGTTCACGAATCCCACATAACTCCTATGGTGAGGATACACTTGTGTCGTACTTATTCCAGAATCCATTCCGATATCAAGCAGAAAGCATTGGATCAATAAAATTGTCAAAATCAAGTTTGGATTGAGTCCTTTTTCCGAAAATGAGTGTAAGTCCTCTGTAAATTCCGTCATGGCAGTGGAGATTTCTTCTGCTTCTGATGGTTTGAAGTCGTGTTCCCATTTTCTCACTGTGAGTTAATGAGCCACGGCCCTCCTGTATAAGCTTTCACACAGTCAGCTTTCATTACAAATTTGAAAAGAAAGAAACCTAGACCCAGGTTAGAGGCTTCAAAATCAAGGGGAGCAAACTAATGGAGGAGGAAGAAGAAATGGAAGGGCTGAGAAAGAAAGGAATGAATCCCATTAGTGTAAGTTCTAGCCCTTAACTCCTTCAGCTTCAAGATTGGCATGATTGGTAGTAGATATTGACCCCCTTAGTCTTAAAATTATTTGCTGGCAGTCACTTTTATGCATGTTTTTGGCAGTGAGGTTTCAATCAGGGGGACCTTGCTTGATTTGCAATCCTCCAAAGGGGTGATATTATTATTCAGGAACGAGTTTCTTTTTGGCCTGCTCACAGGGATGAGTGTGACCTATGGGGATAATTGTAGCTGTAGTTGCAGAGTTGTAGAGTTATGAGTTATTTATGAATTTGTTTTTTAATAAAAAGGATGCTTTCGGACCTTGTTATGTTTCTGTTATGCTATTATTTAATTTGTGGAGCTATGATTGTCAAACTCCATTTTTACATGGAAAAACATATTCCTGATTACAAGCTCGGTCCAGCTAGTTAAGGCTGTTGGTTACTATCAGGAGTTTGAGCTCATTTTTTCTTTTTACTTGTCTATCTCAAATTCTAAGGACACGGTATATAATTGAGCCGGGTCAGTTCATCTTGGGTGAAATCCATGAGAGTAGTTTGGTTTATGAAACAATAAGCAGAGAATTTGCTCCACTATCCTTAGCAAACTCCTGCATCAAATTTCTCTTTTTTATAGCATTAAACACTAGCGAAATCTCAGTAACTTGCATTTGTGAAATGTCACTTTCTTGTTATGGCATTAACACTTGTATGGAGTCGTTATCTCTCAGGGCACAAACTCTAGGCGTGTCACTCATCGTGAAAATACAAATCCTGTGTGACAACCTTCGTCAGACAAGAGAAGGGGCTTTCAGCACCATATATACAGTTTCAATAAAAAAGCCAAAAATGACGAGAAAAAAAAACAATCAGAGGATGTGCAGGGACAAGAAAGTTGTTTCCAAAGTACAAAAATGCATCAGATTCAACTTATTATGATGCATATGTCTCAAATAAGAAATACTATTTTAGCAAATGAAATTATCCATTGACAGCGTCATCTTCAAATTATAATTAGAACACGCGGTATATATAGCCAGTAGTTGTTAAGCTTTTCATCATTCTAGGGATGAGTCAAAATTTTGTTCAGAAAGCATCATGGACTGTGAAGCTGCATTCTGTAACATGGACAAGTTTAGTAGGAACATTGATATATATATTGCATCATTCATGATAACCAGCACAGAAGTGGAGAAAGCTGCTGTGAACCAAGATACAAGATTTAAACCAGGCAAGATTGGAAGATGGTCATTGCTGATTAATCTGTCATTAGACATATTTCTACAAGGAAAAGTTATCCCGCACACAGATGAGCCTGCAGAAGGCTAACAGGTTAGTAATAAGGTATTTTAGTGAAAACCTAAGATTATAGGCAGGGAGATGTTCAGGGGTTTGGAGGCCCAACCTTAGAAACACTTTCCGTCAATGTTACTATATCCAAAATGCAGCAGGAGAAATAGCTTTTAGCTTTATTAAAATTCAAGTTTTGATAAGTTAGAGAGTGAGAAGGCCTTCATATTCTCAGCCATAAACAGTCACATATGGCAAGGCTTTCATTTTGTCACTAAAATTCTGCACATTAATAGCTAATGACCAGTCAAGCCTCAAGGCTCTGACATATGATGTTACAATATGAGCACAATAAGACATATATATATATATATATATAGGTGAGTGTGTGTGTTTGTGTGAAGTATATGCAGGAGGAATTGAGGATCAAAACATTATCAAGAAGCCCAGCTGAACTCACTAAAAGGCAAATTTAAGTTCTTTGCCTTTTATGTAGTAATAAATTGTTCTGTTCAGCAGAAAAATGGGCTACTTCATTTCTGGATCAGAAAATTGAATGGATTGTGAGAAGTGCAAAAGATTGAGATTAATCAACAACTTTCTGTGTGTAGAATTAATTACACAGATTTGTTATGAGAATTAGAAATCTCCCAACTCTAGTGGCAGAAACTGATTTGATGAGAGAAATCTACAAGACGATGCACTACATTCTGGCTTTTGGTTGGCCGTTTGCTATAATTGGCTCTGAAAACAGAAAAAGTAGCTCAGTTGATGTTATGGTGATAGGTAGACTTTTGCAAAGTCTCAAGGAGAAGCAATTAATTGGTCTATGGTAATGATAATACATGTTCAATCATTCATTGGGTGCACTTCTCCTTGACCTAGTCATAAAGTTCTTAGCTGAGTCATTTAGGTTTATAGAAAGATCAGACAAATGAAGTAGTAAGGGTCTTTAGAGAGCTAAAATACATTTGTCAGTGTTGAGATAAGCTAGTTGATAATCAACGATTTGGATTTCCAAACATAGCCTTAGGAGTTCACTAAAACTGATTGTGGAGAACTCGAAATGATACCAGCTCTAGCAGGAATTGACTAGGTGTAACAAACAATTCTATGCAAGTGTCTATATTTGGCTCCGAATATAGATAACCAAATTTATTTAATGTTGGAGTGATAAATGGATATATGTAAAGACTGATGAAGGATTTGCAAGCAGTACTTTGCATGTTGTGTTATGTGAAGGCTGTAATAAATTTTGGGATTATCATGAACAAGGAGACCCAAGAAGATAAGTTGATGTTCGAATTTATGCAGACTGAGGGGGGAGCATTTGCAAACAATTCTTTGCTTCTTGGGGTATGTGAAGGGTACAACAGGGATTCTCATGAGAAGAAGACCCAAGTAGGTACTTAGATTTTGTGACACGGCTGACTGTAGGGATGCAAAAATCATGGATCCAACAGAAGGTATCTGATTAGCTGTGAATCATCTGCATTTTTGAAGCCTTCAACTCCATTTTTTTTTTTTTTAACACGGCTTTGCTTCCATTTCCATACCATTCTTTTTTGCTATGTTTTCATGTATTATTGTATTTCCGCAGGCACGGATTGATGTTAATTTTTCATTCAATGAATTAAGCAGAGATTTCTTCTACTTCTGCTGGTTTAAAATCATGTTCCCATTTCCTCACTGTTAGTTAATGACCCGTGGCCCTCCTGTATAAGCTTTCACACGTTCAGCTTTCATTACAAATAAAGAAAGAAGCCTAGACCCAGGTCAAGGGCTTCAAAATCAAGGGGAGCAAACTGATGGAGGAGGAAGAAGAAGTGTTAGAGCTAAGAATGAAAGGAATGAATCCCATTAGTGTAAGTTCTAGCCCTTAACTCATTCAGCTTGGATAGTGGCATGATTGGGAGTAGATCTTGACCCCCCTTAGTCTTAGAATTCTTTGCTGGCAGTCACTTTTTAGCCTTTTTTTGGCGGTGAGGTTTCAATCAGATAGAAAATGAGGGAGATATAGGAAGTGGAATGTGCAACCAAGAAGGGGTCAAGTTTGGCAGTCAAGGCACCACTACCAACAGTGGAATGTTGTTTTTTTTTTTTTTTTTTTTTGAGGTTCAAGTGTTGGGAAGTTTGGTGTACTCTTATGCGTTCTGGTTTACAAGCATAAGAATTATTTGAGGCTTTATTAAATTTTCAAAATTAGATTTGATGCCTTTAATGATATAATCGAAATTAAAAGGGCCAGTTTTGTTCGTGTATTTGTTTTCAAAAGTTTTAAAAATCACAAAACAAAAACATGTTTGTCCCATGTTTTATTTTTAAATTTTTGAATTTTTTTCTAAACAAGACTCAAACATTGAACACAAACAATGTGTTTTCACTTCTTACCAAAACAAGTGAAAACATGCGATGTACGTTAAACTGAAGTCCGTTAAAGTAAAGTCTTTTCTCACTTTGAGCTCTTCTGGAAAAAAAAAAAAAATCTTATTTTCTAGAAACAAAAAATTAAAAAAAACATGTAACACCACCTGATGACGTTTTTTCAAAGGCAAATATGTTTTAGTTAGTAGCTAATTAAGAAGGATTTTGGGTCTGGGATGTGTTTCACTACAGTTGCTAATCTTCTCCTAGGTATATAGGACTATTTTGGGAAGTTTCTTTGGGATTGCTTTACATTTGGAAGCACATTCATAAAATTATTTGTTATGAGTAAGATGCATATAATATTGTTATATTGTTGTAAGGTTCGTGTAAAGAAGTCATTTGTGTATTTTAGAAATTATTTGGTTTTGTTTGTGGATGTTGGGAATGTAACCTTTCACTTTCTTTCTTTTTATTTTTCCTATCAAAATTTCGTTTTGTCATGTCGTTTCGGTTGGCTCAGAAACTGAAATATTTCAAAAATAATTTAGAATGTTTCAAAAATATTTCAGAAATAAAAAATATTGATATAGTAAAATAATATATTTTGTATTTTTCTCAATAAAAATCATACAATATTTATGAAAAGTTTAAATTCATGTGGATACGAATTATTGTTGTGGTATATAGCGATATGTTTTAGTATATTTTTTTACGTTCCGGTGAGTTTTCATAAAAATAATACAACTTCATTATTCTACAAATGTTTTGTTTCGGTTTCTTTGAAAATGGAAATGTTTCGGCTGCTCTGAGAAAAACAAATAGAAATTTTGTTCCTTATTTGTGAAACTATAAGTTTCATACTTAGATAAATTAGAGGAAGTCTACAAATGATTATTATTTATATCGCAGTATGGAAAACTTATTTGAACTAGTTGCGCCATTTTACCATAACAATTGCTTACACCCAACTTGAATCAAGCACATTTTTCCTTTTCATCATGAAGGCACAGAACAACAAAACGTTTTGACATCCGAATAAATTCTGAACATATTATGCATTTGAATTTGTTCTGAAATATAACTCCCAGTGTGACTGTGATTTGGAATACACCAAAGGGGTGATGTTATTATTCAGGAACTAGTTTCTTTTTGGTCTGCTTACACGGATGAGTATGCCTATGGGGATAGTTTTTGTTTTTATTTTTTTTTGAAGGCCGAAAATTTCATTGAGAATGAAGCGAATAACAACAGGAGGTGGCTATGGGGATAGTTATAGCTGTAGTTGCATAGTTGTCGAGTTATGAGTTATTTGTGAATTTTTTTTTTTTTTTTAATAAAAAGGATTCTTTGGGACCTTGTTATGTTTCTGCTATGTTTCTGCTATGCTATTATTTTGTGGAGTTAGGACGGTCAAACTCCATTTTTAAATGAAAAAATATATTTCTGATTACAAGCTCGGTCCAGCTAGTTAAGGTTGTTGGTTTCTAATAGGAGTTTGAGCTCATTTTTTCTTTTTATTTGCCTATCTCAATTTCCAAGAACTAGATATATAATTGGGCTGGGACAGTTCATCTTGGATGAAATCGGTGAGAAGTAGTTTGGTTTATGAAATAATAATCAGAGAAAAGTAGTTTGGTTTATGAAATAATAATCAGAGAATTTTCTCTACTATCCTTAGCAAACTCCTCTATCAAAATTTCCTTTTTATAGCATTAACACTCTGTACAATCTCAGTAACTCCCATTTGTGAAATGTCAGTTACTTTTCTTTTTATGGCATTAACACTTGTATGTAGTCATATCTCTCAAACTCTAGGCGTATCACTCATAGTGAAAATACAAATCCTGTGTGACATCCTTCATCAGACGAGAGAAGGGGCTTTCAGCACCGTATAAATACTTCCAATATAAAAAATTAGCGAGAAAATGAAAAACATAATAATCAGAGGTAGTGCAGGGACAAGAAAGTTGTTTCCAAGGTACAAAAATGCATGAGACTCAACTTATTATGATGCATGTGTCTCAAATAAGAAACACTAAATTTAGCAAATGGAATTGTCCATTCATAGGGTCGTCGTCCAAAATTAGAATTGTCCATTCAATTATGATTAGAACATGCATAGTCCATAATCTATATAGCCAGTAGCTGTTAAGCTTTTCATCATTCTATAGATTATTCAAAACTTTGTTCAGAAAGCATCATTGAGTATGAACATGGACAACTTTAGTTGGAACATTAATATATATTGCATCCTTAATTTATGAAATTGTCCATTTACAGGGTCGTCTTCAAATTATGATTAGAACATGCAGAGTCTATATAGCCACTAGTTGTTAAGCTTTCACCGTTCTAGGGATGATTCAAAATTTTGTTCAGAAAGCATCATGGACTGTGAAGCTGCATTATGTAACATGGACAAGTTTAGTAGGAACATTGATATACATATATATATATATATATATATTGCATCATTTATGATAACCAGCACAGGAGTGGAGAAAGCTGCACAGAACCAAGATATAAGATTTAAACCTGGCAAGATTGGAAGATGGTCATTGCTGATTAATCTGTCATTAGAACAATTTCTCTGAGGAAAAGTTATTCAGAACACAGATGAGCCCGATGAAGGCTAGTTCTCTATTAACATAGGAAGCATGACGCTTTGATGGAAACAAAGAGATAGGCCCGGCTGGTGCTTTTTTGTTTATTAGGCCGGTGAAGGGCTTTCTTGACTATAAACAGGTTAGTAACAAGGTATTTAAGTGAAAACATAAGATTAAAGAAAACTTTATCAAGTTAGTAAGAAAACTTAAAGAAAACTTTCTGTCAATGTTAGGTTTTCTGTCAATGTTAGTATATCCAAAATGCAGCAGGAGAAATAGCTTTTAACTTTATTAAAATCCAGGTTTCGATAAGTTAAAGAGTGAGAAGGCCTTGATATTTTCAGCTATACAAAGTCAAATTTCACAAGGCTTTTATTTAGTCACTAAAAGCATGTCTGCCCATTGATAGCTAATTACCAGTTAAGGCTCAAGGCTCTCACAAATGGTGTTAAAATATGAGCACAAGAAGATATGTGTGTGTGTGAGGTATATGCTAGAGGAATTGAAGATCAAAACACTATCAAGAAACCTGGCTGAATTCATTATAAGGCTAATTTAAGTTATGTGCCTTCTATGTCGTAATGAATTCTTATGTTCAGCAAAACGGACTAATTATACTCATTTCTGGATCAGAAAATTGAGCAGATTGTGAAAAGTGCACAAGATTGAGTAAATGAAGAACTTTCTCAGTGTAGAACTAATTAGACGGATTTGTTATGAGAATTAGAAATTTCTCAACTCGAGCAGAAACAGACTTGATGTGAGAAATCTACAAGAGGATGCAATACATTCTAGAAATTGACTTGGCGTGACAAAACCAAATTTATTTCATGTTGGAGTGGTAAATGGATATATCTAAAGATTGATGAAGGATTTGCAAGCAATTCTTTGCATGTTGAGTTATGTGAAGGCTGTAATACATTTTAGGATTATCATGAAAAAGAGACCCAAGAAGATAATTTGATGTTGGATTTATGACGTCTGAGGAAGGAGCATTTGCAAAGAATTCTTTACTTCTTGGGGTATCTGAAGGGTACAACAGATTTTTGGATTCTCATGAGAAGAAGACCCAAGTAGGTACTTTGATTTTGTGACATGGCTGATTATATTGGTGCATAAATCATAGATCCAATGAAGTGTATCTGATTAGCTGTGAATCATCTACATTTTTAAAGCCTTCGACTCCTTTTTTAACACAGCTTTGCTTCCATTTCAATTCCATTCTTCTTTGTTATGTTTTCCTGTATTATTGTATTTAGGCATGCATGGATTGATGTTAATTTTTCATTTGATAAATTAAGATGCTCATTGTTTCCTAAATTGTTCTCCCTTTCATTACTATTTAAATTTTTTTTCGTCATTGATTCTTGCATTTCCAAATCCTTTTCTACTCTTGCTGGTCTAATTTAAATTTTTAGATGAGTTTCTTGATAAAAGTTATTGCAACTTCCTCTATGATTGTCCAGTGGGCTGTGGCACCATACTCTTGTTGTCTAGTAACCACTGCTTGCGTCTCCTCTCTTCGATACTCAACTGCTTAATAGTCTTAATTTATAGAGACCCAAGAAGAAAGTAGTTCATTATTGTCTTTATTAAACTCAGATCAGCTCAAACATAATTAACTTGAATATAGTCACCCTTTAAACTATTTACAATGGATCAAGCTGTTGGAATCGATAGTAAATAGGGAAACAGGAAGAATGCTTGATTAACCAAATAACCTAATTCCAACAGCTTGCTCCATTCTTCCCTATCCAACAGCAGTTGTCTACCTTCCTCTTAAAGTTTGTGAACTCATTGGGGGGTGGGCTGATATCTCTCATATTGTATATGTCCAATTGCTTAATGCCTACTATAGTTGTCTGTGATCAGTCATTGTCTACCTTCCTCTTAAAGTTTGTGAACTCATTTGGGGGTGGGCTGATATCTCTCATATTGAATATGTCCAATTGCTTAATGCCTATTATAGTTGTCTGTGATCAGTCATTGTGTTTACTCGAGCTTGAACTGTATTCAGCAGTTGAGTTTTATCTTTTTTGACTTGGCTTGTTAGTTACTCTACAGGCTTAAATGAGTCTCTAAAAAAGCAGGGCCAAACTAGACTTATTCCCAAGTAGATCCATTCCTTGAAAAACCCTACAAGAACTTCAGCAAATCTCCTCAGTTGGTTGATTCTATTCCACATTAAAATGTAAGTCATTATGTGATAATTGCTCATGAGACTCTTAAAATATAAGTGGCAATCATGTTCTATGGTTCAAAATGTCAGATAGATTCACTAAACTAAGCCTTATATTGACAACTACTAGCTGGGTTCATGAACATTGCTGTTGCATTGAGTTGGGTGTACTTGTTGCTTTGCTAACCTCAGCCTTTCCATATCCCTTCTTGGCTTTATCCTGATTCTTGCTGGTCTTTTTTTTTTTTTTTTCTTCCTTTTTTTGTGGTCCTCCATAAAAGGAGTTAGAGATGGCAGAGACCCATAAAGGGATAAGGATATTTTGAATTGGGTGCATGAACATTGAAGATAACACCAAAAAAAAAAAAAAACCCTATTGATTGCAATGATATTTCTTTGCACTATGTCACTCTCAACCCTAAAAAAAGGAGTGTCCTTCGCCTGCACTAGCTACAAAATGAAATGAAATGAAAATGAAAGACATGATAGCTTGTCTCTGGGTTGATTTAACTCGCTTTATGGGGTGCTTTCCACGCCTCAGCAAAACTTGGAGCAATTATTAATGACAAATTAACAAGTTTTATGGCCTTTTTTGTGATTCTAAGGCAACCAAATAATCTGTCATTTTCGGAGCTCTCTCTCTCTCTCTCTCTCTCAATGTCTATCAATATTTTTCTTTGCTTTCCCTTTTAGCTGTCTTTCAATGTTACCGTGTGTCTAAATAGTGGGGTTTCATAGGAGAAGGAAAAGCCTTACGTCTTCTCAGGTAGGGTGATGACAATATTCTTCTCTCTCTCTGGTTGGTAGCATCTTCTCTTTCTTAATTTACTTTCCCAAAGAGAGATCTAGAGAGAGAGAGAGAGAATATGAATGTCCAAAGGGACGGGTTTCACGGCAGAATGGGGAAAGCCTTGAGTTTTCTCAGTAGAGTGAGACTAGGTTAACATGTCCAAATGGTGGGGGTTTCATGGTAGAATGGGGAAAGCTTTCAGTTTTCTCAGTAGAGTAATCTCTCTCTCTCTCTCTCTCTGTGTTTTCCCCTCAGTTTTCTCAGTGAGTAACGCCTCTCTCTCTCACTGTCTCCCTCTAGAACTTTTGACCCTTGAAGAACGTGCTGATCGGGTTCATTTGCAAACGTACCGATGATTTTTGTAGAAGATTGAACTTGTTGATGTTTATGGGTGATTCTACTAGAAGAATACTCTCTCTCTCTCTGTAGGGCTTTTTTCTACCCTTAGGATTCCAAGAAGGGGCTCAGGTTGCACGTACGGATTTTTTTGTTTGGAAGATTGAACTTCTTTGTGTTTATGGGTGACTTATTACATGAATACTCTCTCTCTCTCTCTCTCTCTCTCTCTCTCTCTCATACAGTTCGCATTTTCCTGTGACTAGGGTTAGGTTCATTAAAGATTATTGTGTTTTCTTCTTTTTTTTTTTATTTTTTTTTTCCTGGGCATTATTTGTCTGATCTATTACAAGATCATAGAGAATGATGGTCAAGGTCCTTAAAACTAAAAACAGTGTACTTCAGCGCTTCAAAACAGTAATTAGGGCAAACCCAGTCAAGGTCCTTAAAACTAAAAACAGTGTACTTCAGCGCTTCAAAACAGTAATTAGGGCAAACCCAATCAACCTGGATAGTGATCTCTCTCTCTCTCTCTCTCTCTCTCTCTGTGTGTAGCACACCTTATATATGTTAGAAATTGCAGATTCCCCCCACTTGCCCATTAGGGTTTTCTTGTTGATTCCTAATGGGCAAACCAAATCAGCCTAGATAGTGATCTCTCTCCCTCTCTCTCTCTCTCTCTCTGTGAAGCACATCCATATGTATATATATATACTTATATATATATATATATATAGTAGAATACCTGGGCGAATAAGTTGGAGACTCATGTTTTCGGAGTTGTTAGAATCACCATTTTGACTGCGAATCTGAGTGATTTCTGGGTATGCAGTACTTCTGGTTTACACTAGATGCCCTTGCTTGTTTCCCACCAGTTTTCTCTCATCCATTCTTGTGCACGCATATTCTGAGAGAGAGAGAGAGAGAGAGAGAGAGAGAGAGTTTGAAACCCTACAGTGCAACAAAAACAGATCAGAGGAAACTTTAAAAGAGCTCACCTGAAGAAAAATGAACAGTCGCTACGCAGAGCAAAAGAGCTTGAATGGCTGAAAAAGAAAAAAGTTGATCTGCTACTGATACTCTCTCTCTCTCTCTGAGAACTGAAGGGGCCAATGAACCCTGCCCATAGGCCTACACTCGTTATTGACTGAATCACATGTTAAACTGGGACCATTGGACATTGCCCTCAAAATAGGATATGTAAATGTACTGATCTGGCTCCAGCTAATTTTGTGGGTATCACACTGTTTAGAATACCTTGTCAGATCTCTGAAACTATTTACTAATTAGCAGGACAATATCCTCCTATACGAACATATATATTATGATCATGTATATATACACCTATTTGAGTTTGCGCTTTGATCCCTAGAAAATGCCCTTATGGCCCCTTTGTCATGCCCTCGGCCTTGTAAGCTGTCAAATGTAGGTAGCACAGCAGGACTTAATGTTTGAATTCCAGGTACGCATCTCCAGTGCTAAATGGATACAACATAATTGCATGGGGCGGAAAAAAAATTCTAGTTCTTGAAAAAAATATTTTCTAAATCCAGCCTGTTTCCTCGAACCAAAAAAAAAAAAGCAGTTGTTGCTTTACATCAATTCAAATAATAGAATTCTGGCTTTCAAGAGAAACTCTTGTTTTCTAATATCTATTTTTTTTTTTGGGAACAGCCAAAGAAAGTACATTAAAGAGATGATGAAATACAATAAGGAAGGAGAGTTCCTATAGCCTGAAAGGTTGCCAAGAGCAAATCAACCCAAAACAGAAAAGGTTAAACAGAGATAAACTTGATACAAAAATACACAAATGCATTTGACTACCTACAATACCAAAGGGGAGGGGTGGAGACATTTTACGGCATTAATTGAGAGGAAGAAATTTTCCCATTTCCTCTTGCTCATGACCATTCTTTTGCTGGTGAAAAATAGACAATTGCAAGTATATCCGATCATTTATTTGGGCAACTAAATTTTAACAAAGCTTTGTTTTTGTAAATCATTTTTGGGTGTTAAGAAAACTATTCAACATGGATCCAACTCACCAATCTGAAAGCTGTCTCAGTTTTTATTCAAACTCACCACCGAATTAATTTGTATATGGTCAGGTTATTTAGGGTTCGGGTTAATTGTGAACCAGGATTAGGGTAAGCATGTTTGCGCAAATTCCGGCACAATTGCAGTTTGAAAATTAGAATTGTAATGCAATATTTTAGAAAACTTGTACTATTTGCGTGTGCCTGAAAAAGCACTAAAGATGTTATGTTGTAGACAGATTAGCGGTGGTTTTGCTGTTGATGTCAGTATAAAGGAATCTGTTTTTGTCTGCTACCCCCAAAAAAAAAATGAAAAAAGACCAAGAAGCTTAAAAAAAAAACACACACACACACACACACGTAACTGTCTGTTAATTACATTCTGGAGAGGAAATATCTCTCATGTACTCAGAAGCAAACAAAACTCAGAGGCTACCTGTTAAACCAGTGAATTACCTTTCAGAAGACATGGAAATTTTTGAGGAATTTCATAACAAGTTTCTTGAAGCTGTCTTTATTTTGGAATAGCTTTACTCTGAGCTTTCGGCAGCATATTAAGATCAGTTAAAGATGTCCACATGAAATGAGTTACTGTAGATTAAAAAAAGGTTCTACTTAATCTAGTCATAAAGAGTTGAACGCATTTGAAAATTCTTGATTCAGTGATGTAATCATCCAGAAAAACCTAAATTCCTTATTATAGAATTATTGGTATCTTCTGAAGCTAATCTGCTGGTGTGGGTCATGAAGCCTCCCCAATCTGCAAAACTGGGACAAACTATGACGTTGTATGATCTGTGCTCTGCTTCATTTTTATTTTTTTTAATTCTTTTTGGTATTGCTAGGGTATAAAATATCTACTTGATATCACAAGTTTGCTAGCGTCAGTTTACGTGCAATTGACTAGGCCTAGGTTTCAAGTTATCTTTTGTATGGTGAAATACATTATTATACTACAGTAATTACCAAAAAAAAAAAATTATAGGAAATAGAAATGTGAATCAACATGTGTAATGTGTTTTTTTTTATTTTTGCGTAATATACTGTGGCATAGACAATGCAACACTTCATAGCTCTTAAGGTTTCTTTGGATTTACATGAACCTCAAATCTCCTCTGGATCACGAAAAATAGACTTGGCTTTTCTTTTCTTTTTTTTAGTCCTAGCATTTCCTCTCTAATTCTAAAAATTCAAAGCTCTGCACAAATGTGACAAAAGGGGTATTTGACTTGTTAATTTACAGGAACAAACCTTACTGAGTGAAACTATCCATTGCAATCTGTTGAAAAATTAAATTTATGCCAAACCATGTGGAGATACTATAAGTGATAGTAGAAAATTATCGAAAGAAATTAAAAACCGAGCCCCTCGATCTGGCTCATGTGGTAAATGGTTTGGTCGAGTTGAGATAGGTTTTAGTTTCAAACTTTGGAAATGAACTAAAACATTATAAAAAATTAACTAAAATTTGAAGAACAAAATTAATTTTGTATTGATAGAGCTTTTGAACTCAATGCCATAATAGATTTTTCTATCATTATTTTCAAACAAAACTGGTTCAAGTTTTTTATGTTTTATTTTATGGCTATGAAAGTGGTTTAGGTTTTGCCAATATTACAAGCATGCTTAACCTGATTATTTTTGTTCTGATAGGTAACGTCATTACCCCCTCTTTCTAATTTTCTTCTTCTTGATAATGATCTTTAAATGAATTGTCCTTTAAAAACCTAAAATTCATTTGACGAATACATAACAATTCACATCTGTTCTACAAATGAGCATGAAAAGGCTAGGATACTTGTCAAGCCTAAGTTGGATTTTGCAGAATTCGCTTAAATGTTGATTTGAACAATATTAATCTGTAGTCAGTTCTCTGTTTTTCTAAAGTTCCTTCAAGGTAACCCTTTTCACTTACACGCAGCTTCTATTTTCTATCTTCAACGGTTATTACACCTCTTTCTCTGTTGGGATCCATCCACTTCCTCACCAAGTGTAGCTTCAACGGTGAGTCCCGGTTTCCACTTTCTGTATAAATTACACAATTAAGTTGAACTCTCATTTCCACCTTTCACTAATTGACAGAGAGTAATCGATTGTATATACATAAATATGTTCTTGTGGAACTGTTGTATATTGCATAGAGACATAAAAAAAAAATGCAATAGGGACATAGTACACAAAGTCGACTTTACGTTGAAAAATCAATTTACATAATGTCTTACCTCATACAACTAAAGCAAATTTACAGAAAATGCAAATGTATGCATATGATGCTTGGGTGAAACTATCTACCCATTATACAGCAAGCATTTCTTTTTAATTTATGAACTATTATTCAATTATACATCTATAGAAAACAAGATAAGTTCTTTTAACCAAAATGCACTTATTGGCCTTATAGTAGAAGTTCCTAACTTCGTTTTCTATCTGGATCTTACATAATTTACATATAACCTAAATGAGATATTCTCTACAACTGCACTCGTGAGATTTTTAACTTTTCTTTATTTTTCTTTTTCAAACCTTTATTTCTACCTATTTGAATTTAACAATCTCCATTTAGAAGATAATTGTCAAACAGTAGGAGAGTGCTTGTACAGTGGTCCCATTGTACATAATGTCATGTATAAGCGGCTAGAAATTAAACAACAATATCAAATAAGAGGACATTCACTTTCAAGGGAACGTGGAGGAAATTGTACCTAGGGTATGGTAGAGGGAAATGCACAGGCTTAACTATAACTTCGTTTCATAATATTTCATTAAAATGATTTGAAGGATTAAGAAAAGAAGTAGCATGTTCTCATATCTTAGTACTGATCTCACAGAATGAATGTTAAACCAAGGGTCTATGGTAACATGAAAAATAGATAAACGTCAATTTCATCGATCCATGGTAGAAGTTAATCGGCAAATAGTGATGACTGTGCTTCAACCATACCGCCATTATTGTAGAAATTGGTAAATTTTGCGGATCTGCTAGTTGAATGATTTGCACCATAATTGCAGCTTCTTTATCCCACCATCAGCATGTACAATTGCACCCAAAAAAACTGTGTAGAGCTTAATTGGTAAGTGTCCTTTGTGTAATTAGCTCTTTCTTGATAATGCAAACGATTGAAATCGAGTCACTCCATTTAGAAAGATGTACTTGGGGAGATAATCATTAAGTTTCTATTTGACTATTCCGGCTGCATGAAAGATACAAGGTATTCATTTTATTTTAAGAGTCCTGAATTGACCAGCCATGAATCTTATGTAATTAATCTATAGTTGATGTTACTATATGCTGAACATGACATCATAATTAAACTACTATTGACTTCAATTTTCGATGTCAATTTAAACAGTTTAGGTTAATATGAGCTTTTAAGCTTAGAAATTTTTATTTACTCTTTAGGAGAAGCACTAAGCTGTGATTAATCACGTGATCTTGGCCCTTGAATGTTTTCTGACATCATGATCATCATCTATTATGTGCATTTATGCAAGTCCACAGCTATACGAACAGTAAATTTTGTCAGCTTTCCTTGAACCATCTTTATTGCTTTAAGTACTTATCTGGTAGAGGTTGAATTGTATTCAACCTGGGGGGATCTATTTTGCTCTCTGTAAAGCCAGCAGGCTTGTGGAGACTCTTTTGTATGATTCTCTTTTCTAATATCATTATCTTCTTTTGCTGTTCAAAAAATAAAAATAAAAAATAATCCTATATATGTAAACACTGCCACTTCTGATGGAAGGAAATGCACATATGATGCATGGAAACTGATGTAACAGAGTGAGTATCCTTAGCCGTTAATCAAGTAACATCAACATAGAAGGTAGTTTATCATGAACTTTCTTGGATGGTCCTAATGAAAAAGTCTTCTTGTCTGATACCGGTTTCTGAGGAAGTGCACACACACATAGACCACAACGGCTAATGAAGGCACAACCAGTAAAGAAATTAGGCAATACTATGATGACATTTACTTTTCACTCTCACATGACAAGCGAAAATTGAAGGCATAGTGGGCCTCAGCCTTCCTACTATAATCCTTTTTTCGGTCATAATTTTTAGGCATAGAATTCAAGCCACACTTGTGAAGCCTTTGATTTTGATTCTATTAAAAGGATCAAATTCTTATTCCTTGGGAGGTTTTACAAATGCTTTATTTTAATGATTTAAAACTCCAAAACTTAAGCTTATATGATAAGGTGAGGATTATAGTGCGTATTTTCCAAAGAAAAACTAACAAGGTAGGATCTTAGAATTTCGAAGAATGAAAGAGTATAGGTATTGACCTACATTTATATATGATATGGAAAATGATTGGCTCAATTTTGTGACTAAGATTAGGAAGATTAAGCTCTGATATATATTGGTGGACATTGTAGTTGAATATTAATATGAGAATGATGGTCTTAAGTACTTTGAACTGAATCACGAGTTTAAAGATTTCTAATCCATAATTTGTGAAGAATACTAGCAAAAGAATAATAAGTGGTGGAAAATACAATTGCTCAACTAATCAATGATTCAAAAGAGAAATTAAAAGTTGTGTACAACACGGTAGTAGATTTACTCATTTGTATGGCGAAAGTATCAGCCGTTTTCTGTCTTATCCTCTACAGTCTTGAATACAAACTGATAGGGGGGCTTTATACATATACAATGCATGGTTAATAAACTGATACTGGTCTTGCCAAATCCGTTGATCACTTATGCATAAGGTTCTTTTATTTTCTAGGAGAAACACATTTTAATAATGCAATGTGACAATTATTATCCATTAACCTTGAGTAGAATTTCTTTCCATATATCCTTAACTGGGGAGAGGGGGAAGAAAATATTCCATTTTACAATCAATAGTACAAGACATAATAATTAATTAGTAGCTCAACTATTATCAACTGATGACTTGTTAGATGATCAACAAATTTTCTCAATTCTCCTCTTTAGTTAGTGGTGAATTATTCCGCACTTTACGCTTTCATAACAAGCATCCAAAGCACTTTTTAGTTGATCTTTCACCTTTTTATCCCACCTCTCTCAATGATGAAAAAGAGAGCTCTTTCGAATATGTAGATGCAAAAATAAAAACCACAAGGGATTTTGGGATGACTATTTTATTTGAAAGAAAAAGGTTTATGTAAGATGTAGAATTATAGAACTATCACCCTGAGAAGTTCACTCGCTATAGTGTCAAAATCCTTGCACCCCTCTCTCTCTCTCTTCCCCCACCCCCCCTTCTCGGACAAATAGAAAATGCAATTTTATTGCCCATGTTTAATCTTTCAACCATAATCATTACTCCTTCCAACAAGCTTGTGCTATCAAATTATTTGTTATTAGTGAGTCTTTTTCATATTCCAACTTCTAAACTCGTGGGGGGTTAGTGTGGTCATTCCTTGGACACTCAAAAATTCTGTTCAGATATTCCCCTTTGCTGATGTTTGATTTGTGCATCACTTAGATTAACTTCATTTACACAAATACCTAAGAAATTGCCTCCACATAAGAAGAGTCTGGATTAAGAGTTTTAATTGTTAAATGTTTAATAAGTAAACCCTATTGAGCCTAGGAAAGTGATGTTTTCTTCTAGAATTGTTTCAAACTCTGTATCCTTAGCATGATTCTTTTCTTTCTTCCTTCTCATTTTTGGCAGGTATTAGCATTAAAGGTACTCCCATTTAGAGAAACCAGATAACTTGTTTCAATTCCCTCTGGTATTTTTTTTTTTTTTTTTTGGTCATTAGAAATTGCTTATGGTGGTATCCTTATTTTCCTACTGAATTCAATATCTAAAGTAGCTGTAGCAACGATTGAGTTTCACAAAGTCATCTTTATTTTGCCTGTGTAAAAAATAAAATCAGAGTACTGAAAGGTTATTTCCATTACATGCTCTATAAAAGCTATGCAATTCATGGCACTTCAAACAAATACGAATCATGAAAATAAGAAATTTGGGCTCCGTGTGGCATTCACTATCATGGCCCTCATGGGAACTTTATATGCTTAATTTGCATTTCCAGAATCTGAGGAAAACAAGGCATTCTCTACTTCATAAGAAGAATTGACAACAAGCCCAGAAAGATGCCTTGCTTACATGCATTTTTAATAGAAATTACTATTATATGCGTTCTAATGCATAACATTTACTCTACTGTGCACGTCATTTTTTTAAGAATCCAAAACTTTGTTTACCTTTAAGATGTTATTGAGGAAGCTTCAATAACAGAGATCTTGTTCAATGGGAGGGCCAAAAAAAATTTCTTTGACTTTGATAAGCCTTAAATGTATGAGCTGTCAATATTATATCTTCACCAATCCAAGCAAGGAAGCTTTGATCACAGTGGAACTTGTTGGAGGACTGGTCAGAAGACGAGATGAGTTATATATCAGTCAATATTGCATCTTCCCAACACAGGATATAGTGTTTACCGTTATGCCATGTTACTTATAGAAGCACCCAATTCTTGGTTTCTTTTTTTTTTTTTAGTGGACCTTCTCAATCTTTAGCTAAACAATGAAACTATGGAGAAACATAAAAGGCTTTTGGGGCCAATTATTTGACCAAAAATATTCAAAGCTTTATACCATTGGAGTAAGGCTTTATTAAGGTTAATCGTAGTTCTATCCGTAGCTTGAGGATGCATCAAGCATGATTGTGATTTCTAAACTACCTATTGTTATTTCAAGATGTTCTTTGCTCGTACTCTTTCAAATGAAGGAATAGAGTTTCTTCAGGATTGGCACGAAGGGTCAGGCTCAAACATGCAGACAAGATGCAGATTCAGCTTGTTAATAGAATTAGGATTTGTGGAGGCAGCAACAGTAAATATGGAGTATGATGTAAAAACATCTTCTGAATGTTATTAGGTGTTCGAGTCGAAAGTTAATGAGCTTCAGATGCAATCTTATTCGTTCACATCCTATATATAATTACAAATTTTGGGTCCTATAATAGGATAGTGATCAATTAATGTGTGTAGGTACTGAAAAAGAACAATCAAAGAAGCCATAAGTCAATCTATTGACCGTCATTATCTAATACATACCAAAGTACAATATCTAACTTACAGAAGTTTGAATGATATAAGGCTTACTATTTATTCAATCTTTTGATGGAAGACCTTAGACAAATACCAAGTGAAACATTCCATATAAATAATATTACTGAAGTTAGTGCATCTCTTAGTTTTGAATTATCCTGTTTAACATTAGATGTGTTATTGACGCTTGATTACAAAGGTTAGTAATGAATATTCGTGTTTTCAGAGCTAAGATCAGGTGTTGCATGCATTTTTGTGTCTGAACACTATCTTTAATTCTCTAAGCTCTGAAGTTCTATTTCATTTCTTCTTATGATTGGCTCCTTCCAAAGTTTAATTTCTCAATAAATATGATGAGGTAACCAATAACTTGAAATATCCATCACTTTTGGTGTCATTTCACTTAAAAGCATGAACTGAAAGTGGATAGTGGATTTATCTTCAGTCCCTATAGTCATCATCGTGAAACATGTATAATTGAAGTCATTGACTGGGAAGACACTAGAAAGCGATTCAAAAGTCTACAGCAGTAGGGAAGAAAAAAGTTTTAGTTGATCAAGCTCTTACATATTTGAATATGCTCCCCAACATTATGTTCAGGGATTGGATCAGTAATGTGTGCGTGCGTATATATATATATGATATGATTTGAGAAATCTATGCCATTGAAGGCCCTAATCTATCCTATCCGTGTCATTTCACTCTAGGTTTCCTATATATCCAATTTTCATTTGGTCAAGTATGAACTGTATCACACACAAAAGGAAAAGAGAGAGAGGACAGCAAAGAAACTACATTTTTAGTACATGTTTCCTACCAAGTGTTACATAAGTAAGCAAGTTGCCTAGATTGTTCAGACAATGCGAAAGGGGAAAATGTTATTTTCCACATAGAGATAAATCTATAAATAAAAACCCTAAAGTTCATCCTATATTAGAATGAAGCATAGTGCATCTCTTAGTTTTGACCTATCATGTCTAAAATTAAATGTATAACATACACTCTTGATTAAGTACCTTGGTTAATCATCAATGGTCACAATTCCGTTGCTCAGATCAAGTTTGACTTTAGTTGTGAACTGGAATACAAACATTAATATATCTCTATTTCATGACTTTGAAATCCTGTATCATAACTTCTTATGATCGGCTCCTTTACAATAATTTATCAATAAACTGATGAGATAACTAATGGTTTAATAGATCAAACAGTCTTGGTGTCAATTCTTTGAAAACCATGGACTGAATCATGGCTAATTGAATTCATTCCCTGGAAGAAACTTTTAGAGTGATTCAAAAGTCTATAAAAGTAGGAAAGAAATTTTTTTAATTGATCACCTCGTACATTTGAATATGTTCCAACGGCTTGTACAGGTTTTGTATCAGTAATGTGACGTGTGTGTAAATTGGGGAATCTATGCTAATCTCTCATCCTTTCCATTTCCATGGCCTTACTAGATGTTTCCTACTCCATTTTTCAAGTGGTCATGAATTGTACTAGTTTGCAAATGGAAGAGAGCGAAGGGACAATTATCCGCAGCCTTATAGTACTATATTTATCCAATTTTGGTTGGTCTAGGATCATCTTGTTGTCAACTGAAACCATACCATAGATGGTTCACAAGGACATAAGAGATCCCACAAGAAGAGAGAAATGTAGAAGTTTCCATTAATAAACGATACATAACAATCACCGACAAAGCAGGTCACACCAATCGAATATGCTCACGCCAATAGATACGTATAACTAGATTACATTTTCCCAATAGAAAATTCAAGCCGATAGCCTTCTTCTAATGTCAGTCACTCAAAGCACCGAAGAAGATATAAGCGAGATCATAATCAACATTAGCATAGATTTATATTGTTGTAGGCCTCCCATGGTTTGCCATAAACTTCAAAGTCTGTGAGCTGATATTGCTGCAAACAATTATATAAGGTGGGGTTTCAGAATATTTGAATTAGTTTTTTAACTGCTGATTCATGATATGCACAATATATGTCTGGATTATGTTATTGCACTATTGATGTCCTAATTTCTTTTTTTTTTTGGGTGCTGAAAAATAGGAAACTTTTAGAACACTTACCTCTTGAGTAATTCCACTGTTTTGCAGATCATAGTTGAAGATCACAGATGAGCTCAGCTCTTCAACATCAGCAAGACACTCAAGGTGGGGATTGATGTTGTGGTTTTGGGTACCGGATCCTCCGCCATTTTCGAAGGGACTCCAAAACCCTAATCGGTTCATGTCATGATTCATTGCTTCCAAAGGTAGTTTTGATTCATCAAGCCTTCTCTTTTCAATTGTCCTCTCCCTCGCCCTTGCTCTAGCCTTTTCCCGTGATTCTCTAGCAAGAGGGTGAAATGCAGATTTACGCAATGCTCTAGTACTTTTCTTCTGTTTGGCAGAGGACTCCGAGGGTTTCCTCACAGCCGGCCGGTTTCCATCGACGGCCGACTCGTCAATTCCGGACACAACTTCACACTCAGAGGTAGAAGAAGCAGTAGTACTGTTTGCAGCAACAGTACTGCATCTTTGTTTCATGTGGGGAAGGCCACTAGTGAGCTCTTTAATGGCGGATTTGGACTTGATTAGCAACCATTCCACGGTTTTACTAGCTTTGTCGAAGCCCAGAGTGTCCTGCAGGCGAAAGAACTTGCGTGCAACATCGAGGGACAATCTCATCCTCCGGTCTCTTTGGCCTTGGGCGGTTGTGATCTTGCTGTGCCGATCTTTCTTGGAAGATCTCTTTCTCGATATCTGGTCTTTTCGTCCATAGAGTTCATTGTTGTTGGATTTCTCCATGTTACCCACGGCCTCTGGTGTAGTGCCCTCGGCCGTCAGGGGCTGCTGCTGCTGCTGCTGCTGAAGTAGAATGTCGTGGAGGTGTTGGAGCAGAATTACGTCGTCTTCGTAGGGAATGTAGGGAGGAGGAAAATGAAAGAAAGACGGGAAAGGGTCTTCTTCTGGTGGTTTGGAATAGGGGTTGATGTCATAGAGAGAAGGCCAGTAGGGTGTTGCCTGGTCAAGAGGGTAGGTGTTGTTTCCATTGCTGTTGGAGGGATACATCTATAGGCCTTTTTTTGGTGCACCGCAGCCAAAGGTTTCCTAGCTTTTGAAGTTAGTGGGAATAGAGCTTGAGAAATAGCATCTCTTGAAATAGATCCACCGCCTCCGTCCTTTGATTACAAGTCTGCAAGAAGTAACAAAGACTTGAGATTGACTAATTCTCCATATGGTAATTATTTTTTTCCATCTTGTGTGTGTGTGTTACAGAGAGAGAGAGAGAGAGACCTTTTTGTGATTAGAAATGCTAATAAGCTGTAAAGCTTGAGAAAGACAACCTATTAGCCTAATATATAGAACATGTACTTGTGTATGTTATGTGGGATTGTTACATGAGAGAGAATGGCTGTTTGTTCACCTCCCTCAAGCAAGGACTAAACCTTTGAGAAAGACAGCCATGGTGCTTTGCTGAGAGAGAGAGAGAGAGAGAGAGAGAGAGGGGTATAGAATGCTGATAAGGGTGGCAATTTATTGGAGACAGAGAGCAATGCATTTCTACATCCATACCTTTAGAGCAAAAGTTGGCTTCGTGCGTTTGCTTGGACCTGAAAAGGAAAGGCAGAGAGTGATCAGTCGCGTCAGCGATATTGTTGGAAGTGATTGGATAGGATGTGGTGCCACTTCACATGGTTGCAACTGAGAGATTGACAAGGAACTCCTCACCCAACTCTTTTTTTTTTTTCCAAAGCCAACCCTTTCCTCTCTTATGTATTATAAGAAGCTGCATGGATTCCATTTCTAGAGAGAGAGAGAGATTGTGGGTTAGGGTTGCTTTCTTCTCACAGCCTGTGACTTGTCAAGTACCTGGAGATACCTATAACTCACCTTCTGTGGCACCACGTGGCCACCCCTAACCCTAGACAAGGACAATTATTTTAGTTGATGGCATAATACAGTGAAGCCTGCCCCATAAGGCAATTGATCCTTTGACTGGGTGACTCCGTCGCTTTCACCCAAAAAGAACCTCTCTCTCTCTCTCTCTCTCTCTCTCTCTCTCTCTCTCTCTATATATATATATATATATATGTACACATGTATGTATTGTTTACCAAGCCAAATGAGTGAAATCACCCTTCAGTATTTTCTATATGTTATTTTATAGGCCTTTTATAACAGTGAAGTATCATACCACTTTAAATTATGAATGTAACACGTGACTTTTCCTTTACCATTTCATTTGTAACTTTCAAGTAATGCTATGAAAAATGACCCCAAAACAAGCATGTTGCAGTAGCTTTCTACATTAACAGTGCAATAATAATAATATTAATAAAACCTAGGTTTATATGTATATAACTCCTTTTGTATGTGACCGACTTAAGTTCAAAATAATCAAAATAAAATTTATACGTGAGTATTTCAAACAAAACATTCTTAAAATATGTCAGTGAATTTTTCTTTTTTTAAAACTAATATGTTCAGAGAGTTACATTTTAAATGATGGTATTACTTCATGTTTAATATTATGTCTTTTTTTTCTCTCCTTTTTTGGTGAATATATATATATATATATATCCCCCAAGTGAATTTCAAAAAATCTTTAATGGGCGTGGCATGTTGCCGTGCGATGGTATGCAGCTAGCCTTCCTCGTGCAAGTATTTATCTATTATTTGAGAGCTATAGAATGTTGTTGGCATGGGTTCCCTCTCTCTCTCTCTCTTCCGCCTGACGCATGCTTATCGTTTCACCTTTTTCTTTTGGTGCCAGAAAAGATTTTTTTAGTCTGTCACGGAGACATTGTCAAGGAAGGGATTTGCGTATGCTTGTACTTGCCCACTGATAGGTATTCACAAGACCTCCCTGAAAAACCCTACCCAATCACTTCCTGCCAATGATACTATACTGCCTAATTTCCATCTAATTCTTTTTTTTACAGTGCCAATAGTCCAATCCACAATTGAAAGCCCTCTTTCCATTCCACTGTTTTCTTTTCATATATACATGCTTGCTGCCCTTCCACTTACCTCTCTCTCTCTCTCTCTCTCTCTCTCCTAGCTGATCAGCCTGCCCTTTTTAGGTCAGGACCACTACAAGAAATAGTGAGCTGGGTTGCTGTCAAGGATGAGATAACTATGAATGGAAAAAGGTCACGAATGTACCATCTTTCAGTGAACCCCAAAATAAGTGCTTTCATTTCCTTTGGTAAAGAGACCCTCTTTCATTTTCCTTTAGTGAGCTCTTTCATTGTATGACAGGCCATTAATGGCTAGAATTAGAAGCCTCTGTGATCCTACAAAATTCCAATTCTATCTTTACGTTTTCACCCTTAACTCAGATTCCATTTCTACTTTCAGTATGTTAGTTGTTACCAAGAATTTGGGTGTTTGGTAGGAAAATAATTTCTTTTTTACAGTACTAAATTCTTTCATTGTACCTATTTTTTCCTTTTTTTTTTGGTTGTGCAAATTTGAAATGGACCATCAATGGAATGTGGCCTAAAGACCTAAGTATGAAGGCTCCATCACAGCTTAAATGAATCCCTGTTTGGAATTTGCGATCTGCAGATCTGGCTTCTTGTATATGTTATTTCTCTGATTGAAAATGCTCTGATTGGAACTCATGAAATGCCCAAAGTGGCCCGTCTTGTAAATAGATGTCTCTCCTTTTGTAACCGAATGCAAATAAATCAGCTTGTATATATCTGAGTTACTGCTTTTTCCGTGATGATAATTTGATTACTTTCGTCCTAAGTTTATTCTAAAATATTGTAATCAACCTTTGAAAATGCTGATATTCGAAGATGAAAACAAAACAAAAACAAAATGGCAAAATTTTCAGCATTGATACAGCACTTTTAGAGCCCATTTTTCAACATTGATATGAATTTTCTGTCATGGAGTTCATATACGATTTTCCAGCAATTAAAGTGTATCTGTCAGGAAATTAAGTTGACCTCTTGCCAACTTCTTTCCAAATTATCTTGTACTTTGGGAGTGTCTGTTCTCTGTTTTGGTGAGTTTTTTTCTCCGCTTTAGGGAGTTTTTGGTTCCTGTAGTGTTTGGCATGGCTTGTTATGGTTTCATCCCATTTCAGTGATGCCTCACCCTGTACTCCATTCCTCCTTATCAATAATATTTTCTCTTTTGCTGATCATAAAAACAAACTTTGATACGAAATTGACAGTACCGTTTAGTGGTTATTCATTGCATCAAATATTAATCTTATTTTTTTTTTTAATTTTTCTAAACACATCCGCTCATCTATGTATCTAGATGTCCATGAATCTAGTTATAAAGGTATTCATCTGGAAGTTAAATAGTCATGCATGTATATGGGTAAGTAGTAAATGTGATGGACTAATAAACGTAAAACCACTAGAGAGAGAGAAAGAGAGAGAACTATACGGCCTTCGGAGCCGCACAGAACTCTTAGATTACAAACAGAAGCATTTGGAGATACATATAATCTTCTTCTTTTTTGTTTGCCAATAATATTTTCTTTGTGGTGGGCTAATAAACTTTAGGGAGGTGGAGATTTACGGCCACGCACAGTTTCTTACATCACAAATAAAAATACTTACTTAAAGATGTTGTCACGACTCTAGCAATGCATACCCAGGCGTAGATTGTCGCAGTTGTAGTTTAATTATCCGGTGAGTCTGGGGTCGATTTTCACAGGGAATCATATTTCATATGAACGTAGCACTGTGCTAACACAAATTACCCTTGACTTGAATTACAACTAATGAAATGTCTTGGTACGCCTCGAGATGTGCTTCAACTGGAGTCACTCTGCAAGAATACGGAGATCGGACTTGTAGTAAAAACCAGAGAATCCAATGTCGTTCTCTCCCAAGGAAATTCTGTAAATATAGCAGTAAAGCTCAACTAGCACGAGCACTTATCTTAATGGATTGTAAATGAAAATTCTTGTCTTTTCCTAACATAAAAGAGACCGAAAATATGTTGGTTTTGAGATGATGGTGGTTCAATGCTCAATGCAATAATTTAATGACTAATGAAGACAACGAAAACTAGTTTTATGTAATATAGAAGAAAGGCTTGGACATGGTTGTTTCGATCCACCAATTCACAACAAGGGTTTCCAATGAGAGGTTTATAACTCAAATCAAGAATCACACCTTGGATTCTTGATTCAGAAAATGTCGACTATAAAAGTGTGGCTTTTTGTTTGATTGAGCATAAAGAGGGAATCTATGATTGGCACCCTAGAATCAAACCTTCGACATGGGCAATACCTATACCAAATATTGATTTGTGCATAAATATTGCCAAGGGGTTATAAATCTAAGTTTTTCTAATGAATCTTATACTAAATCAAATGAACCTATGAAATTTTAAGGGTATGCCATTGAAGTCCATACAACTCATTTTTCACCCTTTTGAAGATCTTTGATGGATCTTCACAACCACATCCAAGGGGTATTTAGCTACTAGAATCTATGTCAAAGAGCATAAAAGAAGACAAATCTACCATTAAACTATAAAAAAACTAGTGTTTGGTTGCTAAGAAAATGAGGGAAAGTGGCAAGAAAATGATGAAAAATTGCTAGAAAGAGTAGAAAATCATTCACTTCATATATATATCAAGCATTAATTTGCAATGATCCAAAAGCAATAAATGACACTAAATACAAAGCATTAAAAGTAAATATAACTAAAAACCTTACAAGATAACAAAAATATCCTTTTTGGAGCTTCTTCACTGTCCAGTTTCTACAGAAAATGATCTAGAATGCTTTTTGTCTCGAACATACAACTTTTATACTCTGCAGAAAAACAGAGTCTGTACACACCGATCGATCGGTAGGAGACTAATCGAACGGCCGATCGATCGGCCGATCGAACAGTCCAGCCGATAGAACAACCGTTCGATCGCAAAACCGACCTCTCTGAAGTTTACTTCTATGTAGTCTGTTGAGGAAATTCCGACGTCACCGATCGAACGCCCGATCGATCGAAAAAATGCCCTCTCTGAAGTTTACTACAGAAGGTCGAACAGAGAATCACCGATCGATTGCATAATCACCGATCGATCGGCCGATCGAACGTTCCGTGGACCGTTCGATCGGGCGATCGATCGGACATCCTTACAATTGCCCATTTGCCTTAGTTTAAGCTTCAATTCTTGTAAGGAGTGCACAAAAAGAGTTTTAATGCATTTTAGGAGTTAGAATACTAAATTACCACTGAAATTCAACTAACCAACTAACAATGTAAGCCAAAAGATTACTATTTCTAAGAGTAATCATGCCTCTAATTAAAGTGAAACCAAACATGCAAAAGATGTAGAGATTTTTTTTCATTTATTTATTAGCAAAGAGAATAATCCATTAATGAGATAATAGATACAGAGATGGCATTGCTGCGATAGAGAGCCCAACACAGATTCGGACCTTACAAAAGAGAATATGAGAGAATAGGATAGAGGAGGAAAGGAGGAGGGGGTTGGCCAAAGACCAACTAGAGATTCTTAGTAGAGATAGCACAGTTAAGGACTCTAACTCCAACAATGTTGTGAATGAATTCTGTGACACTGAAGTCAGAGCTAGAAGTTTTCGCTTTGACCCAGAATGCAACATGGAGTTTTATTGAACAAGTAGTTTCCTGCCATTCCAATCTGGTGCCATTGAAGGTAATATCATTTCCCAGCGGCCAAATATTCCAAATTGTAGCAAGAAAAGGAGGCCTTTAAATAATCTTCTCCAATCCTAAATGTTTTGTGTCATACCACCATGTACCTAGCTTTGTTAGATTGAAGGGAGGGACCCATTGTATTCCCCATCAGTTGAGAATGGAAGACCATATGAGCCAGGCAATCTTACATCTAAGCAATAGGTGATCAGGACTTTTTACTTCTTCATTGCACAGCCCACATTTTAAGCTTGAATCAGTAGGCAAAATGTTCCTGTTATGCAGTAGCTCTTTGTTACAGATTTTCCTTTACAAGGCAAGTCAACCAAACACCTGCACTTTTAAGGGAGGCAACATTTTTCCAAACATAGTGTTTGATGTAAGTAGCTCCATCCAGAGAATTTAGAAATGAATTACAGAAGGTTCTCACTGAAAATTCCTTTGAAGAGTCAGCTTTCCATGTTAAAGGGTCATTTTTGTTTGGTTCAAAAGTAGAGGGATTAAGCATGGAGATGAGCCTTTTAAGATCCTCATGCTCCCAAGCTCTGAGATTTCTTTTAAATTTTAGATTCCAGATAACAGAACTGCCAGCCTGAAGATCATTGGCTTCACTAATTAGCTCCTTTGGTTTAGAGATAAGGAAAATAGCTTAGGAACAAGGCTACAGGCTGCTCATGAGTTTGATGGTAGCCCTGGGGTTGATTCTATGGCTGTAGAATCCATTGTTCCTATAAAAAAAAAGAGTAGTTTTCCCTGAGAAAGATGTAGAGATTTGGTTTCTTTAACTAATTCAAAGCAATAGATCCTAAGTTTAAATGTAGGGATTAATATCTTAGATCCAATTGATTCAATCACCCAAATTCATCAAGCATTTAAGGAGAGTTTTATAACTCCAATCAAAGGTTTTATCATATCATAGACCTTTGATTCGAAGAATTTCAACTATCAAAGTGTGAATTCCTCAACAATTGATCTTAGAACTGAAGTCTAATAAAGAGTCATAAGTTCATACTATCAATTTGTGCAATCTCAATACAAATCCAAGGATTATGCATTGAGATTACCAAACCTAGTCAAAAACCTAGGTTTCCTTAAGAATCTAAGTCTCAATTACTAAGAATTAAGTGAATTAGTAGATATAGCATTGAAAACTCAATTACCTTCATTAAATACTTGAACCTTCGATGATCTTTTCAATTGAATCCAAGAGAAGAGTTCGCTAATTGATTACACCCTAAAAATGAAATCATAAGCCCTTGATTTGTACTTTGTTAGACTTATATTGTAATTAATTGTCTTATTTTAGTTAGATATGTGTTTGAGTATGTTTTGTATGTGTTTTTTAGGTTACATAAGTTAATAAAGGCAAAAAGAAAGCAAGAATAATCAAAGCGGGTTCAAGGTGAATAATTTGTTCATGAAAATTCAGAACTATCTCGGTATTTTGGCCATATCTTTTTACTTCGATGTCCGATTGAGCTGATGTTTATGCCATTGGAAAGAAGACTTCAAGAGCTACAATTTGTCCTCTAATGTGCATCGGCTGAATCGGCCTCTAAGGTGGTCAAAATCAAGCTTCAAGGTGAACAGGTAAATAGTAACTGATCGATCAGTCTGTCAAACTTTAGAGAGGGCGTTTTACCGTTCGATCGACCGTTCAATCGGTGAACAGTGCCGATCGATCAGTAAATAGTGCCCATGAATAGTGAACATTTAATAGTGACAGATCGATCGGCCGCTCGATCAATGAATAGTACACGATCGATCGGTGAGCAGTGCTTGTGAATAGTAAAAAAGTGAACAGTGACCGATCGAACGCCCGTTCGATCGGCCAATCGATCGGTGAACAGTGCCGATCGATCAGTCGATACAAATCTGGAGCATAAAAACTATATTGTTCAAAAAAATGAAGAGGAGGAAGATGTTTTGGGTTTGTAGCAGCCAAAGGGGCAGCGTGAGAGGCTCCTCCAAGGTTGGTTTTTATGTTTTTGTGTATTTTTAGCTTATATTTATGTTTGTAATCTCAATGTAGGAGTAAAAATTATAACTTTCTTTCATTATAATGTATTTTCCTTCACTTTCTTGCCACTTTCTCTCACTTTCTTAGCAACCAAACACTAGTTTTACTTAGTTTAATGTTAGATTTACCTTCATTTATGCTCTTTATTATGAATTCTAGTAACTAAACATTTCTTGGGTGTGATTGTGAAGATCTACCAAGGATTTTCAAGTATTTCAATAAGGATTCATGAACTTCAAAGTTTTATTCATAGATTTGTATAATTCTATTTGGTTGGGTGTTGGATTTATTCGAAAACTTAGATTCATAACCCATTTGGTAATATTTATGCACAATTCAACAATTGGTATAAATCTTGCACATTTATAAGGTTTGCTTCTAGGGTTCTATTAATTGGTTTAATCCCTACACTCAACTAACTATGAACTCAAAGTTTTATGATCAAAATATTCTGAATCAAGAATCCACGGTGTGATTCTTGATTTGAGTTATAAAAATCCTCTATTGAAATTCTTGTTGTGAATTGGTGGATTGAATCAATCATATCCAAGCTTTCTATTTTAATTGCTTTACATTTAAATCAATTGCCTAGTTAATTACTTTAATTTTTATTGCATTAGTTTAGTAAATCAAAAACCTATCAAAAACTTAAAGATTTTCGGTCCTTTTATTTTTCATTTGATTTTAGATCCAATTACCCATATAATTGCAATTCAATCCTAGGTTAGATTAGTGTGAGTTCAGTGCTAGAGTCTATATTTGGCTAAGTCCTTTGGGAGAGAACGATACCGGATTACCGGTTTATACTTCATCACAACCCTCGTACTCTTGCGGGGTACTAACTCTATTTTGTAGTTTTCGGAGCGAGTCACTAATCATCACCATTGCATTACAAATAAAGAACTGAGAAGACAAGAACAATTGGAATTAAAGCTAACAATTACAAAAGACTTGGAAGTGTTTCTCTCTCTATAAAGCACTGTCTAAAACTGGAAAATCAAGTACAATTCATAATGCAAAGTCTAGATCCCCAATTTGGGGTACAAAATTGCCTTTATATGTTGAGAATAAAGTAAAGCCTTTGTAGAGCTATCGTTCGAACGGCTACTAATGGCTTTTTGCCCTCTCTTAATCTCTGCTCTGCCTGCTCACCTGATTCAAACGGTTGCTAACCTACTTCGAACAGAAAAACAAGCCCTCTGAATCTCCACAACCTTCAAATGGGGCCCTAGATTCTTGGCCTTTTGCTTTCTTTTAAGCTCCTGACTCGTCTCCGCAAGCACACAATTTTGATATAGTTTAACCTGAATGACTTCAAGTATCGTTTTAAGCTCGAGATATCAAGGTTCAATATAGACCAATCATGCAGCCCAACTTTGACTCACTCAAATGTGATTACAATTCAATGAGAAAAACATACAAGTTAAAACCGAAAATCCTTTGAGTTTTGAGTTGTAATTGTGCTCTACTTATCTAATTAAAACTATAATCTACTACAAAAGAGCAATGGACAATCAAAAGATAATGCTAAGTACTTTGAGAAAATGGTTGAGTTCAATTGATCCAAACATTCTAAGAATTCTAAGTTGTTATTGAAGGTTTATAACTCAAATTGTTAAGCCACAATCAAGGGTAGCACTTTGGAAGATTTGGCTTTGAAAATTAGACAATTCCACTTATTATACTGTAAAAGTATAATTATTGGTCTTTAATTCGCACTTTGTTAGAGTTAAATTATTGTTAATTACTTTATTTTAGTTAGATATATGTTTTATTATGTTTTGTGTGTGTTTTGTAGGTTATAGAGCTAATAATGGCAAATAGATACAAAGAATGATCAAGATGCGTTCAAAGCGAACAAATCGGTAATGAAAATTTAGACATGTCTCGGTATTTTGGCCATACCTTTTTACTCTGATGTCCGATTGAGCTAATTTTTGCATCATTGGAAACAAGACTTCAAGCTCTACAACTTTGCGTCTAATGTGCATCGGCTAAATCAAACTCTAGGTGGTCAAATAATGCTTCAAAGTTTCTACAGTCGAATAGTCTTAAATAGTACCCATTTGAACAGATACTGTTCACCGTCCGAACGGACTTAAAATAGGCGTCGAATGGACCGTCAGTACCCGTCCGAACGGTGAACAGTACCGTCCGGACGCTTACTGTTCACCGTCCGAACAGACTTAAAACAGGAGTTGAACGGACCGTCCGGATGGTATTCAGACGGTTACTGTTCATCCAAATTGTGTTTTTTATGTCCGAAGCGGCGTTTTTAGGTTTTTTTGTATAGTTTTTGAGTAGTTATGGTTAGTTTTGAGCAAGGGACGGCGGGAGAGCTCCTTCAAGGTTAGTTTCTTCCATTTTTCTTCATTTTTAGCTTAGATTTAGCTTTGTAATGTTAATGTAGGTATAAAACTTGTAACTTTCTTCATTTATTGTATTTTCTTCCACTTTCTTACACTTTCTTGCATTTTCTCTCATTTTCTTTATAACCAAACAGTCCTATTATTGTAGTTAATTTTAGATTTAAATCTCTTTATGCTTCTCTTTTCATTTTTATAAGTTTTTATGATGTATTCAACTAGCTAGTAATTTAAATTGGGTTTAAATGTGAAAATCACCCAAATAATCCAAGAATGTATTTTCTGTGTCTTTTGTAGGTTATAGAGCTAATAATGGCAAATAGATACAAAGAATGATCAAGATGCGTTCAAAGCGAACAAACTGATAATGAAAATTCAGACCTATCTCGGTATTTTGGCCATAACTTTTTACTCCGATATCCGATTGAGCTGATTTTTATGACATTAGAAAGAAGACTTCAAGCTCTACAACTTTGCATCTAATATGCATTGGCTGAAATGAACTCTAGGATAGTCAAATAACGCTTCAAAGTTTCTACAGTCGAACAGTCATGAATAGTACCTGTCCGAACGAATATTGTTCACCGTTCAATTAAAGAAGCACATCAATCCAAAATGATAAGACAATGAAATCATGAGATACCTTCAATAAAGCTTTGAATTCCTGGAGTGTTCTTCACAATTGACCTCAATTTAAAAAATTAGCTACTCATCTTCAAGGAAGAACTCCACAATTGAATTGATTTAATGATAAACAATTTGAAATAGAACAAGAGAGAAATTGAAAGTTTCTATTCAAATCCACTATTCAAATCAAGTACAATGAATTATATCAAGAGATTCTAAGCAATCTAACTATTACAATGGTGAAAAAGTACTTTCTCTCTATAGAAAAACGTCCCCAAACCCAGAAAATGTGATAAATCCCCAAATCCCTGTACAAATCCGTATATAACAGTGAAAGAAAGAGAACAGGGGGAGCCAGGATCGTATATACGGTTAGCTCACCGTACATACGGTTGGTCGACAATACGTACGGTCTTCGTGCGATTGGGTGTACGCCAAATGCAGCTCTCTGAAGTTTGAAAATTTTGTGCAGGCGTACATATAGTATTATTTACTGTACATACGATTGAGATACCGTATGTATGGTTATGGCTATTTTTGCCTAATTTTACCCTTTTTTAGCTCATAACCTGCAAATCAAACATTAACACTTATTAGAGACAATATGATACTAAGATAAAGTATATATATCATTAAATGGATTAGCAAAGGTTTTTAGGGACTTTAAATTACACTTTTGAGATGTAATTAGCTCTCAATCTGCATGAGACAAAATAAAGATAATTTGAACTAAAACATAACTAATAAAACAGATATAAACCTAAACTAAGGCTAACAAAATACTAGTTAAAACATTATAATTACACTTTTGGAGTGTAATTAGATGCCAATAATATTTTCTCCATTATTTTGTTCCATTACTTCTCTACTTACTATATATGTAACACTAGGCTAAATGGGTATATATAGGACTTTACTTACATATACTCAAGGGTAGATGCTGATTCCACTCTAAAAGTGTAATATTTATTCCCTAATTAGTTGTTTGTTAGCCTCTATATGGGTATTAGAACAAGTTTTTAGTAATAAATTGATCTAAAATAATTTTCTGTGTGTATTATAGGTTTTTGGTGATAAAATGACAAAAATGGGCTTAAAGTGAAGAAGACCGTCCGGACTATCCGTTCAGACGTTGTATTGGGACGGTTCGTTCGGACATTATAAGGCATTTGGACGGACGAATTATCGTTCGGACGCCACGATGGAGATCGGAGTTCCAGAATCGATTTTTTCCGTTCAAAACTATCACAAAGTCTATTTTTCTCGTTCGAAACTATCACAAAGTCGATTTTTCCTGTTCAAAGAAATATAAAGCAGAGATTCCATGTCTGAAGACCGTCTGAAAGGTGAAATAGCTATCCAAACGATTACTCCACTGTCCGGACAATACATCCGAACGCTATTCAAACAGCTTTAGGACGCACTTCGGACGGTGAGCGCAGATTTGCCCTACAACCCAACAGTTGAAGAAAAGGAGGGTTATGTTTTGTTTTAGAGTTTCCAGCCACGGGTAGAGAGGGGAAAACAGGGAAAAAGTTGTATTTTGCTTAGATTTACTTCATCTTATTGTATTTAGGACTTTGGGAAGGGTTTAGTTAGATTTCTATTGTTATTTTGTTGTAATCATTTACATTCACTCTAGTTCAATATATATATCCTTTTGATTTAAAGTTGAAATGGTATCTCTATACTTTGGCAAGCTTTCAACTATGTAACCAATAAGCTAACTTCATTGTTTAAGGACAAATGTGAATATCTACCAAGGAAAGCATAGGAAATGAAAAGGGAGTTCTCAATCTTGTTGAATATCTATTTTGCATCTTTTCTCTAATTATTTTGAAATTAATTGTTCTAGAAATCTTAGATCTATAATCATAGTTAGTAACATATGATTTATTTCTAAAGAACCCATGAATGATGATAAAATTTAATTTCAAAATAATTAGAGATCTCTAAATTTTTAAAGCTAAACTTTCCGAATCAAGGGCCTTTGGACGATTCTTGATTTAAGTTAACCCAAACTCCCTCTTTCAAATTTCGTGCTAGAATTGGTAGATTAGAACATTTGAACCCAAGCCCCTTTTTTAATCAAGTTAAATCCCTACTTGTTTTCATTGAAATTTCGGTTAGATCAAAATTAATTTAGTTATAATTGTTGTTATTGTAATAGAATTGTCATATTCGTCAAATTGCCTTAGCTAAAGTCAAGTTGGTGGACTTAATTGCATTTCAATTGTTTGCCTAATTATTAGCAAAATAAATCTTCAAACACCAAAAGATTTTCGGTCAATTTTAGTTACCATAGCCATCAATTCCGTCATTGGCTTGCGACTTCAATTTGCATAGTTTTCTAAAATTTACCTGTTTCTATTGCTAGATTGGCACAAGTCTCATAGGAGAACACGATAATGGAGATACCCTCACTTAAACTACAAGTATTTTCGAAGCGGTGAGCGAGGAAAGTGAAGTCAAATGCACTATGAGACGAGTGGGGGTAGCTACCCCACTAACCTGACAATTTTCACTATTTTAAAAAAAGATTATGAATATTTAATTTATCTTAGGTTGTAAATATAGTGTATTCTCCTGCTGAATTTATTAACATTTACTTTGCCCCTATTAAATTGACTAACTTGTACACAAAAGACAAAGATTTACTAATACCTGCATTTTCTTTAATTAGCTGAATTTTATCAATCCCTTATCATTTAGCCAAGTAAATAACACAAACACAACCCTCCATCCTAATAATAAATTAAAATATTATTATGCATACTTTCAATATTTTATTTGTCTATTTTAGAAAAAATTTCAAATTCCCAAATTTTAGCATTTGCATTCTATCCATTCATGACTCATGAGTTGTGACACAAACACTCAAAACTTTTCTTGAAATTTCAAACTCTAAGTATTTATGGATCTTTTGGTTTTGGAACTAATTTCATCTGTTGTGATTGCAATCAAAGAGAGTTTTTTTTTCTATGAAAAATTATGAAAAATAGGCTTCACAACTAGAATAGATGATCAGTAAATGAATGATAGATTGATTGTGTATACTGAAAAATATATTTTTAATAGCATGAGGTTATCAAGTGTTGTTTCTAAAATATGAAAAGTCATGAAGGCCATTTGTAAAATAAAATTTTGAAGTTGAAAAAAATATAGAGTCAAATTTTAATTTATAAATAATTATAATTCTGTTAAAGGATGTATAATGCCTTTGTACAAAGGTGCACTCGCTCCTTTTTGGCATCGTTAGGTCGTATTTGGTGAAATTTTTTTTTTTTGTACTTTTTACTTTTAAAAAGCCAATAATTTTTGCACTTAAAAAATATTTTTATGTATAATTCTATATAAATTTTGCCCCCATTGAACGAACATCCGGAATCTGCTCTTATGTATACTACCCGAGTCCAGTTTTTCTAAAGTTAATTTGTGAAATATTTTGTAAAGTAAATATTTAATTGGTCAATATGAATCATTCTCCGTAGTTTACTGTAGAAGAACAAAGAAGATAAAGAGGAAAAAGAGATTAGTGTACTGCCGCCTGCCACCTGCCTAACCCTTGAATCATTTATGGTGCTCTGAAGAAAGCATTTGTTCATTTCCTTGCATTGTCTTGTCCTTTGTTCTCTTGTGCAATGGCGCGATACCGAACCATATATACACACACACACATACAGGACTAGTTCTAGTTTTTTTTTTTTTTTTTTTTGACAGAATGCAAGACCTACTGTTAAACACACGCACACACCTAGGACTAGTTCTAGTTAAGATGGTTAAAATCAGAAGTATCTGTTTCGACAGAAATGTTCACCAAGATTGAATGATGTGGTATAGCTTTCCAGTGCATAAATATATTCAATAGGGATCGGTAGTTCAAATGGGTAAAAGATGAGGTAGCCCCCTTCCACATTTGCTTGGAACCTACTCAACAGGAGAGGTAGTTGAGATATTCCCTCCCGCAGGCCACTTGTCGAACAAAAGTGCGGCGTCAACCTCAAGTCTTTTCGCTGCTTTGGCGAATATTGCAGCACTCGTTGGGTTTTATATATGCATGCCGAGCCCCGAAAAATGCAACCTTTTGTGGCTAAAACCCCATTGCCAAAAGCCACTGACGGCCATATAACTACTGATAATTATATAAGTTTTTGGACGTTCGTAGAGGATTAGACTTTTGTAGAGAGGATTACTATTCGAAATAATTTCTAATTAATCACAAACCGTTAGATAGCTTGATATACTTTGTTAGATAAATTCATAGTTTTTTGTATATATTGCAGTTGATTCACTTGGCAATTTTGGTGTTTTACCAGGTATAAGAAAAGTTAGAAACCAATGATATCCGTAGCTTTTTATATTTAAAGATTAAGAGAGATTGAAAAACCTGTCATAACTAAGAAGAAAAAGAAGAGCGATAAGAAGAGGAAGGACAAGAAGAAAGCTCTATCAAGGATGATATAGCTTGCCCACCTTTGAATCAAATTTCTGATTCCGTCCCTAACTATGCACATAAACATGATCGAAACTCTAGGAGTAAGAAATTCAGTGAGACAATAGGCAAATATTAGGCCTTTTTTTCCTTCCTTTTTTGCAATAATTTTCAGCAACCTTCTTTTATAGTTTTTTCAATAATGGATAATTTTTTTCATTGAAAATTGTAAATGTGAACGAAGACTAATAATGATATCACGAAAAACATATCAAATTAGACACTTATCTCTCTAAGAAAGTTCTATAATCACAATTTTGTTGCATACTCAATAATCACAAATAAACCACAATACAGAAATCAACCGTGTTCATTGAGTTCCAACAATTAATAATGCCACGTTGTCAGTCCAACCACCAAGCTCTATGCTCAGACCTCTTGATTTTCACCTCTTTCCAGGTTTCCCTTCGGGATCATCCAATTCATGCACTTTTCAAGAGTAAAAGAAAACACTCAAACTGGCTTAAGATAATATCAAAGGGCTTCTTTGGTAGAACTCATGCCAGTGGGCCAAATAAGATCACGGAGCCCTCCTTAATTAGAGGTGCACAAACGAATTGAAAAATTTAAAAACCAAACCAATTCAGCTTCTTTGAATTAGATTGTTTCCATGAATTAGATTGTTGAGCTAGCATGTAGCAGAAGATACGATAACTCAAGCTATAAAGCATTTGAATTCGAGGCAACGAGTGACCAAGATGTCGCTCACCATTAACGGAAAACTTCCCCAAAAACACGAGGGGTTTGATCAACGTCATGGAACACTCTTATCAATTCCAAGATTTAAATTCTTTCTTGTGATTTATTACATAATTGTCAAAATAGAAAACGTGAAACATGACCTAAAAAAATGAAAAAGAAAAAAAAACTTAGTAATATAAAATTGAATATGATATTCATAAGAAAATTTATTAATGCCGTGTTTGGAACCTAAATTTATCAAGAAAAAAATAAAAAAAAATGTGAGAAAAAAGAGAACAACATTAAAGAATCCTAAAAATACAAACATGTTAAGAGTAAGAATCCTAAAAATAGGAATATAAAGTATTAGAATATTTTTATGATTAAGTAAACATTACTACTACATAACATTTATAAAGATTAGTTAAAAAATATATATCATTGTTAAAACATAAGATTTGACAGTATAAAAAATACTAGAAATTATGAGACGCAATTTGCTATGAAATTTTTTAAAGAATTTCTAACAAATTTCTTAAAATTATGTTAGAGTTTCATAAATGTTTTGAAAACATTTCTTAAAAAATTTTCTTAAATTTTCAAGAGGGTTCATCTTAGTTTTGATAACAAATTCTCGGGAAGCGGTTTCTCCTTCTAAAGAGAGTTTTCTCGTAATTATGGCTTATAGGCCATGGAAGTTGCTCCTCAAATATGTCCCTAAATGCAGAAATACTTTAACTTCATCTAACTGCACTCTACGTCAAAATTAATTAAACAAAACCATAGATCTTCTATTCCATGAATGTGCAGCTTTCGGTAATATGATCTAGACACACCAACTAAGCCTCTTTGATGGTTAGTACCTCACAGATTAGCACAACCAAGAGACGATTACTCAGAAAACTTTGATTACACGGTAGGTGATTTGGAAATCTTGTAAGAAAAATGTTTTTCAAAACCAAGCATTCCTTGGATAGCTAGTCAAGCCTTAAAAACTCAATGTTCAAGGGGTTAGAGAACCAAATAAATCCAAAACATGTAGGATTAGGAAGTCATCAAGGGTAGTTTTAAAACTTATTTCTCATTTTATGATTTTAAATTTATTGTTCAAAAATTTTATTTTCAAAACACAACCTTAAGTTAAAATTGTATTTTCAAAACACAATTTTTTTGAGAATCTGAAATAATATTTATACCCCATAAGTCATGTGAAATAACTTGAATTTGATAAATAAATTTAAAACCAACTGAAAATAAGAAATAAGTTTTAAATCCACTTTGTTTTTATGATAAATCGCGATTTCAAGATCAAGGGCAACTTAATTAATAGCAACTTAGCAATTCTGAGCTCTTAACTCTTTTAAGTAAGAACAGACTCAATGGTCGTAATGAAAGTGGCCCGCAAGCGCCATGAGTATAGATATATATACATATATATATATATATATATCTTCTTCAAGGTTGTACACAATTGATGGAACTTGCTAGTCCTTGACATCCAAATTTTACTGCCAAAAGCCTATTCTGATGCTGACACGTTGACCAAACAAAGCTTTCAGTATTGGAGGTTCAGCAAAATGGGATTTACTTGGACGATAGTACCATAGTATGCATTTAAGTAGCTCTTTTGGGATAGCCTAGCTAGGATTCTCCTTCCCTAAACTTTTTTGGAGATTTTTGTATTTATATCTCGAGGTCTGATATTTTTGTACAAAATTTCCGAACAATTGAATATAGACTAACTCAAAAGACAATATTATTCAAACTGTGGATTTTTTTTTAGTTTTTTATGGAAATTTATGGCTTGTTGAGACAAGGAGTGGGGGGACCAATAATATTACTTACTGACGTTATAAGTAAAGTGGCATTCAGTTGCACTCTCAACCTTGGAAAAAAATCTAATGGGGAAGTGATACTATTGTTTGTTAGTACTATTTTTATTTATGATTTTTTTCTGTGTATTTAGTATACATTGAGTACATAACACTTAGGATTAACGTACTATTAAATATTTGTCCTTCAATTTTTATGCTAATGAAAATAATGATTCTTCTTCTTCTAATTTTCTCTCTATTATGCATGAGGTTGAGTTCAATTACTAGATCATAGGATGATAAAGATGTATGCATGTGTTTGTGTTTGTTTTTTATGTGTGTGTGTGTGTGTGTCCATGTTAATTGAGAGAGGCTGGTTATTTTAATGCAAACAAATGGATTGACTTGATTAACGTATTTCTTTGCCTTTCTTAGAGGAGTAATGAAAGAAAGAAATCGTTTTGTCAATCATGTATTAATATGCTCTTCATTTCTTCTCTCTGGCCACTCTATTATTTTTTTTCTTTTTCTTTTTCTCTTTCTTCATATATAGTAACCAAATGACATCTTAAATTGAAATCAAATAATATATAAATCATGTATTTAAGTATTATTGATGGCCTTTTGGTGGTGACACATTTCTTTACAATTTAACACGAGATACGACATAATATTTCCATACGATACTGCATTTTCACCACAACCAAAAGAAAAAAAAAAAAAAAAAGAAGTCTGTAATTTTTCAAGTTTTTATTGAAATGAGTAAATGAATAGTAACTTCAAACCTGCAAACTATATGGACAAATGCTTTTCTTTTTTTTTTTTCTAACAATGAGGCAAAAACAATTTTTAGTTGATTATTAGAGAGAGAGAGAGAAAGGGGGGGAGGAAATCCTTCTGGATCAATTCATGAATGATATTCGGCAACGTTGTCAGTTTTCTTTTTGTTTTTATTATTAATTTTTTGTGTCCCGTTTTTGTTTGTTTGTTAATAAAATAAAAATTAAAAACAAGTTCGGTAACTGAAATAATAAGATGTATATTTTATTATTATTATTTATTATTAAAAACACTACAAAAGATAACTATACATGTATATATTTATAATATTATGCATATATAGTTTTATAACCAAAATATTGACGCTTTTTTTTTCCTCAGTTGGACCTCTTCTCTCCGCGCTCTCTCCCTTCTTTTCTTCTTCTTCTTCTTTCTTCCTTGGGTGATTCGCATATGGTCGCAACTGCTTTGATTAGGTGCTGATCAGTGTTATTTTTGAGTGCGGTTGATGGTGATCGGTGAGGTGAGGAGTGGTGAGGATTGGTGGTGGTGATAGCAGTTGTGGTGGTTGTCATTAATGAAAAACAGAAACGAAGCTAGTATAGGACCAAGGGGGCTACAAGAAACCCCATCATACATCTTATGGCGCAAGGCCCAAAAAATTTTAAATAGGGAAATAGCCCCCATGTTAAAAATAAATCTAAAATATTTTGTATGAATTTAGGCCCAAAGAATTCTACATAATAAAATGACTTCTTTACATGTGTAATCTATATTGTCGTCCATTTTTATTTTCTATGTGGCCCAAGGTCTATAATTATCTATGCCCAATTAATTAAAATTTAGGACGAAATTTAGAAGAAAAAATACAAAATGTTTTCTATTTCGTGTAAACCAACGCTATTTAAATTCCATAACAAGTAGTGTCTCTAAATGTCATTTAAATTAATATATCACCTAACATGTATTAAAAATCACATTTCGATGATTTTTTTCATAGTATATTTTATTAAGTGGCATTTTTTATTTTCAAATGTTAAATTTATTTTGTACACCTATATATTAAATTTACCTTGGCCCTCCCCTACGTTGAAATCCTGATTTTGTCCCTGGTGGGGAAGGTCTTGGGTGCTAACCGGTGGAGTTAGGTGGTGAGCTAGTGGTGGTTCCAGTGGTGGGCTCGAAGTTGCCATTGGTTACCATTGTAGCAAAAACTTTTGTGCTCTATTTGATTTGACGTAAAATATTTTATCTCATAAAATATTTTTTCATGTAAAAAGTTTTACTAAAAAGTTTATTTTCGACGTTTAATTGACATTTGAAAATTATTTTGTAATATATATTTTTTTTACTATTCTTTATGGTGGGAGGTGGTGACGGTGGTCCTGGGCGATGGTAATAGTGATGTGTAGTAGCAGCAGTGGCATAGTGGCTATGGGTGCTTGTGGTGGGCGACAATGGTAGTGGCGGTGGATGAATGTGGCGGTAGTGATAGACGAGCGTCGATGGTGGGTGATGGTGAGTGTTGGCAGTAGTGGTAGTCAGTGGGTGGAGCGTCAAAAGTTTAAAGGAGTTAAAACTAAAAAAAATAACTTAAGAAATTTTAAAATGTAAGTTATTTTTTATCTTTTGATGTAAAAAAAAATTTTTGAAAATTATTTTTCCTAATTTTTGGTCAATCAACTAATGAAAGATGAGTAAAATATTTAAAATATTTTAAGTCAAATATTCAAGCCTAGGGATACCGTGCCTCCGTGTAGTCATATTGTCCCAATTTTGTTTTGAAAACAAGAAAAAACAGTTTTTAAATATGTTCAATTTTGTCCATTTTTTTCGTTTTCTGAACACAAAATAAAATAAAAATATTACCAAATATGTTTTGTATTTGGTTTTGCAGGATTCTTGAAAACCAAAAAAAAAAAAAAAAAAATAGACCCCATAATTTGGATTGCAGTCTACACCTTCACCAAAAGCAGTCACTCTTTTTGAAATAATCGTATTGTTCAACGGTAGATGTGCAAATATTGTGAATGGAATGGTAAATCAACGGTAGATGTACACATTGATTTATAGCATTAATCGAATGAATGGAATGGTAAAATAGTCTCATATAACGATGTTAGATAACTGAAACAAGATATCTTAGAATTTAGAGCAATATTCAATTTGATTAATTTGTAGATTTAAGTCCAAATCAAAATAATTATAGGGTTAATTACACTTAGCATCTCTATATTTTTTCTAAAATTCTTCTTTATTTTTTTATTTTCAATTGTTACAGTCAACCTCTTATACGTTTAGTCCAGAAACAATGATAACTCTATATTTATTATACTCTAAAAGTGTAATCACAATTCTCTTATTAGTGGATTGTTAGTCTCATTTTAGGCTTTATTTTAGCTTTTTAGCATAAATTGTTCTGATTGGCTTTTGTTTCATTGGAATTGCAAGAATTGGACAGAAAAGGAACAAAAAGTGAGCAAAAACTGAAGATGAGCTTTCAAACGACCAATGTGGTGTTCGAATGAGCTTCTAACGGCAACTAGTATTCAAACGCGATGGAGCACCGTTCGAACGATGCGACGATCCAATTTCAAATTTTGGAGATTCATAGAGGTACATTTTCCATTCGAAGCAGGTTCGATAGATTCAGAGAGCTTCATTTTGTTGACTCAAGGTTGATCCCTATGTTGATTTTGATGATAACTAAACCTTGTATTATTCTACTAATGTATTTGCTTAGTGTACAGATTAATAAAGATTATAATTTAGACTTAAAGTTTGACTTAAAGTCTAATACATGTCAAAGTGGATGTACAACAAGCTAAATTCAAACAATGCACCAAGAGTCATGCAATGCACCAAACAGAGTAATGACACATATTGCGACTTCAAACAAATGATTTGTATTCAAAGAGATTGAAGGTGTTCAAAATAAGATTTCATCAAAGTATGGATAGATTCAATGAGATTGACTTGCATTCAAAGAGATTGAAGGCGTTTACAAGGAGACTTTCTCAAGTGTGCAAAGACAAATTGAAGATGACTTGATCTTGAAGAGATTGAAGATGTTTGACAAGAGCATTCATTATAATTGCATAATTTCTACAAAGAATCCAAATGAAGACTTCGTCCGGGATGTGAAGAGTCAATGAAGATGATATGTATTCAAAGAAAATGAAAGTGTTTAAGGATAGACTTCATCAAACTTATAAAAGACTCATTGAAGTAATCTTAAAGAATAAAGAAGGATGTGTAGCAAAAAGAAGAGCTCGGCAATGAGACATCATAAATATGAAGCTCTATATGAATAAAAAAAATAATTAGCATTAGATGGAAAGAGCTTGGCAATAAGGAAGAAGAGTTTGGCATTAATGGAAAGAAGTTATGGTTGCTTAGCATCAAAAAGATTTGTCTATCAAGAAGGAAATTCAATCCAAATTGAATGGAAGATAACTTTGATGGGTTGAAGATCTTAATCTATGATATTACCCCAAAGAGAAAACTCCTTGAAGATCTTATAGTATTATTGAAGCTGAACTTGATTAATGGAAAGATAAATGAAGATTTATGGGTAATGTGTCGACACATGAAAATAAAGAGTCGACACATAAGGACAGAGGCCAAAGTTTGAAGATAGCATGATCAAGTATCGACACATGGAATTAATGTGTCAACACATAGAGACAGTGAACAACATCTAAAAAATGCAGACCAGATGTGTCAACACATGAAGCCAAGTGTCGACACCTGGGAAATAACGACTAGTTTTTCTAACGTTATAACGGACTAGACTTGCATTAAATGAGCCCCAACCACTACCAACGGACGAAATCAATACAGGAGTTTATATACAAGCTTCCAACTGCATTTATATATAGAAAAGATACAAGAAAAACAAAAACGACTAACTGATCAAGCTAAGAAAATCTGAACATTCCTTTTGTCTTCATTTTGGTATTAAGTAAGTTTTTATTTTCCTATCCACTCTTGATAGAGAGTTTGTATTTTCATTTGTATAACTTCTTACACTTGTAAGTGAGAGTTTGATGGTTCTCTTGTTAAAGAAAAACTCTTGTAAATTGAAGTGGATATTTAACAAAATCACTTGGTAGTTCGAAGAACTTGCGAAGAAGTTCTTGTGTAAAAATGAACTGAGCACTTGGTAAATCAGCACATACTTTGTAATTGAAGATTGCATAGTGGAAGAAGACTTCAACGAGGTCTTGGGGTGAGGACGTAGACCACGAATTATGATTGAACCTCGATAAATCTTGGTGTGTCTTCTCATGCTATGTTTTCATTTCTTTGTTGATTACATTGCATTGCATATATCTTAAATCACTGTTTTATTGATTAAATTAGTTTTTAATCTATCTCAATTGTATTAATTTTTAAAAAACCCAATTCACCCCCCTCTTGGGTTGCCTTTTGGGCTAACAATTGGTATCAGAGCTTATATTCCTGTTTTAGGCCTAACATCCTAGAAATAGATTCATGACAACCAATTTTGGAAGGTATCTAGGTGAGGGTCAATCCACAAACAGACCACCTATGTTTAATGGCCGCAATTACAACTATTGGAAGAATAGAATGAGAATCTATATTCAATCAGTAGATTATGAATTATGGAGAATTATAGTAAATAGTTCCAAAACTCCTACAACAAGAGTAGAAAGAACTGATATCCTTAAACCCGAATCCGAATGGAATGAGGATGATTTGAAAATGATGTAATCTAATGCCAAAACCATGAATAGTCTATATTGTGTACTTAATCCTAATGAATTCAATCACATTTCTACTTGTGAATCAGCTAAAGAAATATGGGATAGATTAGAGGTAACACATGAAGGTACTAATCAAGTTAAGGAATCTAAAATCAATATTTTGGTATATAGAGATTACACACTAAAAGTGTAATCATATGCCCTTAGTTCACACCTTGTTAGATTTATATTAGTATTAATTTTCTTATTTTAGTTAGATATTTGTTTGATTGTGTTTTTTGTGTGCTTTGTAGGTTATAGGAACTAATAAAGCCAAATAGACGCAAAGAATGATCAAAACGGTGTCAAAACGAGCAACCGGTGAAGAGAAGTCCAACTCATCTTGGTATTTTGGCCATAACTTTTCACTTTGATGTCTGATTGAGTTGATTTTTACTCCATTGAAAAGAAGACTTCAAGAGCTACAACTTTGCCTCTAATGTGCGTCAGTTGAATCATCCTCTAAAGTGGTCAAATAAAATCTCAAAGTTTCTGGGTTGAATAGTGATGACTGGTACCCGTCCGAACGGTTACTGTTTACCCGTCTGAATGGTGCGTTCGGACGCACTTCAGACGGCCGTCAGACGCACCGTTCAAATGGTGCATTCGGATGGTTATTCTTCATGTAGATTGCATTTTTTACATCCGAAACTGCGTTTTTCGAGTTTTTTGTAGGTTTTTTGAGTAGTTAGAGTTAGTTTGAAATAGAAGGGTGGCGGGAGAAACTCCAACAAGGTTATTTGTTTCCATTTTCTTCATTTTTAACTTAAATTTAGCCTTGTAGTTGTAGTGTTTTGGTCAAACTTGTAATTTCTCTTCATTGTATTGTATTGTCTTTTACTTTTATGCATTTTCTTGTATTTTTCTTGTAACCAAACACTTCTATTGCTCAAGTAAAATTTAGATTTAATTCCTCATGCTTTTTATTTATATTTTATATGTTTTTCTAATGGATTCAAGTAGCTAGGAATTTGTATTGGGTTTAAATGTGAAAATCACCCAAGAAATTCAAAAGTTTCAATGGAGGTATCTCATGTATTAATTGCCATATTTTCCTAGATTTTGAATTCCTAGTAATTCCATATGGATGTTTTAGAAAACCTAGATTATTGACTAAATTTGGGGACTTTCATCACCCAAATCGATGGTATTAATTTAGGGGTTTTACTAGAAAAGATCTCCATAATTGCTAGGAATTAATTCTTATCTATTGATTGTAAGATAATTTAGAAAACCTAGGTTATTGACTATGTTTGGCTAATCAATGCACAAACTACAAATTTAGTATTGACTAAGTTAAATCGATGGTATTAACCTTTGATTCCCCATTGACCATGTATCTAATTTCAATTGCTTGAGAATAATTGGTTTTTAAAGTTAAATCTCCTTAAACCAATTCCCTTTTTAATTGCTTTAATTCTATTTTTATTTTGCTTTAATTTAATTGTCTAGTGTTAATTGTCTTTATTTTCATTGCAATAGTTTAAGAATTCAAAATAACCATCAAAACCCAAAAGATTTTCGACCTTTTCATTTTTCTTTTTATTTTAGATCCAATTCTCCTTTTTATTGCAATTCAATCGTAGGTTAGGTTAGTCTGAGGTAACTGTTAGAGCCTATATTTGGCTAAGTCCCTTGGAAGAGAACGATACCGGATCTTCTGATTTATACTTCATCGTAACCCTCGTAGTCTTGCGGGGCGCTAACTTCATTTGTAGGAATATCGCATTTGGGGGCGAGTCACATAGTTATGAATTGTTTAAAATGAAATCTGATGAGTCTATCACCGAAATATTCACAAGATTCACCGATATTATTAATGGCTTAAAATCTCTTGGAAAGGTATATTCTAATAATGAGCAGATGAGGAAGATTCTAAGGTCTTTGCCAAAGGCCTTGGAAGCCAAGGTTACAGCAATTCAAGAAGCAAAGGACCTCAACACTCGTTCTCTTGAAGAACTTTTGGCTTTCTCATGATTCATGAGCTCACTCAAAAGTAATATGCTCAAAAGGATGAAGAGAAGAAGAAAAAGTCGGTTGCATTCAAATCCACGAGTCAAGATGATGAATCAGTAAGTGATGAGAATG
>CM065384.1:26582500-26607500 GCA_033060915.1 Euryodendron excelsum | reverse complement strand
ATTGCGGATGAGTCTAAGGATAGCTTATCTTATGTCCCAAGGAAGAGAGCTGGTCCAACCAAAAGAACCACATCATCTATCCCAATCTCTAGACCTTTGGGCAGGCTGTGATATTGTCTGAGGCCTCGATCCCCTTCTGGCCCTTCCAATACTACCTCTGATCTAGTAGAACTATCCCCCTCTCCCTCCCCATCTCCTTAACGTCTTCAAAATTCTCTTACATCAAAGTCTTTACGACATGGCCCTGTTACATTTTTTTTGTTACACTTTTTGTGGATGACATTTGTCAAACATTTTGTAATACTTTTTGAATGAATGAAATATGATCTTGCTCTTTCGCAAATTTGATGCCTTGATTGATTAATTGCTTGTTCGCTTGCTTTCCTGGTTATATCATTTTTTGTGTTGTAATATTTTTTGCTATTGTATCTGTCTTTGCTCTATTTTCTTTTTTTAATGAATTGACAAAAAGGGAGAGAAGTTGAAATAAAATAAAGAAATATGGAAGATGATTGTTGAATGAAAATAATGAATGACTGCTGATTGATGAATCAATTGCATATGGCATTGAATGGAAATGATTAAAATGAGTAATAATTGATGAATGAATGTCATTTTATGTAGAGCATGTTCTCAGGAGGAGTAACATGAATTATTTCTCTCAATCATGTCCTTTACTTTGTTTTGAAATTAACTGATAAAAACTCATTGAGAGTTGTTTTTGAAAAGTCTTTTGTCTCTTAAGCATCAGTTGCCTAATTATAAAACAAAGAGGGAGTTCTCTATTGGTATGCAATCTGATCTTATCCATTTCATTTAATCGTATATCAATTTCATTTGCAAAGGTTTGTCATCATCAAAAAGGGGGAAATTGTCGACTCAAGGTTGATTCTCCTGTTGATTTTGATGATAACTAAATCTTGTGTTATTCTACTAATATATTTGCTTAGTGTGTAGATTAATAAAGATTATAATTTAGACTTAAAGTCTAATACATGTCAAAGTGGATGCACAATAAGCTAAGTTCAAACAATGCACCAAGTGTCATACAATGCACCAAATAGAGCAATGACACCTATTGCAACTTCAAACAAATGATTTGCATTCGAAGAGATTGAAGATGTTCAAAAGAAGATTTCATCAAACTATGCATAGACTCAATGAGATTGACTTGCATTCAAAGATATTGAAGGTGTTCAAAAGAAGACTTTTTCAAGTGTGGAAAGACAAACTGAAGATGACTTGATCTTGAAGAGATTGAAGATGTTTGAGAAGATAATTCATCATAATTGCATAATCTCCAAAAAGAATCCAAGTGAAGATTTCATCCGTGATGTGAAGAGTCAATGAAGATGATATGTATTCAAAGAAAATAAAGGTGTTCACGAGTAGATTTCATCAAGCTTATAAAAGACTCGTTGAAGTAATCTTAAAGAATAAAGAAGGATGTGTAGCAAAAAGAAGTGCTCGGCAATGAGACATCATGGATATGAAGCTCTACATGAATAAAAAAAATAATTAGCATCAGATGGAAAGAGCTTGGCAATAAGAAAGAAGAGCTCGACATTAATGGAAAGAAGTTCTGGTAGTTTATCATCAAAGAAGATTTGTCTATCAAGAAGGAAATTCAATCCAAATTGAATGGAAGATAACTTTGATGGGTTGAAGATCTTAATCTATGATATTATCCCAAAGAGAAGACTCCTTGAAGATCTTATAGTATTATTAAAGCTGAACTTGATCAATGGAAAGATGAATGAAGATTTCTGGGTAATGTGTCGACACATGGAAATAAAGAGTCGGCACATGAGGACAGAGACCAAAGTTTAAAGACATCATGATCAAGTGTCGACATATAGAATTGATGTGTCGACACATAGAGACACTGGACAACATCTGAAAAATGCAGACCAGATGTGTCGACACATGAAATCACGTGTCGACACCTGAAAAAATAATGGCTCATTTTTCTAACGTTATAACGAACTAGACTTGCATTAAATGAGCCCTAACCACCGCCAACGGACGAAATCAATACAGGAGTTTATATATAAGCTTCCAACTGTATTTATGTACAGAAGAGATATAAGAAAAATAAAAACCATTGATTGATCAAGCTGAGAAAATCTGAACATTTCTTTTGTCTTCATTTTGGTATTAAGTGAGCTTTTATTTTCCTATCCACTCTTAATAGAGAGTATGTATTTTCATTTGTATAACTTCATACACTTGTAAGTGAGAGTTTGAGGGTTCTCTTATTAAAGAAAAACTCTTGTAAGTTGAAGTGGATCTTGAACAAAACCACTTGGTAGCTAGAAGAACTTAAGAAAAAGTTCTTGTGTAAAAGTGAGCTGAGCACTTGGTAAATCAACACCTACTTTTTAATTGGAGATTGCATAGTGAAAGAAGACTTCAAGGTAGTCTTGGAGTGAGGACGTAGACTACGAATTGTGGTTAAACCTCGATAAATCTTGGTGTGTCTTCTCTTGCTCTGTTTTTATTTCTTTGTTGATTACATTGCATTGCATATATCTTAAATCAGTGTTCTATTGATTAAATTAGTTTTTAATCTATCTCAATTGTATTAATTTTCAAAAAACCCAATTCACCCCCCTCTTGGGTTGCCTTTTGGGCTTACATATTTCTCGGTCGAACAGTCAAGGTTCAAACATTCGGACAGTGTTCGGACGACCATATAGGAAGTTTGAACGACATTTGGCATTCGAGCAGTTGCATTTAGAGTTCGAACGCCCCACCTGCCTATGTATATATATCAGACTTAGGCCGAAAATAAAAGGGGGAGGACGAGATTCTAACATTTTTTTCTACAAATCTTATATAGCTATAGAGAGAGAAAGTGTATTTAGATATTTTCCTTTACTTTTCCTCACTTTCCTTGTAGCCAAACAATAGTTTCTTTTCCAATTAATGACAAATTTACTATTTCTAGTGCATTTGCTTATGGATTCAAGTAGCTAAACTCATCATTGGATGCAATTGTGAAGATCTACCAATGATGTTCAAGGTCTTCAATGGAGGTATATAAACTTCAATGAATTATCTTATAATTTCTTCATATTCATCTCAATTGTGTTGTAAACCTATAGAAAACTTAGATTCATAATTATTATTGGTAGTCTCTATGCACAATTCTTATATTGGTATAGATATTGCACAATTGATAATTTGTTTCTATGATTCTTAACATTAAACACAAATTTACATCTAATTGAGTATGAACTCTCATTTCTATAGTCTAAATCTTCCGAATCAAGGATCCGCGGAGTGATTCCTTGATTTGATTTATCAAGTCCTCCATTGAGACATTTGTAGAAAATTGGTAGATCAGATCAATTGCATTCAAGCTTCTTTATTTGCATTTAAGTCTTACTTCAATTGCATTCAAGCTTCTTTATTTGCATTTAATTCTTACATCAATTGATTTCAAATTTACATAGTATTGTTTTCCATAGTTAGTTTTGTTAATTCAATTTACAATCACAACTCTCACAACCAACATATTTTTTGTCTTATTTGTAGATAGTTTCAATTTGCTAGGTGACTTTCTAATTCAATTTAATTTGTTGGTTATTTTGCCTTATGTGACGCCTAAATTGGGCTTGATCCTCGAGAAAATCAATTCTGGTACTTACCAGATTTATACTTTAATCACACGCCCGTGCTCTTGCGAGAGGCTCGATTTCATCACGTTTGGGAGGAGCGAGTCAAGTTTTGGCACCGTTGCCGGGGATCAAAAGCATAAGGCGAACACCAACAAGTTGCAGATTAGAGAAGCACTTGGCGGATTGCATATAAGAAAAACAACAAAAATTGCAAATAAAGAAGAAAAAGAAAACTAAACAGAATAGCAAAATTGCAAATGGGTGAGATATGGTCACTCACCCTCGACGGAAACATCTACGGGTTCAGGCCTTGGTAATCTATTTCTCCCTTAATGTGCTTAGATTTTTTATTTTTCTTTGCTTAGTTTATTTTGTTTGATTTAGGTTTAGTTGCATTGCATTGTGCTAGGACTCCTTGTGAGGAGACATTTAGTGGAGGTAGGATAGTGTGCTTAATTTGCAAATTAGTGGTATTGCTTTGCATAAGGAGATTGGAGGATCGGTTAGAAAACATGAGAAAAAGCCATTGTCCGGCAATGCCTGTTTGTGTATGATGTGCTGTATGACCTATACGGTCTATTATTTGTTACATTCATCTTCACATGCCATATTTCACTAGGGACTTTTATAACCGAATTGTGAGGCTTGAGAATGTGAATAGTTCATCATCACTCACACCGAAACTTCCATTAGTTGTAGATCGAGGCTTTCTTCTAATGGCAAACATGAATGATCAAGGTTTACCCAACGTCTTCCCTCTGAATGTTAACGCCACACCGAATGCACCTAATCCACAATTCCACCCTAATCTTCAACCCATTCCACTGGTGTTAGATCCTAATGTTGGGAGCGATGATGGTATGGAGAGAGGGAGCCACCATGGCGACATGATGGCCCCCTATCAAAGAACCTTACGGGATTACTTAAATCACCCATGTCAAGCACCAACTTCATGCATAGTATTCCCGCCACATCACAACACTCTTAACATCTAGCCAGGAAGCATGCAAATGCTTCCTCAATTCCATGGAATGGACTCCGAACAACCATACGATTTCATTAAGGAATTTGAGAATGCGTGCTCACTTATCATGGATAATTCTTGCCCTAAAGAGGTTTTCTTGTTAAAATTCTTTCCTTTTTGTTTGAAAGATAAAGCCAAACTTTGATTCAATTCTTTGAGACCTATGTCTATTCATTCATGGGCCATACTCCAAAGAGAGTTTTTAAAGAAATTCTTTCCCGAGAACTAAATGGAAAGCATCCGAAGGCAAATTTTTTAATTTTTCCCTATGATGGGGGAATTGTTCTTTCAATGTTGGGAGAGGTTTAAGGACCTCTTGAATACATGCCCTCATTATGGTTTCGCCGATTGGCACATCATCAACACCTTTTACTCATCTCTAACCCCTTAACTTAAGCACTTGATTGAGTCAATGTGTGTTGGGATGTTCTTTGACAAACAACCCCATGAAGCATATGAATACTTTGACACCTTAGTAAATAAGGCTAGGGATTGGGCACTTACTGGGACTCGAAATCACCGAGGGTCGTTCCATCCAACAAGGGGTAGGGCGATACCAATTAAAAGAGGTTGATGATGTTAATGCAATGGTGGTCATCTTAACAAAGAAACTAGAGGCTCTAAAAAAGAAGAAAGTGTTAGCGGTCGAGAGTGAGGTGAGAAAATAGACTTGTTGCATAGTGTGTGACACCACCGACCAAGACACATCTTCATGTCCAATCATTCCAGGGGTGAAAGAAGCTTTAGATGGCCAAGTCAATGTGATTAGCCAGTTCCAAAGAGGAGGGGGCAACCCTTACTCTCTAACACCTAAAATTCGGGATGGCGGGATCACCCTAATTTTGGGTAGAGGAATAAGGGGAGTTCAAACTCCCAACCTTACCAAGGAGGGTATCAAAACCCTCAACACTAGTCTACACCTCTTCCTCCATTCCAAGCACCTTCAACTCTAGCTTACCAACCCCAACCCATGGCACAACTTCCAAATCAACCCAAACCGTATTAGCCTCCTCATAGGAAGCCTACGAAAGATAATTTTTATCAATCATCCAATGATATGAGACGGGTTAATACAAAGGTAGATAAGCAAGATGAGGTGTTGGATTAACATACTAGGATGCTTAAGGACATACAAAAGTAAATGTCTACATTAACACAAGTTTTGACTCAAAATGTCCTGGGGAGATTCCCTGCTCAACCTCAACCCAATCTAGTGGTTAGGCAAGTACACATCACCGAGGGTGGCATGGACCCTCAAACAAGTCATGAATAAGTACAAGCCATCACCACTCTTAGAAGCGGTAGAGTCATTAACAAAACCATTTCCTCAAAGGATGTAGCTTCTAAATCGTGTGTTGATCAAGAGGGGAAAGGAAAAGAAAAGGAGGTTGAGGAAGAGGAAGAATCGAGAAAGGAGGGAGAGAGTGATAGGCATCAAGAAAAAAAGGAATCCATTGTTACTCCTTTTGATACTTTGAGTGAAACCACTAAGGATAAGAGGAAGGATATCTTAAAGCATACACCTTTTCCTAAAAGGTTGACCAAATCAAAGAATGAACTTTTGAATGCTGAAATTTATGAAGTGCTCAAGCAAGTTAAGGTCGACATCCCTATTCTTGATGCCATTAAGCAAATTCTATTATATGTCAAGTTCTTAAAGGCCTTATGTACTTTCAAGAGGAAGTTACATGTCAAGGAGACAGCTATGATGAATGAGAATCAAAGTGCAATCTTGCAAAGCAAAACCGTTCCAAAATTCAAGGACCCCAGATGTCCTATCATCTCTTACACCATTGGGAACACTAGGATAGATCGAGCCTTATTGGATTTAGGATCTAGTATTAATCTTCTCCCATTTTTTATATATAAGGAACTTAGTTTAGGAGAATTGCAACCTACCCGTGTGACTTTACAACTAGCGAATCGGTCTATAAAGGTTCCTAGGGGTATCATTGAGGATGTGCTCATCTAAATTGATAACTTTTGTTTTCCCATTGATTTCATAGTGTTTGACACTCAAACCGTGGAGAATTGTATAGCTCACAACCAAATCCCCGTCATTTTAGGGCAACCTTTCCTAGCTACTTTCAATGCTTTCATCCATTGTAGGAATGGGTTAGTAAAGCTTTCGTTTGGCAACACCACTTTTGAATTGAATATCTTTTCGGTTGCCAAACAACTAGGTAAGTGTGAGGATATCCGGGAGGTTGACATTATTGAGACAATAGTGCAAGACCACTTTGAGAATGAGTTCTTTGAGGACTCTTTGGAAAAAGCTTTGTTGAGGAGCGAGCCTCATGAAGTTTTGGATTATCATGTTAAGGCTTTAGGAGAAGTTTCTTCCTTAGGTCGTGAGAGTGCCCAATGTATGTATATGGATTAATGGATCCCTTGTTTTGAACCTTTCCAACCTAGTGATATAAAGCCAATTCCATCGGAGGTAAAGCCCCCCATTTCCAAGAGGAAACCATTACCAACCACTTTGAAGTATGCATTTTTAGGTGATAGTGAGTCCTATCCCGTTGTCATTTCTTCCACCCTATCTTTGAGCCAAGAGGAAAGCTTGATAGCCTTGCTTAAACACCATAGGAAAGCTATAGGGTGGACCATCGCCGATCTCCATAGTATTAGTCCTCTTTTATGCACTCATCACATTTTCTTATAAGAAGGGGCTAAACTCATGCATCAAATGCAACGGAGATTGAATCCTAACATGGAGGAAATGGTAAAGGGTAAGGTGTTGAAATTGCTTGATGCAGGTATTATCTACCCCATTTCTGAATCTAAGTGGGTAAGTCCTACCCAAGTGGTAATTAAGAAATCAAGTGTTAAGGTAGTTAAAAATGATAAGAATGAATTGGTGCCCATTCGTATCCAAACCAAATGACGAATGTGTATCGATTACCATCACCTCAATGCCGTGACCCGAAAGGACCACTTTCCCTTGCCATTTCTTGACCAAATTCTAGAAAGAGTAGCGGGAAAAGCTTTCTATTAATTTCTTGATGGCTATTCCGGTTATAACCAAATTGAGATTGCATCAGAGGATCAATCCATGACTACCTTTACATGTCCATTTAGTACTTATGCATACCACCGCATATCATTTGGCTTATGCAATGCACCGGCCACATTTCAAAAGTGCATGATGAGCATCTTTAGTGACATGGTAGAGCATATTGTAGAAGCATTCATAAATGATTTTTCGGTGTATGGAAACACCTTTGAGGGATGTCTCAAGAATCAAGGAAAGGTGTTAGAGCAATGTGAGGAGAGTAACCTTGTCTTTAATTGGGAGAAATGTCATTTCATGGTTACTAGTGGAATTGTGTTAGGTCACATCGTGTCTTCTAAGGGTATAGAGGTTGACAAGGCTAAAATTGAATTAATCCAAAAACTACCTCCTCCTACTTGTGTAAAAGATGTGCGATCATTTCTTGGGCATGCCGGTTTCTACCGGCATTTTATTGAGGGATTTAGTGCAATTGCTAGGCTAATGTGTCAACTTTTGTCTTTTTATATGCCATTTGAGTGGACCCCAATATGTCAATAAGCTTTTGACATTTTAAAAGGGTTATTGACATCGACCCCAATCTTGCATGCACCCAATTGGTCTTACCCCTTTAAGCTTATGTGTGACGCTAGTGACTACATCATGAAGGCAGTTTTGAGACAAAAAATTGACAAGAAGCCTCATGTCATATATTATGTCTCTAAAACCGTCAATGATGCCCAAATCAATTACACCACAATTGAAAAAGGAACTTCTCACGGTAGTTTTTGCATTGGATAAATTTCATTCTTATTTGATAGGGTCATTAGTTATCATTTACACTGACCATGCGGCCCTCAAGTACCTTCTCACCAAATCCGATGCAAAATCCCGCCTCATTCTGTGGATCTTATTGCTTCAGAAATTTCACATTGAAATACGAGATAAAAAAAGGGTGAAAAATGTAGTAACGGATCGTTTGTCCCGACTTCCCCTTGATGGAAGAGCCACCAACTTCACTCCTATTAATGAACATTTCCCGGATAAGCAAATCTTGCACATGCAAGCTTTGGAGAAAGTTCCTCCCCTAAGTTTGCCAATATTGCAAACTATCTTGTGACCAATAAGGTTCCATCCCATTGGTCGTCCATTAATAAACGCAAGTTCTTTCGAAATGTGCGTTATTTTTCTTGGGATGATCCTCACCTCTTTAAGTATTACCTGGATCAAATTATCCGGCGTTGCGTGCCTAACCATAAATTCCAACAAGTTATGGAGTTTTGCCACTCCTAAGCTTGTGGAGGACACTTTTCCTCCAAAAAGACTACCGCTAAGATTCTTCAATGTGGTCTTTATTGGCCAACCATGTTTAAGGATGTTCATATAGTTTGTCTTGCATGTGATAGGTGTCAACGTTTAGGAACTCTTACTAAGCGTCACATGATGCATCTTCAACCCATTACCATCTTAGAAATATTTGATTGTTGGGAAATTGACTTGATGGAACCCTTCACTAACTCTTTTAGCTACCGTTACATCCTAGTAGCGGTGGACTATGTTTCAAAATGGGTGGAGGCCATTGCCTCCCGAAACAATGACCACCAAGTGGTGGTCCCCTTTTTGAAGGAGAACATCTTCTCAAGATATGGCATACCCCGAGCCATCATTAGTGATGGTGGCTTACACTTTTGTAATAGACCCTATGCATTTTTACTAAAGAAGTATGGTATGGTTCATAAGGTTGGCCTACCTTACCATCCTCAAACCCAAGGGAAAGTCAAGTTAGCCAATAGGGAGATCAAGAGAATCCTTGAAAAAATCGTCAACCCCAATAGGAAGGATTGGTCCCTTAGGTTAACCGACGCATTGTGGGCTTACCGCACGGGTTACAAGACCAGGCTTGGTGCATCACCATATAGGCTTGTTTATGGAAAAACTTGCCACCTCCCAGTGAAAATTGAACATAAAGCCTATTGGGCCATCCGACAATGAAATGAAGACTTTGATGCATCGGGCACCCACCAGAAACTTCAATTGAATAAGCGTAATGAACTCCGTAATGATGCATTTGAAAATGCTGAAATTGCTAAGGCTCACATGAAAAAATTTCATGACCAACACATTCTTCTCAAATCCTTCAAGATTGGTCAAATGGTTCTTCTCTATGATTCGTGCCTTCATTTGTTTTCGGGCAAGTTACGAAGTAAGTGGGTGGGTCCCTACCTTGTTACCAATATTTTTTCCCATGGTGCTATAGAAGTGAAGAATCTCACTAATAGGTTAGCTTTTAAGGTGAATGGCCAAAGGTTGAAACCATATTTTGAGACTTTTCAAGGCGACTTAAATTGTGTGGATCTTATTGATCCACCCTCCTTTGATTGATGATGGCCTATGTTCTAGTCTTTTAGGAGTAGGGATAGATTTAGTTAGTTTCTTTTTTCTTTCTATGTGTTCTTAGTTTTGTTCTTTGTTTCTTCCTTTCTTAGTTTTAGTTAGTTTCTTTCTTTGCCAACTTAGTCCTTTAGGAGTAGGATTTGTCTTGGTTATTTTCTTCTTCTTTCGTAATTCTCCTAGTTTTTGTATAGTTTCTGTGTTTTGTTCTGTTTTAGTAGCTGGGCAGGAACAGGGGTCTGTAGAACAAAATTGTGAGTCTTTATAGTATTGTCTGTCATTCCAACGCTGGTGACTACCGTTCGAACGACCTGGCCGTTCGAACGTTGGTGAAGGCAGTTCGAACGTCATCCGACTTTTTAGATTCCAAATTTTGCATGCAGATTGTTCCCTTTTAGTACTCTGACCATCCCTTAGCATTCCAGCCTATTAGTGAGCTTGGTGTTCCCCCATTTTCTCTTGTTCCCATCTTTCTTTGAGTGGCATCCTTGTTCTCTTCATTCTTAGCATTCCCATGGCTTCCAAGAGCACCTCCAAGGAAAATTTCACTCCCACTCGTGTACCCACCTAGTCGATGACCATGAATCCTGACTATGCTGCATTTCTTCTCGTGTTTATGCCTTTTGCACAGACGGATCCCTCGGAGGAGAAGGCCATTAAGATTTTCGCACTTGTTGCTCCCTACTTCTTTCCTTCTGCTGATCCCTCTTCCACTTCGAAGAATGTTGGGGTCCCAAGTCACCCACCTTCCGAGAAGCGCGAGTAGTAGTTTGTAGAAAGGGGTAGCAGGAGAAGCTCTCCAAGGTTAGTTTTTTCTATTTTTCTTCATTTTTAGCTTAGATTTAACTTTGTAATTGTAATATAGGTGTAGAAATTGTAATTTTTTTCATTGTATTGTATTTTCTTTCACTTTCTTGCTCTTTCTCTCATTTTTCTTGTAACCAAATAGTCTTATTATTGTAGTTAATTTTAAATTTAAATCTCTTTATGCTTCTCTTTTCATTTTTACAAGCTTTTATGATGTATTCAAGTAGCTAGTAATTTAAGTTGGGTTTAAATGTGAAAATTACCCAAATAATCCAAGGAATTCAATGGAGGTATCTCATGAATTAATTGCCATATTTTCTTAGAATTTGAATTTCTAGTAATTAGATGTGAAATTTTAGAAAACTTGAATTATTGACTAAGTTTGGAGATTTTGATCACTCAAATCGATGGTACTAATTTAGGACCCTTGACTAGACAAAAACTCCACAATTGCTAGACATTCATTCTCACAAATTGATTAAAGATGCCTTAGAAAACCTAGGTTATTGACTATGTTTGGCTAATCAATGCACAAACTACAAATTTGGTATTGACTAAGTTGAATCGATGATATTAACCTTTGATTTCCCATTGAACCTGTATCCAATTGCAATTGCTTGAGAATTATCGATTTTCAAAGCTAAATCCTCCGAATTAAACACACTTAAATGTTGTGTTTGATTTGAGTTATAAACCCCATTGGAAATCGTGGATGAAATTGAGTGATTGGATCATTTGAGCCAAATTCTCTTTTAATTGCTTTAAGTTTAATTTCAATTGCCTTAATTTAATTGTCTAGTGTTAATTGTCTTTATTTTCATTGCAATAGTTTAGGAATTCAAAACAACCATAAAAAACCAAAAGATTTTCGATCCTTTTATTTTCTATTTTATTTTAGATTCAATTCACACAATTTCAATTCGACCCTAGCTAGGTTAGTGCGAGGTGAGTGTTAGAGCCTATATTGGGCTAGGTCCCTTGGGAGAGAACGATACCGGATCTTTCGGTTTATACTTCATCGCAACCCTCGTACTCTTACGGGGTACTAACTCCATTTGTAGGATAACTGTATTTGGGGGCGAGTCATTTATACTCTGTTCCCCTGTTTTCCCTCCCCGCCCTTTTTTTCTGCTATGCCCTATTTTTCGCACTACAGATAGTGCCATTCCTTTTTTTTTTTTTTTTGTTGGGGGGGGGGGGGGGGGGGGGGGGGGGGGGGGGGGGGGGGGGGGGGGGGGGGGGGGGGGGGGGGGGGGTCCGTTTGAACTATCATATCTGGTGTTCGAACGGTCGTTCGAACGATGTTTTTATTGTTCGAATGATGAGGCCATTCAAACAATGAATTTTCACTATATCTAACAACATTTATGACGATGTGACCCTTTAATTCATCTTTCGTTCGAACTAAGCGTTCGAACATTGTTTTGGGGTGTTCGAACAGTCATTATGCGCTGTATCAAACGACCTTAAGTGATCTTTCAAACAAAGCTTCGAATGGCCAGTCAAGTCTATATAAAGGGGAGTTCAAACTCATTTTCATACGTTCGAAACACTCTTTCACCCCTATATTCTGTGAGATTCGATTGTTCGAGCTAGTGGGATCCTGTCTGAGTGGCGACACCCCGATTTTTGCGCTAACCAAGGTCTTGTGGAGTCAATCTACCTTCCTATAAGTATTTTACTTATGCCATTCTTGTTCATTTCATTCATTTTAGTAGTTTTCCTAGTTTATCACATTGAGCAGTTTATTAGTCAAGCAGCGTCTGATGCCTTCTATTAAACCTAGAGTGTTAGGGGCATTCCTCTAGAGAGGATGATGACTTTAGCAGTATTTAGAGGGGACCCATATAGATGGGCGAAGGCATTCACTGCTAGGTAGTGGGTCCTTCTCACACAGTTTGCTGAGCCATATGTAGTCATGTTAGTTCCTGAGTTCATGGCTAACGTGAGTCTGATCACTACTGCACCAGGGCATGAGAAGATCACTTCATGGGTTTGGGGACACACTATCCAAATCACTCCCGACACATTTTGTCAGATATATAGGATACCTAGAGTAGAGGGGGCTCAGTTTGGACATCCGATGGAGGGGGCCCCCGATTTTGATGTCATTGCTCAAGAGGTTTATGTTCCTGGGACTCAATGGTTGGATAGGCATCATATGCTCTCACGAGTAATCCTTCCCAGATATCGACCCCTATCTATTTTCAGCTTCCACTCACTATTACCTTTTAGGAGGCATACTGACTGTAGTTAGGAGCGAGTAGCGCTTTTGTGGGTGATAGGGACTGGGAAGACCATTGATCTCCCCAAATACATGTTCTTGGTGCTGCGTCAGGAGATTGGCCAACCCAAGACTCATGAGTCCATCCCTTATGGAGCACTTCTTACTCGAGTCATAGAGGTAGCTATAGGGCAGATACCAGGTTTATTAATAGAGCAGCCGTAATCTCCTATTGATAGATCGACAGTTTGCCGGTCCCAGTCACATCTTTAGGCGGAGGATCAGCCATAGCAGCAGTAGGAGGTTCCAGCTTAGCCTTAGCCAACAAATCCATTTCTAGTTCTCCAGCAGATGATGGCGAGATTTGTTCAGCAGGGGCAAACACTAACTCAGATCACTGAGACACTAGCTTAGCAGACACAGGCATTGCAGCGACTCGAGGAGAGAGCAACAGTCGAGGTAGTTGCTTGGGAGGCACAGACTAACCACATAGCAGCACAAGAGGGATGTATTCAACACCAGCAGATGACCATTCAGTAGTTAACCCTCTTAGTTCAGAGACAGTGGGCCGGCAGTGACAATACCTCGGACCCTTCAACTTAGAGTTTAGATACTACAGCATTTTGACATTACAATACCATGCATCTAAAACTCTGTTTTTCATTGGTGGGTTGTACTTCATTTTGAGTTCATCTTATGTTTATTCCACTTGATGACATTCTCTATATCTTGCTATAGTTGTGTGATTACAAGTTTAGTATGGATGACTTCAATGTTACCACTTGTATCATTTATTATAAATATAGGTTTATATAGTCTCGGTATCATTTCCTTTTACAGTCTAGCACATTCTTTTCATATTCTTCTATATTGATGCCTAGTTTGCATGGTGGATGTGTTGACTCTTTTTTTCTAAGTACCATGACATGACTTGAGAGAGTCCTATTTTAGATGAGAAGAGAGGAACATATGCTCTTATTTTGCTAAGATTGATGCATTACCTCTCTATACTTGATCTCCTTTATAGATTGTGCTTCATTCATGCTTAAGTAGAGGGGGTCACTTTATTTTGCACAATTATGATGACGAGTATTAATCTTTACTATCTCTAGCATGTTCATACATTAGTGGAGATTATTGTCTTGTGAGCTTTAGAGCATGTATCGCCTTTTGGATCGTTTACATTTACTTAAGCATAGATTCTTTATCCTCATGTAATTCAATAACTTCATTATGTTTGTATTTGGTTCATAAGTTGAGTTTTGATCTTTATATTAACACTTATATTCTATGAAATACTTTGGTTGTACAATTTTGGAAATGATTTTATACCCTATTCTTCTTGATAGCCATTAGTTTTTCATTGTCAAACCATATATTTCTCTTGACCCTTGTTGATCTTTTGCTTTTATCATTTGAAAAATGCAAAGTAATTTCTTCTCTTTTATCACAAAGTGACGCCTATGTGAGAAAAAAGAGTGTTGTTTCGTTCCTAAAGTTAAAAAAAAGAGAGATTGATTTGGAGATTTCAACATAAAAAGAGCATCTTGGAGTATAAAAAGTAGATGTTAAAAAAAAAGGGGATGATGGAAGGAAAGAAGAAAATAATGAAAAAGGAGTTCCAAACAAAAAAAAAAAAGGAGAGAAAAACAAATTGATGTGAAAATATTTTAAGAAAGGGCAAGAAGTAGAGAAGAGTGTATCAAATGATTAAAAAGGGAAGGAATTGTAGTTGCTTTACATTTATCATTTCATACCTTGATCACATATTATATGACCATTTACTATCTCTTTACCCTCACCCTTCACCTCTTCTACATTGCTATTTCTACATTTACATGGATTAGTGATCCAAGTTGTATTTGATTGAAGTTTTTAATAGAAAGTAAGCTATATCTTATCAATATCTTTGAATCAATGCCTAACTATGAACATTCTTTCATGGAGCTACGCTAAAATCAATACACTTTTATCTTTTCAGTTTTTGTAATTGGTATGTTCACTTGATGTGTCTCTTTACATTTACTCCATTGTTAAACATACCATTGTAAAAACCATGTGGGTTTTTTAATTGCGAGTGTATTCCAAATGAGGTTTGGATCAAAGCTTTAAAAGACAGACTTATGTTTAAGAGATGTTTCAAATTGAACTTTTTATCATGATATTTCACACACTCACTTGAACCTCTCTTTTACATGGCGTCTTGTATAATCTTGTAAGTGTTAAGAAGTGAGAGTAGAATGTGTTGATTGTGGCTTCATTAGTTGTTCCTTAATCTCGTCTAAATATTGCAACTTAGAAAGGGATGTTTGTGAGAATCATCAATAGAAACCCTCATAATACACCACTCGTCCACTAAGGCAACCTAGGGGTTTAAAGGCTTGATGCATAAGTTAAATGCATCTGAGACTCCTACGAAAGGGGAGATTATCTTTTTGTATATATATCTTCTTTTTCTTGTATAGATTTTGCTAAGGACTAACAAAATGCTGTGGGGGGGGGGGGGGGTGATTACACTCTAAAAGTGTAATCACAATCCCCTTGTTAGTGGATTGTTAGTCTCATTTTAGGCTTTATTTTAGCTTTCTAGTATAAATTGTTTTGATTGGCCTTTGTTTCTTTGGAATTGCAGGAATTAGGCAGAAAAATGACAAAAAGTGAGCAAAAACTGAAGATGAGCATTCGAACGACCAATGTGGTGTTTGAATGGCATGTTCAAACAAGCTTTTGACGGCAACCAGCATTCAAACGCGACGGAGCACCATTTGAACGATGTGACAACCCAACTTCAAATTTTGGAGATTTAGAAAGGTGCATTTTTTGTTCGAAGCAGGTTCAATAGATTCAAAGGGCTTAATTTCCTATTCGACGCAAGGTTCAAACATTTGGACACCGTTCAAATGACCATATAGGGAGTTTGAATGACATTTGGTGTTCGAATAGTAGCATTTAGCGTTCGAACACTCCAACTGCCTGTGTGTATATATATCAGACTTGGCCGAAAATAAAAGGGGGAGGACGAGATTCTGACATTTTTTCTGTAGATCTTAGATAGATATAGAGAGAGTGTGTGTATTTAGAGATTTTTCTTTACTTTCCATCACTTGTAGCCAAACAATAGTTTCTTTTCCAATTAATGATAGATTTACTATTTCTAGTGCATTTGTGTATGGATTCAAATAGCTAAAGTCATCATTGGATGCAATTGTAAAGATCTACTAAGAATCTTCAAGGTCTTCAATGGAGATATATAAACTTCGATGAATTATTTTATGATTTCTTCATATTCATCTCAATTGTGTTGTAAACCTATAAAAAACTTATATTCATAGTTACTATTGGTAATCTCTATGCACAATTCTTATATTGGCATAGATATTGCATAATTGATGATTTGCTTCTATAATTCTTAACATTGAACACAAATTTACATCCAATTGAGTATGAACTCTCATTTCTATGGTCTAAATCTTCCAAATCAAGGATCCGCGGAGTGATCTCTTGATTTGAGTTATCAAGTCTTTCATTGAGACATTTGTAGAGAATTGGTAGATTAGATCAATTGCATTCAAGCTTCTTTATTTGCATTTAAGTCTTACATCAATTGATTTTAAATTTACGTAATATTGTTTTCCGTACTTAGTTTAGTTAATTCAATTTGTAATCACAACTCTCACAACCAACATATTTTCGATCTTATTTGTAGATAATTTCAATTTGCTAGGTAACTTTCTAATTCAATTTAATTTGTTGGTTATTTTACCCTATGTGACGCCTAAATTAGACTTGATCCTCGTGGAAATCAACTCTAATACTTGTTGAATTTATACTTCAATCGCACACCCGTGCTCTTGCAGGAGGCTCGATTTCATCATGTTTGGAAGTAGCAATTCATATATAACTAATGATTCGTTCAGCAGACAAACAAAATGCTCGTGACAAACAAAATGCTCGTGTGAAAATTACGTGTATTTTTAAATGGCATTAAAAGTTATTTATCATTTCTCTTTGCCATGCCAATAATCTATTCTTCTCTTCTTTTCTATCTCAATGCCACCCACTACAACATTCATCTTCATCATCTCCGGCAGAGCACCACTTCCGCAACTCCTTCCCCGCCATGAACCATCACTTCCTGGGCTCACCTGGCCACCATATTCACAGCCATGCACCGCCTCTATCTTTATTACCAATGAATAGGGGCAGAACTGTGTGTTGTGGAAGGGGTACTGTAGAACTCCCCATATTTTGTGTTACTCTTATATATATATATATATATATATAGTTTGATGACTTGGTTTTCGGGTAACTTGTGCGTAACTCAACTCCTCTCGAAACTTGTACAACTTCTTTGTCCTACACAAACAGGGTAATTAACAAGCCAAAGGTTCTGGGAATAGTCTCAAGAAGTTAATAACATTTAAGAGACTTCAAACTTTAGAACCTAGAGAGAGCAAATTCTTAAATCCCAAATCTTGATCACCAGGCCAATCTTTGGAATTTACTCTTTATATATAGCATGCAGTCCCAACAAAGATTTATGTTGCTGGTACCCCCATTATTGTCAAAAAATTCTTAAGATTCTAACTTAATAAATTATTAAAATTTTTGTATAATGGATTGTGATTTATACCTATTTTTTCCTATACATCCTAACCTAATAAAATCAATAGTTAGTAGGGATTTTGTTCTGCATCAATCCAATAAAAAATTGTCTAATAAATGGTTTTCATTTTTGGTGTAAAAATTTTTTTAATGGATTATTTTTTTCTCTAGTTAATTTTATAGATGAGCTCAATCTGGGAGTTAAAGCTCTATTGATGTATTTTTTTTTTCTTCTTCTGTTTATAAGTTACACCCCTTTTTAGTGCTTTATATACCTTTTTACAGTTAAAAAGAAATAGTCATTGAAACCTTCTAATAAGAAACAATTTATTTATCAATTTTTTCATATTTTTGCTAAGGCTTACTAGAAGCTACTTTTTTAACGAAAAGATTTAGAATCGGATATTAATAAATTTTTTGTGTTTAAAATTAAAACTGTGTACAAAATCATTTTAAAACATAATAATTATTTCACTACGTGAAAAATTGTGCTATAAATATTGGCATCTCCAAAACAAAATATTGGTTCTACCCTGCCAATCGCCACAAATGTCCTAAACCCACACCCCTGAATATAATATGTATGTAAGTATTTGTGTGTGTAACTCGGTCATTTCATTCTCTAAGAAAATCATGACTTGTTGGCCATTGTTTTTTTGATTGACAGTTTCCTTTTGTTTATTATAAAAATTGTCATTTTATTATGTATTGAGTGCGTGGAAATGTGCGTAACTGCTAATGTTAGAGGTTTAATTGGCGATTGGGTGATGATCTATGTACAATAAGGCAATGGTATGCTGATGGATGAAGGAAGCGTAATAATGTGCAATGAAATTGAAATGGGTCGTCTTCTTTTTTTTTGTCCCTATGCCTTCTGGCTTTGGTTTGGGGTACTATGAAATATATAGTGCTTTATTGGATGAAACTTGGATGAAACACTCTGCCGAACCTTTTTTTTTTCCCTCTTGTATTATTATTATTATTATTTTTTAGTCATACAATAAAATTTTCTTTATGCCTATGCTACTGGCCGATCCAAGAGGTTTTTTTTTTTTTTTTTAAGAAGCTAAACCCCATACAAATCGTTAAAATGAGAAGTAGAGGTTGAAATTTGTAAACTTATACACACACACATTTTCCACCGATGTGGGAACTAGTCCAACACGAAACCTCATATAGTCCTGGGCCCAAAAGCCCCACCTGTACTAAGATATTTGGATGCGGCTTTTTTAAACAATATTTAGCTCCCCATTTAAAAAGTCACTTTTAGAACTAGTTTAAGTTTTAAAAAATCATTTAAAAAAGTGATTTTTTAGAACTATTTTAGGCTTTTGGCTTTTGGCTTTTGGCTTTTTTAAGTTCCAATCTAAACCATAGTTATCAATCTCGTATCGGCTGAAGCATCGTTTTTGCTATTAGTACGGTACGTATCGATACTAGTGTAATACCAGGTACCATATTGTATTTATCGCTATAAATATTATATGCTATAAAAATATACATATTTAAAATGTCAAAAGTTTTAATATAAGGTATATTCAACCCTAATATATATTTAAAAATACTTAAAAGACATATTATTGTCCAATATTTGCCTAAAATAAATTTTAATTGATAATTATCATCAAAAGAAAAGAAAATAAAATAATTTTAAAATAAATTACACAAAACCGATACCATCTAGTAAATTCGGTACAGCCGATATTGACTGGCATAGCCGATACCTTAGTTGGTACGGTATTTATATTTATTTGTACCATATGAAAATAGGTACAATACGCATCAGTCGGTATTTTCAGCACTTGTACGAGATTAATAGCTATGATCCAAACACTCCTAAGACAAGGGGGAAGTTGTGCATCATGTCTTTTAATTCAAGGGTTGAGACGCCTTCATTGAAACATACCAGGAGCAAAAAAAAAATTGCTAAGATGATATTTGAATATTAAAAATTTGATTGAAAACTATGTAATTAAAACTAGATATTTAATTGGGACAATTGTAGCTAAATTTCCAACGTTTTGTATGTGCACCTGTCAAGTATAATCTCAATTGATATTCCAAGGTTATCATTTTGGTTGTTCGCTAGTGTAGCATTTTTCCTGTGAATCACCCACTTGTCGAATAATCCATGGCCACCACAGCAGGCCATTGCATTCTTTTTCCCCCTCCAAATTTTCTCTCTATAACAGCTCCCACGTTTTGCTTTGTTCTTCATCCTCACCACCATGAGCCAGCACCATGGTCACCTATTGATAAATGCCTTGGGTAGCTTTGGGTTTTGGAAATTGTGGTGTCTAGGTGGAAATTTAACAATTGTTGAAATTCTAAAGTAGAGAGAGAGAGAGAGAGAGAGAGAGAGTGTGTGTGTTGGTAGGGATGGGGGAAGAGATGATGGAAGCAGTTTTAGAGCCTGTTTGAAGTTTGGGAGAGGGAAAGGAAAAGATAAATAAATAAATATATTTCTTTCTTGTTTTGTATAGTAAAAATATTGAAACAAAAGTTAAAAGAAAACGGAGAGAGAGAGATATTTAAAATTTTTTCCCTTCTTTTTTTTTTCCTTTCTTATATCTTGGATAGTATCGAAACATGGAAGGAAAAAGGGAGGCCCTACCCTACCCTACCCTACCCTACCTTATCCCAAGTTCCAAACATGCTGTTAATTTACTGCCATGACCAAAATGTTAGGGATTTCTATAGAGCGAGGAGGCTGGGTGGGAATTGGCCAAGAGGGGGTTGTGGTGCTGGGGTAGTGACACTCGTCTATCCCTCTTGTCAATAATTGTTATTAATATTAATTTGTTTACTTATGAATACTAATGTTTATAACACATGTACTAATTATATTACAAATATTTATGTTTATTTATTTTTGTATTATTATTAATACATTATTTTTGTACTTATAATTGTCTTGAGGGCAACAAAAGGCAATTGCCTTTGGAGACCGTCCATGCGGCGAAGTTATTTTGGATTTCTCCATAGAAAACCCTTCTGCTACATCTTTAGATGCTCCTACATCTGGTTTTTGAATTCCAGAACCTTTTGATACTGAGGTATCTGTGTTAGGTGGAATCCTAACTTGTTCTCTCTGTACAATTTGTAAAATTTGAGCCGCCTCGTACTCTCTTTTTGATATTTCTGTCTGAAGGTCAGTGTACCTTTCATGGCCACTTACCGCAAGTTAACATTGTTATTTGTCCAAAAGAATGAGGAATACTTAAAGGGTTACGATTGAAAATAAAAGAAAATTGAAATTTTGCAAAATATGCAAAAGTGCTTGTAATTAACTCATAATTATCATAAGGACCTTGCGGTTTATTATAAAAATAGAATAGTTTTGAAACTTACTTTTTAAAATCAGGATATTTTAAACTTATTTACTAAATTTAAGTGAGTTTAGATATAGTATGTTTGTACTAAAAAAAAAAAAAAGTTAGTGTTTTGAAATACAACTTTAAACTGAAAGTTATATTTAAAGAAAATGCTATTCTTTTAAAAAATTTGTACAAAAAATTTGGTCAGAATAATGTGCAATACTATTTTCGTAAATAAGAGGCACCATAATGGTTATTTTGTTTTCAAGTAAATAAATCACATAAATCACATTATTCTACTGATAAATTATGTATAAATTTTTTTATTAATAGTATTAAACACAACATTTTTTGTGATGCTTTAAATATTGTAAGTAGTATTTTTAAACCAACTTGAATTTGATGAATAAGTTCAAAGCAACGTGATTTTGAAAATTGAATTGTAAAACTGATTTGGCCCATTTGGGCAAAAACTCGAGCGGAGCGTGTACAGATTCCAGACCAACGCTTCTCACCCTCTTCCCCAAACCCCGCCATTTTCTTTCCCGCCAACTGCCAATAGCCAAAACCTTATACATATGCGTATGTAACTACTATATACTACTACAAACACACAGTACCGAAGTGTTACAGAGACTTGAATCGCCTCTCTTCACATAAACCCTTGACCATCTTTGACTCTCACAGATTGTCGCCGCAAAAATGGACGAAATTTTTCAGGAACAGAACAAGCTTCCTGAGCTCAAACTCGGTATGTATGCATACACATAAAATAAAAATAAAAAACAAAGAATAAGGAAAAATGAAACCCTAGTTTCAGTTTTGTTTAATTTTATGGATTTGATTGCTATGAAATGTAATGATTCTATTTTGGTTTTTTTATGGCTATCTATTGTTATGTTATGGCAGATGCTAAGCAAGCTCAAGGGTTCCTATCATTCTTCAAAACCTTACCCCATGTAAGCAAACCCTTCCTTTATACTTCCTATTGGTTCGAATCTCTTTGTTTTTTTAATGGGAAATGTTTAAAAAAACTCGAAACCCTAATTCTTATTGTTTGGCTTGCTCTGTTTTTAGGACCCTAGGGCTGTTCGGTTCTTTGATCGCCGGGTTAGTTCTCTCTCTCCCTCGGTTGTGGGCATTTTGATTGTTATGTTATGATTCTGTGTAAACTAGCATACCTCTAAATAAATATAATGTTAAGGATAGTGTATATTCCCCTCACAAAAAAAAAAAAAAAAGCTGAAATCTTAGATAAAACAAAAAAAAAAAAGGAAGCTTTGTGACAGTTTCTTTTTGTTTTGATTACTTTTTGAACCTCTTCATTCCAACATCACCAAGTTTCTTTTGATGCTAGCCCACTTCCGTTATATTCACCAAGCACCTCTTTTGCTATTTTAGAATTAGTTTCTTCATTGGATTTTCCTTCCTTAATCATTCTATTCAAATGGAGCTAAATTTTCACCTTTTAAATCCCGCCATCTGATTTGTAGGTGCCTACTTCCTCTTTCATCTCATAATTCATACTTCTAATACCATTAAACTATATTTTGTAGTTAGACTCTCTTCTACTATTACTTAACAATTCTTACATGTTCCTTTATTAAATCTCTTAGGAAGAAAGAAATCTATTTGGCTAATATTCATTATTCATTCCACTTTTAAATGTTATTAGTGTCTATCCTCTTCTTAAAGCATGTATGTGCTATTTCAAACTCATATGCCATTGCAAACTCCAGGATAGCTCTACCTTCATTTCTCTCTCCAAATCCAAAACCCCCATGTACTCTCTCATATACTCCACTAGCTCTCCGTACATGACCATTACGATCACCGCCAATAAAAACTCTCCCCAATATTGTCCTTTAGTAGATTCATCCAATCCTATTTGGGCATATAAGCACTAATTATATTTAATGTCTATTCTCCTAACACTAATTTTACTAATATTGTTCCATCCTCTTTTCTTTTGACTTCTACCCCTTCTTCTTTAGATTTTTTTTATCTGCAATTATGCCACTTCATTCTTATGTTTCTCTTTTTCTGTATACCAAAGTGATATCTTTTTTTCTTCTTTTTTTTAAGTTTCCCTTTCCCTAGATTTTTCCTCTACCCTTTTGGTTTCTTCTTCCAATCATTTTTTGATAAGTCAATTCTCCACCTAATCGTAGGTTTACTTATTCTGTCCTTTTACCTATTGATGTTCTTATGTTCCAAGTCCCTTCTAATAATAGAATCTGCTATCAATTGATTGTAAATGCTTGTGGTTTTTGTGGTTCAAACTGAGATACAATTAGTGTTTTGTGAGAAACTATCAATATATATCTGTATTTTTAACGGAATATGAAGGTTCAATTCCATTTTTAACTTTCTTGAAGAGATTCCCCTAGGTTGTAATTATATACATTGCAAATATATGTTGTAAAGACAAGTTATCACCTCGTTCCTTTTCATTTATTGTCTCTTTAATATTGTTTTTCTTCCTTTCTACTTAATCATTTTATACATAAATTTTGATCTGGCATTTCCAAAACTTCGTGCTTTAGGGCAACAAAATTGAATGGATTTCCTGTTGTTTCTCATTGGTAATATGCTGGCATGTTGACTTCCTATCCCCTTTACATTTGCATCTTTTGTGCGAAACACCTCTTATCTTTTATTATTTTCCAAATTTCGTCATAACTATATTGCATTTTTTGGTTTATAATTTTTAACTCATTTATTCTATATATTTTTCATGGTTATAAATTCCCATATGCTTTAGTCAAGTATTGTGTGTCACCTGTGCTTAATTTTTTCTTCACGAAAAAGGTTGCATTTAATTCTATTCCTGGGTATTTAATTTTATCTGCACTCTCTTTCTCTCTCTGATCCGCTATTCTATTCCTTTCTATAACATTAATTCTGGATTGTAGTACGTATGAAATGCATTTGTAAGCTAACATCTTGTACTTGTAACTTGTCAAAGTAAGTGTTCATTCTTGATGATTTCCTTATTCGTTTCTAAAATCAAAGAATCTGTGCTTTCATGAACATTATTTGGTTCTTTACTTCATAGGTTTCCTATTTGTGAAAATTCACATACATGGCTATAAACATTATTTGGTTCCTTTATCAATCAGGATTATTATACCGCTCATGGTGAGAATGCAACTTTCATTGCAAAGACATATTACCGTACTACTACTGCTTTACGACAACTAGGTAGTAGATCTGATGCTATCTCTAGTGTAAGTGTAAGTAGAAACATGTTTGAGACCATTACCCGAGATCTTCTCTTGGAGAGAACAGACCATACTCTTGAGCTGTATGAAGGGAGTGGGTCACATTGGAGACTTGTGAAAAGTGGAAGCCCTGGAAATCTAGGAAGCTTTGAAGACATTTTGTTTGCCAACAATGAGATGCAGGATTCTCCTGTTATTGTTGCCCTCAGCCCAAATTTCCGTGAAAATGGCTGCACTGTTGGGATGGGTTATGTTGATCTTACTAAGAGAATGCTTGGATTGGCTGAATTTCTGGATGATAGCCACTTTACAAATGTGGAGTCAGCTTTGGTTGCTCTTGGTTGCAAGGAATGCCTTTTGCCTGTAGACAGTGCCAAATCTGGTGAATGCAAACCTTTACATGACGCATTGTCAAGATGTGGTGTGATGCTAACTGAGAGAAAGAAAACTGAGTTTAGGGGAAGGGATTTAGTACAGGATCTTGGTAGGCTGGTAAAAGGTTCTATAGAACCAGTTCGTGATTTGGTATCTGGGTTTGAATTTGCGACTGGGGCGTTGGGTTCATTGCTATCCTATGCAGAATTACTTGCCGATGAGAGCAATTATGGAAGTTATTGTATCAAACAGTACAATCTTCACAGCTACATGAGGTTAGATTCTGCTGCCATGAGGGCTCTGAATGTCATGGAGAGCAAAACCGATGCTAACAAAAATTTTAGTTTATTTGGACTCATGAATAGAACCTGCACTGCTGGGATGGGTAAAAGATTACTGCACATGTGGCTGAAACAGC
>CM065384.1:26437500-26580000 GCA_033060915.1 Euryodendron excelsum | reverse complement strand
TGTTTTATTTTCTGTAATTCATTGAAACTGTGTTTGGCAAATTGGTTCTGGAAACTATTTTCACCAAGACTCTGTTTGGCAAACCTGTTCTGGCTTCTTTAAGAGAAAATTTTCAGAAAACAGCCTAGTTTTAGAAACCAAGAAAAGTAGTTTTCTGGTTTTCACCGAATATGAAAACGATGGTGTTTTCGATGGTTCCATTTTTTGTTTCCAAGAACACAAAAAGCAAAAACAAAAATGAAACTGAAGCCGTAACCAAACACGGCCGGTTTTCTTCTTGTGTTTTTTTTCTTCCATAGAACTCTATGTATATTCATACTTCTTGATGTTAAAAGAGCGAAATAAAATAAAATGAAGTGCATGGTCTAATGACCGTGACAAACCCCGTAAGATGTATTTTGAAATATGTGGAATTCAGGCATAAATCTTTGGACAATTTTTTTGGATTTCATGTTGTTCAAATTGGGTCTGATCATGAGTAGCAAGCTTTCCTCGAGGAGGGCAGACTAGGTCCTCTAAGTTATATGAAGGTTGTGCAGTGGGTTGTCTACCCACTGAAGAGTACCAAAAGCTTCAACTTCGGGGGCAAGGCTGATTTAAAAGGGGATAGAGTGATACTTTCCCAAAATTAATTTAATACTTCTATTTTGGTTTGTTTGTAAAAACTTAGGGTATTTAGCAGTGTGTTACTTTTCCTCCAAGTTTTGTTTTATTATCTGTTTTCAGAAAGTAGTCTTCTATTCTTTGAGGAAACAAGGGTAATGAGAACTGAGAAGTCTACGTTAAGTATCGTAATTGATATTTTTGTAGGGAAGAATAAATTTGTTTCTTAGGAATCTAATCACGGTTGGAATGATTTAGATGGATGATCACCCATCCAAGTGATCAAACTTCTTTCATCTTATTCCTTTTTTTTTCTTTTTTTTTTTTGTTTCTATCACAATTCACTATGTTGATATCATATTTCTAAGTTTTGGGTTTGTTGTGGTGCATCTCCAAATAATCGAATGCAGTTTACTATGAAATTAAAATACCTAGATCTGCAACTTGATTGTAATGTTTACTTCCATTAGATGGTAGGTTAAACATAAAAGAACATAGTGCTTCGGGCTCTTTTCACATAGTTACAAAAATTAGGTGTTGACTCTTTATCATCTTATCTATAGTATTTGTACGTAGTTGATTATTGCAAGTGAAAGATCTACATGATAGAAAGCTAATGATCAATTAATTCTTGATAAAGCTGGCAAAAGGGTCTAAAGTTTTCCTAGCCTAACCAACTTTCTTGTAACGAGGTTAGCAAATTTGAAATGACTCTATCCTATTTGATTCAAAAGATTAGAGTTTTTAGTATCTCAAGATAATTAAGGATTACTATTGTTGTAGTTAGTTTGGCAACAATTGTTTGGTTTGTAGAGCCTAACTTAAACAACATGTTCATTATTTTGTCTCATCAAGTGACTTAAGTTTGATCTATTTTACTAACTGATCAGGTGAATTCCTCTGTCAGGCTTTTCAAAGTATTGGACATATTTAATTAATAGCTCTAATTCCATAATGTTCATAATTTCATTGTGTTACATGTGAAAAATTAGAAGTGTTGCTTGCAAGTTTTATGAATTAATTGCCATTCACTCTATTTGTTTTTGCTTTATGTAATTTCCTTGGTATGGATCACTGAATTATGGATGTGTTTTAAAATATGGTATATGTTTAACTATAGCACTGAAAGACCAAGCAATTTATTAAGTGGACCATGTAAGCAACCATCACATAGACTGACTAGCAGTGCTTGCCTAGGATTCAAGGCAAGTGATTGGTGGTTTAGGTCACCATGTTACCTTGACTGTCTGTTATACAAGTGGTTTATGCATTGTATCATAGAACTGCTAGAAAAGATGTTTCTTCGGTAATATGGGAAGGAAAACCTAATGTGCTACTGTAATATGACTCCCACTGCTCTCTCTCTTCTTTCTTTTTTTAAATAGCTACGTGGAGTTTCTACCTTTATGCAAGAAATGCTCGAGACTGCTTCAATTCTGAAAGGAGCTACTCACAAGTCGCTGATAATCATTGATGAGTTGGGCCGCGGAACATCAACATATGATGGATTTGGTTAGTTTCATACTTGAACCTTTTCATTAGCTGTACTTAAACTCATTGAATCTATAAATGCAGCCCCCCCTGCCCGCACACGCTTCTCCTCCCCCTCTCACCCTCAACTGATTCGACTTATTGTTGTTAGAATAATATTGGGGCAGCCTCATTTCTTCTACTTTTCTCTTTCTTGCACTTCACTTTGCAAAGGAAGTGCTGTGGTAGAGAGCAACAAGCAGAAAGTGGAGTGCATGGCTATGAATGAGTTACTTACCCCAAAAAAAAAAGAAAAAACCAGCTATGAAAGATATTGGGTCTGAACTGGTACCAACAATTATTGTGATATTGGTTGTCAACTGGAACCAACATGAGATGGCAATGTACCAAATAAATGCATAAGCTGCTCAGCTAGGGTTGAGTTTAGGGAGAAAGAGTAAAACCCTTTATTGGGTTAGGATTGTCCAGGATTCACTTTAGGGATGAAACCCCCCCCCCCAAAAAAAAAAAAAAAAAAAAAAAAAAAATATCAGACCCCCAACCCATGGCTCCAATTTTGTTGGTTTAACAACCCCCTAGCCTTGGTATGATCAAGAACCTTCATAAGTATCCTTCATCTGTATGCATGTTTGTGTGTGTTTTATTATATACACAAACTTGAGGCTTCATAATGTCGGTCACCCAGACTTTCTCTCGTTCATCACCATCCACCATCATTCCTCTCTCTATTTCAGCTCATAGTCACCAGTGTAACAACTTGTCACCACCCTTATTGTGGCCACTGGAGTGGCAGGCATAAGATAAATCTTTCTAAGACTGTTACAAGCTTATGAACAAACCAAACATGTTTTTACACTTTAGACACAACATCACATATGGTGTGTTAACACTAACTTCCAACTCTGAAAGGATAGGATACACATTTGAGAGGGTTAGAGCAATCGATAAAATGCATAAATAAATGTTATGATAGTCTATCATTTTTTATGAATGTATTTAGTTTTGTAACCTTCTTTTTTGTATTGCTAAATTCACATAAAACTTGGTGCAGTGGATAAAAGGCATACATAAATGTTATGATAGTCTTCCTTATGAATATATTTAGTTCTGTAACATTTGTATTTATGTAACCACACTCGGCAAACTCTATTCGGCCAGCATGGATAGTCAATCATAAAACTCTACTCCGATCACTAAGTGGGGATGCTCCCTCCAGCATGAGCGAACCTTTTCGAAACTGGTTAGGAATGGGCGCCACTATCCCAGCCAGGTTCTATTGATCATGTCCCCTTCCCAACAGTTGTACCTTGTCTTGGGGCGTCTTTGGCTTTACGAGAGAGAGCTTGCTGGAGAAGCCAGGAGACAAGCAAATAGGCCAGTCAGCCAAGACTTTGAAACATAAAGTATTTTTATTTGATTGAAAATTGGAAATTTTTTTAAAAGTTTTGTATTTAATATGCCTAGACAAGTTAAGAATAAACTGCAGACTGTCTTTGGTTTTGATGAAGTGAAAAAAGGGGCCAACTGAAGGAGTTTGCCAAAAAGGTAACTGATCTTTGGCCTATAAATCACCGATTGCATTTTCGTCCTTTGAAATAACAAATTCGAACCTGTAGAATTTTATTTTCGATGCATTGTTTGTCCTGCTTACTGTATTATTGCAACAGAATGTACTTGCATCCTCTTAGGCCATATCTCACTGCTCTGCTCGATCTTATCTGTAAATTTCTGCTAAATTAGAATAAAATTCTGAACAAAACATAAAGAATATTTGTAACATTTTGTTGTCCTTTGATCATCAGGTTTGGCTTGGGCCATCTGTGAGCACCTTGTTGAAGTCATTAAAGCTCCTACTTTGTTTGCAACCCATTTTCATGAGCTGACTGCATTAGCTAATGAAAATGCCAATCATGAGCCTTCTTCAAAGAAAATTATTGGTGTGGAAAATTATCATGTCAGCGCACACATTGACTCGTCAAGTCGCAAGCTGACTATGCTTTACAAGGTAGGTACAGGCTCCCAAAAAACATGTTCTGTTTTTGTTTTTTGTTTGTTCTTGCTATCCTTGATAAATCATATCAAACCACGCAATCAATTCCACTTACCTACTTAACTTCAAACCTCACTTGCAAGGCTGAAGAAAAAGGTTTAGCTGGCTTTCTAGTTCATTTTTATGAAGGTGAAGCAATCAACTAGTTGTCTGTAAGGCATGCTGTGAGCACCATGAAGCTAGGTGTTTAGGCAGATACATATTCGCCAAGAAGCTTGGGGGTTTAGACAGATACATAGAATACTTGCCTCAATAGTCCTCCCATCCTACATATCTAAACTAAGGCAGTGTTACTTTTGACAGCTTTGCACATGCAACTACTCAATAAGCTGCTTGGATCTGTCACGGGAAGCAAGCTGCAACTCTAGTAGTACATGGCTAGTCCTCTCCTATTTTTTCAGTAGACATGATAAAAACATTTAATTGTGAAATAACTACATGTATATTTTAAAGAAAGACCAACTGCCAAGGATCTTGGATACAAATTTTTACATAAGATGGAAAAGAAGTGAAAGGGAATTTTGGACTTACTCTGTCAAGTTTTAAGTTTCAATTTTCCATTTTCTGATGAGGCTCATACTAACATGAACATGTGCAGCATATTTTAACTATCTTAAATAGTTAAATAATGTGAAAAGCATGCCTTATTTATCATTGGAACAAAATAATTCACATTCCCAATGTTGTACAATCAGATGCTAAAATGGTTGACATTCCTGAACAGTGCTGCATTTTCTTGTATTACAAGTATCTACAGATTACGCAGACTTGTGGATACATCTTCAGAAGCTTTCATCTTTTCCACAAAAAAAAATAAAAAATTAGAAGTGACTTTCATGAATTAAGTTATCTAATGTGTATCTTAAATTAGAATTGAATAGTTTAGCTGTCACTAATTTCCTCTAATACGTATTTTACAATTTTGGTAATCTGTACTTGAGTCCATGCATATTCATTGATCAAAGATGTGTCCACTCACCTCCTCTTATGTTTATCTTACTTTCCAGGTTGAACCAGGGGCATGTGATCAAAGTTTTGGTATTCACGTTGCTGAATTTGCAAACTTCCCTGAAAGTGTAGTCGCCCTCGCTAGAGAAAAGGCCGCAGAGTTGGAAGATTTCTCACCTATCAATGTCATTGCAAATGATACTAAAGAAGAAGTGCGTTCCCTTCTTATATGAGCAATGGCTAACTAACTATGTGCTTCGTATCTGGTTTCAGATTATATAGATTGATTCATCTATGGTCATGAGCTCTAACAATTTTCATTTGATTGTGTTAATGGTGATTCACAGGTGGGGTCTAAGCGGAAGAGGGAGTGTGACCCTGGCGATATGTCTAGAGGTGCTGCTCGGGCTCGCCAGTTCTTGAAGGATTTCTCTGAATTGCCGCTAGAGAGGATGGACTTGAAGGAGGCTTTGGAACAAGTGCGTAAATTGAAGAATGACTTGGAGAAGGACGCTGTGGACTCTCTCTGGCTCCAGCAATTCCTTTAGTTTGTCCTCAAAATGTAAGTTACCCTTGCCACACATTTGGATGTTTGCAAAGTTTGTCACTGTAAACACGGATCTGAGGGAGTTTAAGCCCTTGCTAAATTCTCCTCCTGCTCCTTTTCCATCTTCTGTGCAGAGGTCTTCATTGTGACCGCAGGCCTTAACTTCAGCTCGTCTGTTTCTCTTTTCGGCAGACAAACTGGGCGGCAATCTTGGTGGGTATTTTGGATAGGTTTTCCCGAAGTCTGAAACAAGAAAGCTGTTGCAATTTTCTGGGACTTGCATGGTAAATGACAGGGTAACTGCTTGTGGGGGAACGTGGGTGGTTTTTGTATGTATATCTTCTTAACATTATATTGTCCTAACAAGAAAGGATTATGTGGCTTCTCACTGCTCTAGTGAGTTTTTGGATATTTTAGCCATTGAAATATTAATTATTGTTGATTCGGATCGAATTATCCGATGTAGCTACTGTCTGGCTAATATGAATTATCGTTGATTTGGATCGAATTATCCAATGTAGCTACTGTCTGGCTATGATGTTAATGTTTTCTTGAAGGAGATTATCAGACATTGATTTTATCATAAGGGAGGTGTGTTAAGGGGCTAAAACTTCAAAGTTATCAAGGTACCCAAAAAAACACTTGAATACAAGTTTTAATTTGTTCAGATCCTTGTTATGTTCCCACGAGAGCACCCTGCTAGTGTAATTTTTACGTAGGGCCCGTAATTACACGGGTGTGTAATCTATTCTCTGATCTGTAATTTGTGTCTAATAAGAAAAATTAAAGAAATCAATTTGTATACTATTATGAAGGGAAAAAAAAAATATCGTACAACTTATTGGATTCTCTTATAGCAGGAATGCCCTGCCTTGACCCGGATTCTCTTATTCCTTGGGATACTATTTTCAACAGTCCCGCTGTGACACTCATGCATTTTATTATATGAAGAATGCAATACCGGGTCAAATATATTCAGCCCAACTCTTGCATTTAGAGAGGTTGTTTTTATGTTTTGACCCGGGACTCATTTTTATCCGTAGTGTCAATAGTCTCGTAATTGGGCCTCCAATCTTCCCGGTATAATGACAAAATTCTTCAATTTTTTGAGATCTTTTAAATTTATTCCAATAAAAGATTGAATTTCTAATCTATCCTACTTTTTTTTTTTGTAATTTTTGACATTTTTCCAAGTAATGCTAATATTTTGAATAACCTTTGCATTTTTCAAAAACTCGTGAATTATTTACAATAATTATAGAAGAAAAACTCACATATATAAATGTCCAAGTACATATTGCTGGCTTATTTGAAATTGTGTCCTAAATTCTTTTCACCATTCACTGTCTTTTCTGTATAATGTTTGAATTACGAATTACTTTGTAACCAAATAATTGTCAGACCATAAATTTATTATTACGTCTCTGCATTAATTGATTATTGTCCTCTTAAATACTAATTAAAACCATTTTCTTCTTTCTCTTCTGAGTAGGATCCAGAAGCCAGATTTAAGGTCCCATTTACCACTTGAACCAAGACTCGAAGCCAATTTTCAAATTTCCAACTTTTTGATGTACTTTTTTTTTCTTTCTTCTTTTTTCTTTTTGTTATGATTGCGAAAATAGAAGAGAAAATTCAAATAATTAGCAAAACAAACCAAAAACTTATCCTAAGAGAATGGACTTATAGTTATAGAGTAATTAATGAGCATTTCATGAGGAGAACGGGGCCTTGAGAATTTTAGTTCTAAAAGCCCAATCTACCGCAGAGGCAGTGCTCTACGATGGATGATCAAAGTAATATAGACTAAAGAGTTCAATTGCCCTAACAGAGGAAGGAGAGACCAGTGAGGCTCGGATTTAAAAACTCTTGAGAATATAAATAATTAAAATACAACATACTTCTTTCTAATAGTTTTGATTTCTAGATGAATGATTGTCAGCATGCTGTTAGAGCAGATAAAGATTATGATTTGGAATCTCAACGCCTGCACGATCGATCACTATAATAATTGGCCGTGTGTCTGGCTTAAGCCCGGCCATGAAAGAGAGTTAAGGAAGTGTGTTTGAAAATATAAATATAAAGTTGTAAAATCTATGAGAATATTTTTTTTTTTTTTATGCACTTGTCCCAATACTTAAATCCCACCACGTTTGTTTCATGAAAAAAGGTTGTGAGATTAGATTATCCCACATTCGGCCTTATCCCATGTTTGATTATATAAAAGGGAGCATAAACAATCTAAATAGGTAATCTCAAAAAGAAGTTAAGATAATTAAGTGACCTAGGGATTCAGAATCGAATATTAAATTACAAAATTATACTCACTTGGTTTCTACTCCAAAAATTTAATGTGCTGGGATTCTTTATCCCTTCCTGCGAAACAAGGATGGCTCGTGTACCCTATTTGGAGATATAGAAATATTCCTTAAGCTGATAGAACACGTGCCCGTCTCATGTTCTCAAGGCCGAAAACATTTTAAACAATGGATAAAAAACTATTTTGTCCTTTCAACTTTATATTAAATTTTAATGTCATTTGTAAATTTTTATTTCTTCTATTTGAACCATCTAACTTTTAAAAATAAATCAATCTAATTCAGCATTTTAACATAAGTGAGAGAAATGAAGAATTAATAAGATTGTGACCTCCTTAACTATTGCTAGCATCATTTTGTACCTTTAAATAAAAATCATTACATCTTCATCACTTAAACTATTATAATTTAAGTTTGTGTAATCACTGTTTACGGAATAATAAATAGATACTTTTAACCTATTTGGTCATATACAATATAAATTTTTTTTTTTTTTTTTTTTTGTCTTTGTTTAACAAATGTGTAAATTTTAGAATTATCCTTGATATTAACGGCAACACTGATAATCAACAGAAATAAGGTTATTTGAATAATTTTGTTTTACAAGGACTCTAAGGGCTTACAACCCTTCATAACCATAAAATCTTTTTTTTTTTCCCTTTTACTGGACAGAATATTATATAATTTTAGACAAACACACCTTTAACTTTAAATTTTAATAGTTTAGGAATAAAACATAATGATTTTTGGTTAAAAGGGTTAAATCGATATTGGGTAAAAGTAACATTAACACTAAACTTTTGTCACAGTTTATAAAAAAAATATATTTACTTACACTGAGTTACTTTTATAAGTGTAGAATGTAAATACAAGAAAATAAAAATTAAAAAATGAGATTAAAATCGTCGGTAAAATGATTATTTAGTCAAAAAAAAATTCAAAAGTATAAATTCTTTAATCATTGACCTAAAAGTCGTTCGTGCATGAACACTCTCAAACTTGTGTGACCCTATTCTGTGGAGCCGCCTAATCCATAAAAACCCAAAGATGTAATAATCGAGCAATAATGAAATATAGTATAATCAACCAAAGAATTAATAATATATGTAGTAATCTATATGCATATCCTATTGTTGATAATGACATCTAATAAAATTGAGAGATATTTGGAACTTGTGTATGCATGACTATATATGTGTGTGTAACTATATACATTCAGATAACAATGGAAGAAGATGACAAATTTATGAAAGCTACTTAAAATTATATTCCTTACCGTCAGAGTATACCTACTGGAATTGCTCAGTGATGTTGCATGTATTGTTCTTTTCAGGCAATAACCAAGAAAGCCAATACCTGTCTAGCAAGAGTATAACTAAGCTGATTTACAAATTTAATGATTTTATCTCATTAAATAGTCAAATTACATGGAATGAAATCCAATTTTCAAAAACTTAGCAGCTTCAACAAGCTGTTCTACCTGCTCCCTTGATTCAAGAATAATTGGATCAGATCATCCAAACCCCTGAAGGAGATTTACTTTTGGATCTTCTCAAGGATCGAGATCAAGATCTCTTTCCAGATTAGATCTCTTTCTAGATCCTCTTCTACGAGATCTACGATTCAGCCCTATAAGATTGTTCTTCCAGACATATCTAGAGTTTCTACCTCTAGACTTTCTAATAATATTGAGTCTATTAAGATCTTTGACCAACAGATTTCTCATGAAATCTCTAAATCTTCAATAGAAATAGCTATTGCTTCTGAAATGAATTTTCTTCTTTAATGGATTTAAGTCCAGAAAGTCCAACAAGAGCAATGCTTAATAAAGAATTGTTCCAACCATATTGTAAACCTTTTTGTGATTAATATTTTTCTAGCTTCAGTTCTACTGAATTAGAAAATTATAGGAATAAATATTTTGATTATTTGAGTAAAACTCAACAAATAGAACATTTTGTTCCTTAGTTTCTTCAATATTATGTTAAAACTCATTATATTCATGTTCTTGAAGAAAAAGAATGGATCACGGCTACTGGATCAGTTATGCATTCTATTTTTCTTCCTACAGAACCCATAAAGGTTACTAGTCCTTTTAGTTCTCAAAATTTTAGAGGATAATGCTTTTGTTAAACTTTGTGGTTGAATTAGTCTCTGTAACCATGAAAGAGCTAAATCAAGCTTTTAAACAAAGTAATTATACAAATTTATATTTGCAAACAATTGGTCAACAATTATTACATTTAGATAATAAATTAGATCAATTACATACAAAGATTTCTTAAATGAGAATGCAGGAGGTTAAACCCTCTAAGGAAGCTAAGGCTACATTACAACCCCTTATGGAGGTTCAAGGATTCAAATTAGAGTCTACAAATGAATTTGTTTCTGTTTTAGAAAAGAAGTCACAGTCTTTTCAGAGATCTACTCTTTCTGTTAAATCTAATCACACATCTGATCTATATATTTCTGATCAAGATGAACATATGTATAATTTTGAATCTAGACTCAATAAAATTGAGGCTAAATCTAGGCATTTAGAACACTATTATTATAAACGACCTACTCCTTTGCATGTATTGTTTGAGGAAAATAATAATTTTATTCAAAATAATTACCAAGATAATTCCATTTATGAATGGAATCTTGATGATCTTGCTGACAAACAGATTTTTGACATGTGTCACCGTATGTGTACGTATAGTACTATTTGCAAACAACGTGGCAATAGTGATAAAGCCAAAGCCTAAATGGTAATTAGTGGCCTTACTGGTACCATTAAAGGATGGTGGGATAATTATTTGTCCCTCGTTGCAAAATCTGAAATTCTAGATACAGTTAAACAGGAACTTTCTCTTACTCAAACTGATCCTAATCATGTTACAATCACTGAACAATCAGTTTATACACTGATCTTAGTCATATGTGAACATTTTACAGGAAGATAGTCTAATAATAATGAAAATATTATGACACTTCTTCAAAATCTTAAATGTCCTACTCTTACTCATTTTAGATGGTACAAGGATGTATTCCTTAGTTGTGTTTTGCAACTTCTAGATGCTAATAGTGATCATTGAAAGTCTAAATTTATTGATGATCTTCCCTTTCTCTTTGCTGAAAGAGTTAGAAAAGCCCTTAGGAATTGAAATAATAGTATTTCATTCCTTATTCTAACCATTCTTTTGGCAGTCTTATAGGTACATGTATTCAGGAAGGATTAACTTTATGTAATGACATTAAGCTAAAAAGTTAACTTAAAAAGCAAAGGCTCACTAAGAAGTCTCAACTTGGAGATTTCTGTGATAATTTTGCCATGGATATGCCCAAACCTCCTCCAGATCGTCATACTCGATCTAAAGGAAATAAGAAATATTCTTCTAAATCCAAATCTTTGTATAGAAAAAAGAAGCATACTCGTGAATCTTTTACAAGTCAACCTTCTAGAAAGCTTGTCAAAAAATCTTCTTCTAAGAAGAAATTACCTATTTTCAAAAAGGAAATTAAATGTTGGAAGTGTGAAAAGTTTGGCCATTATGCCAATCGATGTCTCACCAAAAAGAAGTTAAATGACTTTTAGATTGATGAATAACTAAAAGATACTTTAACTAAATTATTATTGGATAGTGGTAGTGAACCTGAAGACTCTGAACCAGAAGGCTTTGAGTCTGATAAACTTCATCAAGTTCAAGAAGATGATATTTCATCTTCAAGTGATACTGAACCAGACAAGATAGATTCTTGTCGAGGTATGTGTAGTAATTACTACAAAGCCATTATTGATATGCATGGTTTAAGCATTAATATGCTTATCCAATATCAGGAAATCATTATAAAAATTTTAGATCAAATTCCTAATACAACAATGAAAGCTCAGATGAATGAAAATTATCTAAAACAAGTTAAGCAACATGATGATATTCCTAATATTCCTCATGCTTACAGTATGTCTGAAGTCCTGAAAAGACTCCAAAATAAGAAAGAAAAACCTGTTACACTACAAGATTTAAAAACTGAAATTAATCAATTAAAAGTGGAGATTAAATCTTTGAAAGAAAATAATTTAAGTCTTAATTCTAGGGTTCATAATCTAAAATTAGGAAAACAGATTTCTTTTAGTTCTGAATCTTCTAAGTCTCCTCTTTCCCAATATTTGGCCATCTTGAATGAAGTTACTTCTCAGAAGTGGTTCATTAAGATTACTTTATTTGTTCATAATGAATTATTAATTGAAAATCTCACTGCTTTAATTGATAGTGGTGCAGATTTAAGCTGTGTTCAAGAAGGGTTAATTCCAACCCAATATTTTAAGAAAACAAAGCATTCTTTGACTTCTGTGAGTGGTAATAAGCTACAAATACAATATAAAATTACTGATACACATATATGTAATAAAGATGTATATATTCTATCTACTTTTCTACTTGTAAAAAATTTACAACATTATGTTATACTTAGTACTCCTTTTCTTCATAGTATTATGTTTATTAAAAAAAATTGATTCAACAGGTATTTATACGAATCTAATCAATCAACATATTGTTTTTCAGTTTATAACTAATTCATAAACTAGATATTTGAATGAAGTCAAGGATCTACTATTGGCAAAGGAAAATCAAATCAATTTTCTTCAACAAGATATTTTTGTTTGGACTATTGCTGAATTTTTAGTCAAACCTAAGCTTCAAGATAAAATCAAATTGATTGAAAAAAAATTTCTTAGTGAAATTTGTGATGATCATCCTTATGCTTTTTAGGATAGAAAAAGACATATTGTCTCTCTTTCTTATGAAGCTAATTTTACAGATAAGCATCTACAACAAAGGGTTGTCCTTGTCAAATGAGTCAAGAGTATTTTGAACTCTGTAAAAAGAAAATTGCTTCCTTACTTGATAAAAAACTCATTAGAAAATCATATTCTCCTTGGAGTTGTACATGATTTTATATTTATAAAAATGTTGAAATTGAAAAGGGTGTTCTACATCTAGTTATTAATTATAAACCCTTTAATAAGGTTTTAAAATAGATTAGGTATCCTGTACCTAATAAAAAAGATTTACTTGATCACTTTCGTAAGACTCTTATCTTTTCTAAATTTGATTTAAAATCTGAATATTGGCAAATTTAAGTTGCTGAATTTGATAGATATAAAACAGCTTTTACTGTTCCCATGGGGCATTATGAATGGAATGTTATGCCTTTTAGTTTGAAAAATGCTCCTTCTGAATTCCATAATATTATGAATGATATTTTTATTCCATACACTGATTTTATTTTTGTGTATATTGATGATATTTTTGTGTTTTCTCAAAATATTGAACAACATTTTCGTCATTTGGAAATTTTTTGCAAAATTATATTACATAATAGATTAGTTATATCTGCTCCTCAAATGAAACTATTTCAAACTATTGTTTTCTTTTTGGAGCATAATATTCATTAAGGACAAATTGTTCCTATTGCACGCAATATTGAGTTTGCTTCCAAATTTCCTGACGAAATTTTGGATAAAACTCAATTATAAAGATTTTTAAGGAGTTTAAATTATATTAATTCATATTATAAAGACTTTGCAAAAGATTTTGCTATCTTATATGATAGATTAAAGAAAACTCCTTCACCATAGACTCCAGATTATACTCTAGTTGTTCAAAAGATCAAGACTAAGGTTAACAATTTTCCTTGTTTAACTCTTGCTAATCTTGCATGGTTTAAAATTGTGCAAACAAATGCCAGCCATATTGGTTATGGTGGAATTCTTACTCAAGTTATATCTAATATAAAAAAGTAAATCTTAATAAGATATGATTTAGGCAAATGGACCACAGCACAGTTTAAATATGCTGCTGTACAGAAAGAACTTCTTTCTATTGTTAAATGTATTTCTAAATTTCAAGAAGATTTATTAAATCAAAATTTTTTGTTAAAAACAAATTGTTAAGCTACAAAATATATTTTCAGCAAAGATATTAAACTTGATGCATCCAAGCATATAATTGCTCAATGGCATGTATAATTATCTGTATTTGATTTTGATATAGATTATATCAAAGGGAAAGATAATTCTATTCCTGATTTCCTGACTCGTGAATTTTTACAGGAATGAATCCATATGATCATGAAAAAGGAAGGAGAAATAACCCCAATCGAGGACGAGGAAAGAGAACTACCCCCTCAAAAGGTCGTGGTTCAACCCAGACTTCATCGTCTGGTACTAAAACAGATAAAGTTACAATTATACCAGTGATTGATCATGTATATGAGAAAGTTCAACAATTGACTGAACAAGAGCGCCAAAAAAATAGTTCTCAACAAGGTAATGCCTGACTTGAAGCATCATATGCTCAAATAGTGGATGCTCCATCCCATTCTATGACCTTAATTCAATTACCCTTCACAGAACATATTTTGTACCTCGAACCTATTGATATTCAATGGGAAAAATATCCATGGTATCTCATGGATAAATATTTTTAAACATTTTCTTATCCTTTTGGAAGTCAAAAATTTCGATCAGTCATGCACAATTTTTTAGAAATGACTGATTCTTATGACTTCATAAATTTTTATTCCAATATGAAGACCAAAGTTGGTCCAATCAATTTTTCTAAATGTTATATTAAGAAATTATTTTTCCTCATGAATGGGGATTAGTTCGTCATAATGAGAAAGTTTTTCTTATAAACGATATTCCTTATACTTGTAATTATTGGAAGTATATCCAAGCTTGTACATGGCCTTTTTATTATGAAAAACCAAAAAAAAAAAAAAACATTCGTGGTGGATTAAATTAAATCCACAAATTTACAAAAAAATATTTCCTCAATGGTTTTATGTCTGGTGGAAAAAACTTAGTCCACTTCATACTATTTTACCTGATGTTGTCTAAGAACAATTGGGTCTTTGGGCTGCATATTCACCCCAAATCAATCAGATAGATCTAGCCCATTATATGGATGGCTCCAACCTTATACATTTTTTCACTAAATTCGGAATACTTTAGATTTGGAAATAGACTCCTATTTTCAAAAAAGACCAAAATAATCTTCTTTGTCTTTATCGTCAATTTCATGTTGGATGGTGGTCCAAAATAGATAAGGATTTGGGCAAAACTGTAGCAGAAATAGCTGCTATTGTGAAGGATTATCAGCAAGAATTTGAGTTTCATCGATCTCAATTTAATCCTTCCACATCCAAATTGGATATTATGAAAAATACATTAAAAATACAAAATCCTCTCATGAAGGATAAAGAATTAATTTATGAATGTATGTGCCAATTAAAAGGAGAATTTTTGGCCAAATTTAAATCTAACTTAGATTCTGATGAAGAGATGAGCTCCCAATCCTCCCATCACACTTGTTTAGCAGATGAACCATAGGATTCATGTGAGAATGAACATGACTGAGATCCTACTCCAACCACAGAAGATCTTTTTGATGCCATACTTGAAATAATGGCCAAGAAAAAGACAAAAAAACCTTGCTCTCATGCCTCATCAGGAAAGGATAAGAACGATAAAAAGTAGCCATTTTATGTGAAAGAATATCTTCACTTTTTAGTTGTTTACTAGACGACAAGAAAGCATCTGGCTTTGGACACAAATGGCCAACCGACTCCAGCTCATTTAGGACCTACCACCATTATGCGTCTTTACTTTTATAAAGCAACTTTTGACTTTGTGTAAAGATTTTTTGTTTTTGTCTCCTCTGAACTTGTAATTAGAATTTGAAATCCGGAATAGTTTCTTTTACTTGTCTATATAAGGGACCCTTCACCCATTTTTTGAAGGCACCACGTATTACTCTTGCTTTTTCTCTCTTTTTCTGTGTTAATATATTCACCGTTTTCTCCATTGTTATTATTCTTGTTAAGATTCATCTTGTGTGTCTTCTTGTTTCTTATTATTGTGTTTATTATTGAGTATTTGTATTGGGTTGATTATAATTCACCTAGCCGATTTGGTATTAGAGCCATGACTATGTTCATGGTAAATTAAACTGAGGTATGTAATTCTAAGTATAAAGTTTTATATACTATTTATTTGGAATTTTGTTATTGTTTCTCATCTTCTCTATTGCTCAAGCAAGTGGTACAGTACCCAAGTAGCGCTTGGTTTTGTTATCCTAATTAATACCTATGCAAAGAGTTGGTATTAGGATGTGCTTGTAAGTCGTTGGCAATTGTGCTTGCTTGATCAATGGATAGTAGTTTGGAAACATTAATGATTTTTTATATTTTTAGTATATAGATATTTGATACAAGGAATTACATACTCTTTTAACTATGATGAATCCTTTTCATCGTACATCTTCTTCTAAGAGGATGATTAATGGTGCTGAAGTAAATGAATACCCAGACCAATTAGAAGCACTTAATAAGTGGGTTATACCTACTGTTAAACCTTCTACCATCTATAAGGTAGGAACCTTTGAATTAACAGGTGTAAAGACTGTTAAAACTGTTGAACAAATTATAAGTTTGAATTATGAAGAACAGACTATTCAACGTTTAGATAGGCTTGATATTATGAGATATCAATATAAATATAATTTTATTCACATAGGACTTATACAAGTTGCTTTTAAACCCCTTACCTTAAGTGGTTTACCAGTTAGTTTTTTAGCAGTCCTTCAAAATGCTAGATGTCTCGATTGGAAGTCTTCCCTTATGAGAATTATGCAGTCAAGTGTTGTACATGGATCAGTATACCTTAATGTATACCCAAATCTGTAATTATCTCTTATAGACACCAATCTGTTGGATGCTGCGAATTTGAATACCAAACTCCATGGTTATAATTTTAAACTAGGATCTAAGCCACTGTGTCTCAGTTATAGAATTTATTTTAAAGTCCTTTATACACTTACACCTAATTGTAAGCTGTTTAGTCCCTCTGAAAATACTGTTGTGATTGAATCTAATCTTCTAAGCTCTAATATAGCTACACATTATCAAATCAGCTGGGAAGAAATCCAATTCCCAGAAACTTGGCAACTTCAACAAGCTATTCCACCTACTCCCCTGATTCAAGAAAAATTGGATCAGATCATCCAAACCCCTAAAGGAGATATGGAGGTAATTTTTCAACGATCGAGATCAAGATCTCTTTCCAGATCCTTTTCTACGAGATCTGTTATTTCGCCCTATAAGATTTCTCTTCCAAACACATGTAGAGTTTCTATATCTAGATTTTCTAATAATATTGAGTCTGTTAGGATCTCTGACCAACAGATTCCTCATGGAATCCTGACTCGCCCCCATATGCGGTATTTATACAATTGGAGTTAGTTACCCAGCAAGAGTACGGGGGTCGCGATGAAGTATAAACCTAACAAAACTGGTATCATTCTCTCCCAAGGGACCTAGCTAAATATAAGCTCTAGCACTCAACTCCCACCAACCTTACTTAAGATTTAATTGCAATTATGTGAAGAACTGGATCTAAAATAAAAAGGAAAATAAAAAGACCGAAAATCTTTTGGTTTTTGATGGGGTTTTGAATTACTAAATTATTGCAATGAAAATTAAAGCAAACTGAAATTAAGTCTCGGGATTAATTGATCCAATCGATTGTTTTTCTTGGAATTCCAAAGGAGGAATTTTATAACTTAAATCCTTCGACTACGTCGTGAGTCTTGGATTCGGAAGTTTTAGCGATAAAAACGAGGTGTTCTTTAGAAATTCAACTCCTAGAATAAATCAAGTTTATAGATTCATGGACGAATACCATCGGTTCGCGCAACGTATATACTGAGTGAAGACTCAGGCATACCCGTTACCAAACATAACCAATCGACCAAGTTTTCAATGGTTTCTAAAATAAAGAACAACAAGAACAATACAAATACAATATTTAGCTTGAAAATCCGAAATATACCCTTCTATGGTCAACCAAGACCTCCAATTGGTTTTCACACTCAATCCCAAGATGGGAAAAGTTAGCTACTCATATCTATCTATGAATGACTTCGAAATAAAGGAATACAAACTCGAAATATGAATTTAAAGTAAGACAATAAGTGGAAACACGAATTTAAAGCAAGAAATTGAAGAACTTGTATTGAAACTATTGTATGAGAGATTACAAGTACAATGAAACAACAACTAAATTAAATCTAAGCTATTCTAAGTTAAAAACTATGAAAACTACCTAAAATGGTCGCCTCTCGCCGCCCTTAGCTTCCATGTCTCGAACAAAAATGAAAATAGATATTTATAGGTATAACGTTTGAACCTTAAAATTTGTTAGATTTTTTCCTTGACGTTCGAACGGCTCAATGGACGTTCGAACGCCCAACCAATTTTGGGATGCAAGCTCTCGGGCCGTTCGAACGGTTGCCCAGGCGTTCGAACTCTGAATTAGTTTTTTACCCGTCTCTTGCAGCTTGATTTTTACCACTTTAGAAATCAATTCAGCCAATGCACATTAGAGGAAAAATTGTAGCCCTTGAAGTCTTCTTTCCAACACCACAAAAATCAGCTCAATTGGAGATTGGAGTAAAAATTTATGTCCAAAATACTGAGACAGGTTTTCAGTGAAATTCTGAAATTTGCCTCGACATTCGAACGGCCAAACAGGCGTTCGAACGGCATGGCAAAGATCGAATTTTTAGCTCTCAGGCCGTTTGAACGCTAGGTTTGGGCGTTCAAATGGTAATTTTCCCATATTTTCACTTTTTCTTGATTTTGAGGCCCTTCGGAGCCAAATTGGTTAATGCCCGTTAGACGCAAACATTTGTAACTTGATGAAATCTTTCCAACGGTGCAGGACTCAGGTCATTCAGACATCTGTAACAAAATATGTCCCCCTTTCGCGTGATTTTGCCCTACGAAATTTTCTCGTTTTTCATGCCACAAGTCCCAGATCATTATTAAAGCTCCAATTCCATCTCTTTAGCATTAAAAACCTGAGAAGACAACCAATTTGAGATTATTTACAATATACAAACAATATAATACAATTACATCTATTCTAAGCCTAATAAAGGCACGTTAGAGACAAATGATTGGACTTTTGTGGTGCAATCACACCCTCCAACTAACCTTTTGCTATTCCCTAGCAAAATTACCAAAACAAAACATAATATCTTCTTTCGTAAGAGTCCTGAGTGCATTTAGCATATGCACTAAGTCTTAAACTCCTAGGTTACCCCTAGTGGACGAGTTGTGTCTCGTGAGGGCTTTCAGTGATGATATCCACAAACATCCTTTTGTGAATTGTCAATCAAGATAAAAATAAGGAATGAATGCATAATTCTACTCAAGACATCATTAGATGTCACTCCAAACTCATACCACTTGCAAGAATATGCAACAAGTCATGTAAAAGAGAGGTTCATATGTGCGGGTGATGAATCATGCTAAACAACACAAATGAACTCACTTATGCAACTCCAAACCTTTAAAGCTTTGATTCAATCCTCACCGGACATACACTCGCAATACAAGACTCACATGGTTCTGACAACGGTATGCTCAACAATAGAGTAAATGTCAAGAGTCAAATTAAGTGAGCATACCAATTACAAAAACTGAAAAGATATAAGTGTATCGACATTAGCATAGCTCCATAAAAAGAATGCTCATAGTTAAATATTGATTTAAAGATATTGACAAAATATAGCTTATACTCTATTGAAAACTTCAATCAAGCACAACTTGGATCAACTATGCCATGAAAAGGTGAAAAAGGCAATATAGAAGAGGTGAAAGGTAAGGGTAAGGAGAGGGAACAAATGATCATATCATCTGTGATCAAGGCATGACATGATGAATGCAAAACAACTACTACTCTCCCTTTTCAACTTTTAATACATAAAATCCACTTCTCACTCTTCTTTTGAAATATTTTCAACTTTTGAACTCCTCTTTCACTCTCTTCTTCCTCTTATTCTCTTTTTTTTCTTACTTCTTCTTTCTACTTCCTTTTTTCTTTTCTTACTTCTCATTTTTTTTCTTTTTCTTTTTTTTTTACTTCTCCTTTTGTTTCCATCCTTTTATCATCCCTCTTTAGATTCAACAACTACTTTTCATATTTCAATATGCTCATATGCATTGAACTCCCCAAATCAATCTCTTCTCTCTCTTTTTTTTTCTTTAGCAATGCAAAAACACTCTCTTCTCACATAGGCGTCCCTTTGCAATACAAGAGATGAAATCACTATTCACTTTCTAATACAAGTAGATCAACAAGGGTCAAGGGAAATGCACGGTTTGGCAATGGAAAACTCATGGTTATGAAGAAGAAAAGGACATAGAATCATATCCAAAGTTGTACAACCGAAGTATTTCATAGAGTACAAGTGTCAATATCAAGATCAAAACTCAACTCATGAACCAAATACAAGCATAATAAAGCTATTGAAGGAAATGAGGGTGAAGAAACTATCATTGAGTAAATGTAAACGCTCCAAAAGGTGATAGATACTCTAAAGCTCACAAGGTAATGATCTCCATTGATGTAAGGATGGAAATGCTCAAACTAGTAACAAATGACGTTATAAAGTATGATTGTGCATAATGATGTAATCCCCTCTACAAATGCATGAATTAAGCAATCCCCACAACATGTTGGGTATGAGAAGTGATTCAACATCATCTCGAGTAAAGATACATGTAAAAATTCCTATCTTCTAATATCAAAAGGCACTTTCACAATTACAATGATTTTTTTTTTATCTTTCTATTTTTTTTATAGGGTGCAACACAAAGAAGCAAAAACAAAGATTTTTTTTTTATATAGGGTGCCAAACAAAGAAAATAGAAAATTTTTTTTAAAGGATGCAAAACAAATAAACAAAAACAAAAAAAAATGGAGGCAAAGCCTCTACCCACCCCCAACTTAGAATGATGCATTGTCCTTAATGCATGAGAACAAAGCATGGAATGCAATTAAATGGTGGAAGAAGATAAAATAGGGTGCCTAATGCATCCCAATAACAAAGAAAAATCAAAAAAGGTATGTTGCAGAAAACCAAGGGGATTGCTGAAATTTTGAGTGTGTGCAAACAGTTTTGACACTCTTCAGTAAAACAGCCATATCTCTCTTCAGAAGAAAGCAAATCATGTTCCATTTTTTTTGTTGGAAAGTAGATTCATAGACCTTCCCATCCATATAAGATTTGCATGCTAATTCACTTCCAGTAGATATAGATTTCACTATAAAGTCGGCTGAAAAATAGGGTCTGCACTTTGTTTTTACAAATTGGACAACTCCTTTGTTTTGCCTAAAGCACCCCCAACTTAGAATGAGAAAACAAACTAAGAAAACAAAGAAACAAAATTACTACTCCTACTCCTACAAAACTTGGAGAGAGAATCACCCAATGCCACAAAGTGAGAATTTACCATCATCCCACAGGCCCAACTTAGAGATTTTCAAAGAGTTCAAATAAAAATAAAAATAGACAATGGTCACTTCTTTAATGAACTCAATGAGATAACCTTGAAGCACATAAGGGTAATAAGTGTCATGATATGAAGAACAAAAAGAATGATTATGCACAAATGTGCCAATGATGTTTATGCCTTGAAGTGCTTCACCCTCCCCTTCTTTTTGTTGGTCGGCCATTGGGATGATATTTGGTTCAAATGCTGGGACATGGAGCTCTAATGATTCCGGTAGGTTAGGACTTGGTGCTAAAGGCTTAAAAGTAGGGATTTCATGATCCCTAGACATAGTAGGAATGACCTCTAGACCAACAATATCCTCATTGACATGGACATTCCCAACATCTGACAAACCAACAACATCATCAAGCGTAATCTCAGTACTACCCTTCTCTTTCTGTTTTAAGTCCCCAATTTCGGACTCCTCTCTCTCAAATCCTTCTCTTTTATACCCTAATGGCATCTTCCCCTTCACCTCATCAATAATGGGCGTAACTTCCCTTGGATCAGACACCTCAGGAAGAATAACAGCCCGTTGCATACCCTCCTCCTTATCGTTGTCCACCCTAAGAACGTCATCCCTTGGATCAGACACCTCGGGAATATTGATGTTCTCTGTTTCATGTTCATTCTTAAGGGCGATACATGAAACACTTTGGTCATGACCACTCACGTATGGAATTGTGAACATCTCATATGGGAGATCATCTTGAGGTTGAGTTGGAAGCGCTTCCTTCTCGTGATCCATTGTCCCTTGTGTTAACAGGGCCAACCGTTGGTTTAGTTCATCCAATTCTCTACGAATTTGTGCAAGAGTGTCATCTTGTGCCTCATTATTTGTATCATTGAACCCTAAGGACATACCAGTGTGATATGGCATGTAACATGATTGTATGTTCTCTTGATTCTCTACAAAAGGTTGATAAAATGGTGAAAGATATGTCTCATGAAACGTGTAAGGTGAAGTAAAAGGTGAAGATGAATCATAAGTATATAGTGGAGACAAAGGTGGTTCATGGTAGTATGGTTGTTGTGGTGGTTATTCATAAAAAGTATATGCTGGAGCATGAGAGCTCCACTCCGAATGGTTTAAAGGTGGATAATACTCTTGTGGTTCTGCAATATAGGACCAAGGATAATCTATGAACAATATGCATGCTAGACCAACCAACAAGCTTATGAAAACATCTAATCCTCCCAATCCCACAACAAAGATACACCAACTCAATGGTATCACAAAAGCTATATACAAATCAAACAAAATAAAACTAAAAGAAAGAGTAAAAGAAAGAAACAAAATAAGAAAAACAAGTAAAAATCCTAAAATTCTAACACCACAAAACATAAAGTAAAGAAAGATGGAATGAACTTACCGAAATGGCCTTGGCCGACGATTCCTCCGCTGTAGTAGATGTGATGGAGATCCAATCCACCATGTGCTTTTTAATCCAAAGCTCTTTTAGTGCTTGGCTCGTGCCTTTGGTCCCTAGCAACGGCTCTAAAACTTGACTCGCCTCCATATGAGGTATTTCTACAATTAGAGTTAGTTACCCCGCAAAAGTACGGGGGTCGTGATGAAGTATGAACTGGACAAAACCGGTATAGTTCTCTCCCAAGGGACCTAGCCAAATATCGGCTCTAGCACTCAACTCCCACCACCCTAACCTAAGATTGAATTGCAATTATGTGGAGAACTAGATCTAAAATAAAAAGACTAAAAATCTTTTGGTTTTTGATGGGGTTTTGAATTACTAAACTATTGCTATGAAAATTAAAGCAATTAATAACTAGACAATCAAATTAAAGCAAACTGAAATTAAAGTCTCGTGATTAATTAATCCAACCGATTGTTTTTCTTGGAATTCCAAAGGAGGAATTTTATAACTCAAATCCTTCAACTAAGTTTTAGTGATAAAAACGAGATATTCTTCAAAAATTCAATTCCTAGAATAAATCGAGTTTATAGATTCACGGACAAATGCTATCGGTTCGCACAACGTATATACTGAGTGAAGACTCACGCAATACCTGTTACTGGACATAACCAATTGACCAAGTTTTCAATGGTTTCTAGAATGAAGAATAACAAGAACAATATAAACACAATATTTAGCTTGAAAATCCGAAATGCACCCTTCTATAGTCAACCAAGACCTCCAATCGGTTTTCACACTCAATCCCGAGATGGGGAAAGTTAGCTACTCTTATCTATCTATGAATGACTTCGAAATAAAGGAATACAAACTCAAAAGACGAATTTAAAGCAAGACAATAAGTGGAAACACAAATTTAAAGCAAGAAATTGAAGAACTTGTATTGAAACTAACGTATGAGAGATTACAAGTACACTGAAGCAACAACTAAATTAAATCTAAGCTATTCTAAGTTAAAAACTATGAAAACTATCTAAAATGGTCGCCTCTCGCCGCCCCTAGCTTCCATGTCTCGAACAAAAATGAAAATGGGTATTTATAGGTACAAGGTTTGAACCCTAAAATTTGTCAGATTTTTTCCTTGATGTGCAAACGGCTCAATGGGCGTTCAAATGCCCAACCAATTCTGGGGAGCTAGCTCTCGCGCCGTTCGAATGGCTGCCTTGGCGTTCGAACTCTGAATCAGTTTTTTACCCGTCTCTTGTAGCTTGATTTTGACCACTTTAGATATTGATTCAGCCAATGCACATTAGAGGCAAAATTGTAGCCCTTGAAGTCTTCTTTCCAACGCCATAAAAATTAGCTCGATCGGAGATCGGAGTAAAATGTTATGTCCAAAATACCGAGACAAGTTTTTAGTGAAATTCTGAAATTTGCCTTGGCGTTTGAACGGCCAAACAGCCATTCGAACGGCAAGGCAAAAATCAAATTTTAGCTCTCGGGCCGTTTGAACACTGGGTTTGGGCGTTCAAATGGTAATTTTCCCCTATTTTCACTTTTTCTTAATTTTGAGGCCCTTTGGAGCCAAATTGGTCAACGCCCGTTAGACGCAAACATTTGTAACTTAATGAGATCTTTCCAACGGTGTAGGACTCAGGTCATTCAGACATCTGTAACAAAATATGTCCCCCTTTCGCGTGATTTTGCCTTACAGAATTTTCTCGTTTTGCATGCCACAAGTCTCGGATCATCATCAAAGCTCCAACTCCATCTCTTTAGTATTAAAAACATGAGAAGACAACCAATTTGAGATTATTCACAATATACAAACAATATAATACAATTACATCTATTCTGAGCCTAATAAAGGCACATTAGAGACAAATGATTGTACTTTTGTGGTGCAATCAAATCCCTAAATCTTTAGTAGAAATACCTACTGCTTCTAAAATGGAGTTTTTAGTGGATTTAAGTCCAGGAAGTCTAACAAGAGCAATCTTTAATAAGGAATTATTCCAACCATATTATAAACATTTTTGTGATTGGTATTTTCTAGCTTCAGTCCTACTGAATTAAAAAATTATAAGAATAAATATTTTGATCATTTAAGTAAAACTTAACAAAAGAACATTTTGTTCCTTGGTTTTTTCAATATTATGTTGAAACTCATTATATTCATGTTACTGAAGAAAAAGAATGGATCACAGATACTGGATCAAGTATTCAATTTTTTCAATAGGCATAATACTATGAAGAAAAAGAGTACCAAGTATAACATGATATTGTAAATTTTTACGAGTAGAAAAGTAGATAGAATACATACATCTTTGATGTGATAAATTTTAATACTCGCAAGCGCACAAATCGGATTGAAGTATTAGACAGTGAATGCAAGCTCGATCCCATAGGGACTCATAAAATTTTAGAAAATAAATTAGAATAAATGTACTACACCCTAACCTAGTTAAGAAATCTTGAGTTAAATCTAACAAAGAACAAAAATAACTAAATACTAAATAAATAAGTAAACAATTAATCTAGACAATGATAATGAAGAGATGAGAGAAATCAAATTAAAATGACTAAGGTTTTAGAATTCACACACATGCATTATAATAACTTTTCATGTAATTCAAATTATTTCTCTAATTCACTTCACAATAACGTCATAATCAAACTTGTTATTATGAAAAATATAACATTAAAATCACTTTAATAAATAAACTAATGTATACTCTTCCTAACCTTATTGTTCAAGATAAAAAATTCATATGTATCCATTCGAAAATAAATCACATAAGAAATCCAATACTTGAAATTATACCAATAAATAACAGGGTTAATAATTAATCCAAAAATCTTAAATTATGAACAAAATTCATATCCAAAATTATTGACTTTAATTAAATCTAGACAAGACTATTAAACAATCAAAGCACGTGTTTAGAAAATAAATATAAATCACATGTCAAGTCATTACAAAGTATGGAGTTTCATTCTCAACCCTAGTATGAAACTTAGCCACTCATGGTTTTAACATCCATTGAAAGCTAGAAAAATAGAACATAAAACCTGGACACGTAAAAATAATAAGGCTTGAAAGCTTGGTGTTCCAAATCTTTGTCTTCTTCTTCTTCTTCTTCTCTTTCTTTCTTCTTGATTTTTTTTTCCTCACTGTGCGGCTACCTCAGCTATGGACTCCTCTCTTGCTGTGGCTCTGTGATGTTATATCTTATACGTATATGTATAAATCTGCTCTTCTTTGCATGGCTTCCTTTGAAAGTCTTTTCCTTTTAGTTTCCTTGATTGAATAGAATTGTTGAAAATTTTGATACTTTAAGCACTTGTTTCCTATATTAGTTGGAATTCTTCCTTTTTACTCTTGTATCCAAATATGCATTAAAAACAATAATATAAGTAAATAAATCACAACTAAATAATATAATTGAAGGGTAAAAATATATAAATTATTTGACTTATCAATCTTTATTACATATATGCATATCAGTAAAGAAGTTAAAGAATGCTTTGTCTTATCAAAATATTGGGTTGAAATTAACCCTTCTTGAACACAGTTTAAATCTACACCACTATCAACCAAAGTAGTGATATTTTTAATTAATAATTCGTTATGAATGAATAAAGTAATCTTGATTAACCACTTTTGAGAAGTAACTTCATTCAAGATGGCCAAATATTGGGGAAGAGGAGACTTAGAAGATTCAGAACTAGAAGAAATCTGTTTTCCTAATTCTAGATTATGGACCCTAGTATTAAGACTTAAATTATCTTCTTTCAAAGATTTAATCTCTACTTGTAACTGATTAATTTCAGTTTTTAAATCCTGTAGTGTAACAAGTTTTTCTTTCTTACTTTGGAGTCTTTTCATGACTTCAGACGTACTGTAAGCATGAGGAATATTAGGAATATCATCCTATTGCTTAACTTATTTAAGATAATTTTCAATCATCTGAGCTTTCATTATTGTATCAGGAATTTGATCTAAAATTTTTATAATGGTTTCCTGATCTTGGGTAAGCATATTAATGCTTAAACCATGCATATCAATAATGACTTTGTAGTAATTACTACACATACCTTGACAAGAATCTATCTTGTTTGGTTCAATATTACTTGAAGATGAAATATTATTTTCTTGAACTTGATGAAGTTTATCAAACTCAGAGCCTTCTAGTTCAGAGTCTTCAAGTTCACTACCACTGTCCAATAATAATTTAGCTAAAGTATCTTTTAGTTGTTCATCAATCTGAAGTTCATTTAACTTCTTTTTAGTGAGACATCGATTGGCATAATGGCCAAACTTTCCACACTTCCAACATTTAATTTCCTTTTTGGAAGTAGGTGATTTCTTCTTAGAAGAAGATTTTTTGACAAGCTTCCTAGAAGGTTGACATGTAGAAGCTTCATGAGTATGCTTCTTTTTCCTATACGAAGATTTGGATTTAGAAAAATATTTCTTTTTTCCTTTAGATCAAGTATGACGGTCTGGAGAAGGTTTGAGCATATCCATGGCAAAATTATTACAGAAATCTCCAAGTTGAGACTTCTCAGTGAGTCTTTGCTTTTTAAACTAACTTTTTAGGTTAATGTCATTACATAAAGCTAATCGTTCTTGGATATAGGTATCTATAAGACTGCCAAAAGAATGGTTAGAATAAGAAATGGAATACTATCATTTCGATCCCTAAGGGCTTTTCTAACTCTTTCAGCAAAGAGAATGGAAAGACCATCAATAAATTCAGACTTTCAATTATCACTATTAGCATCTGGAAGTTGCATAACACGACTATGGAATACATTCTTGTACCATCTAAAATTAGTAAGAGTAGGACATCCAAGATTTTGAAGAAGTGTCCTAGTATTTTCATTATTACTAAAATATCTTCCAGTAAAATGTTCACATATGGCTAAGATCAATGTATAAATTGATTGTTCAGTGATTGTAACATGATTATGATCAGTTTGAAAGTAGGTGAAGGTTCCTATTTAACTGCATCTAGAATTTCAGATTTTCTAGCAGGGAACAAATAATTATTCCACCATCCTTTAATGGTACCAGTAAACTCACTAATTACCATTTGGGCTATGGCTTTATCACTATTGTCACATTATTTGCAAATAGTACTATATATACAGATACGATGACACATGTCAAAAATCTGTTTGTCAGCAAGACCATCATGATTTCATTCATAAATGAAATTACCTTGGTAATTATTTTGAATAAAATTATCATTTTCCTCAAGCATTACATCTTGAGGGGTAGGTCGTTTATAATAATAGTGTTCTAAATGTTAGCCTCAAGTTTTCATTAATTGATTTTGATGATAATAAATATAAATGTTTTAATGATTAAAATTTGGTTAATCTTAAGATTTCATAATAAAATAAGTTTGATGTATGAGTTAAGATTTTTAAAGATTTTTTATTTTAAAAGTTTAAATATATTGTGCATTTCAATGATATATCACTTAATTTTTATTTATATTTTAAAGGTTAATTATCTAATATTTTTTGAAGTTATTGTTAATCTTGGACTTAAAAGGAATGCATAGCATGAAGAAGAAGACTAATTTAAAGATAATGGTAAGAAAGCTCATTGGAGATAGTTTCAGTATTATGTACATAACTTTTGATCCAACCATTTGATTGATCTGATTTTTGTGGTATCGGAAATAAGACTCAAATTCCTATAAACAGTATTTTATGAGAATTTCGTGAACAGAATGTCTTATGAGACAAAACTGAGCTGGAATGTGACACATTGGAGTAGAAGTTCAAAATATGACAGCTGGGAGATAGCTCGAGTAATTTTATCATTACTTTTGATCTAACCGTTGTATATCTATGATTCTTATTTATCTGAAAAGATTACTTCCAGGGCTACAACTGTTATCTTATAGCCATGTTCAAATTCAAACGTCATAAGGAAGAAAATCGAGGTGGAAGTTAAGACAACTTTGCAAAAATTCAAATATGCCAACTGGGAAACAACTTAATTATTTTGATGATAACTTCTGATCTAACCATTAGATCGACATGATTCTTTCAGGTTTGAAAAAATGACTTCTATTACTACAACTTTTATCTTATAGACATTTTCAAATTCAAACGTTATAAGGAAGAAAATTGAGGTGGAAGTGAAGACAACTCTGCAGAAATTCAAATATACCAACTGGGAGACAACTTGAGTATTTTGATGATAACTTTTGATCTAGTCGTTAGATTGACATGATTCTTGAGGTTTTGAAAAGCAGACGTCCATATCTATAACTTGTCTCTTATAGACATCTTCAAATTCAAATGTTATCAAGGAGAAAATCGAGGAGGAATAGAAGCAATCATATCTAAAATTCAAATCCTGACTGGCAGCAACTTTGTTCAAACGGGAAGAAATGTGTTCAAACCTCTCCAATGACTAGAAGTTGATTTTAAGTTACAAATAATTCACTACTCTTCCTCTATAAATAGAGATACACAAGAGAAGTAAGGACACACAAAAGATTACAAAGATTGAGCATACAAAGTGATATTCATCAAGATCTTCAAGTTTTGAGCTTTACTTCTTCATCATTCCATCTCATTTTTGAGCCTCATTCTTTTATTCAACTTTTGAGAGTTTTGTATCTATTGTTGCAAGATTCAACTCCCCTATATCATTTGTAAAAGGCTTGCTAAACCCTTGTAATTTATTTCTTGAGTGATTGAGAGGAACACTTGGAGAAAAAGATCCTCTTGGTACTTTGTTTTGGAGAGCAAAACAAAGAGTTATTTTTTGAGTGTTTTTGGAACAAAACACTTGGTGTAAAGGTTTTCTAGCAACCGGACAAGCTAGTGGTGCAAAGCTATTTGAAGAATAGTGGATTTGTCCAAGGAAGGAGCCTTGGAGGTGGACGTAGGATTGGCATAAGAGGAGCCAATCAAATCACTTTAAATCATTGTGTTTGATCTCTTCTCTTTTCTCTCTTTTTATCTTGCTTAATATCTTTTTTACATATAGTCTTGATATACTTGAGATACACACACACTTGAATCATTTGTACTAATCTCACATTGATCATATCTTAGCTTGTCTTATTCATTACTTAACTAGATTAATATTTTATATCTTTTCAATCTCACCTCTTGGACATTAAGTGTATTGGATTATTTTAATTTTTAATTTTTAATTATAAACCCAATTCACCCCCCCTCTTGGGTTGCCACCTGGTTTAACACTAAACGCCTTGGTTTAGCCTCAATTTTATTGAGTTCAGATTCAAAATTATACATATGTTCATCTTGATCAGAAATAATATCTAGATCAGATGTGTGATTAGATTTAACAGAAAGAGTAGATATCTGAAAAAATTGTAATTTTTTTTCTAAAACAAAAACAAATTCATCTATAGACTCTAATTTGAATCCTTAAACCTCCATAGGGGGGTTGTAATGTTGCCTTAGCTTTCTTAGAAGGTTTAACCTCTTACATTCTCATTTGAGAAAACTTTGTTTGTAATTGATCTAATTTATGATTTAAATGTAACAATTGTTGACCAAGTATTTGCAAATACAAATTTGTATAATTACTTTGTTGAAAAGCTTGATTTAGCTCTTTCATGGTTACAGAGACTAATTCAACCACAGAAGGTTTAACAAAAGCATTAGCCTCTAAATTTTAAGAACTAAGAGGACTAGTAACCTCTATAGGTTCCGTAGGAGAAAAAATAGATTGCATAACTGATTCAGTATCTGTGGTCCATTCTTTTTCTTCAAGAGCATGAATATAATGAGTTTCAGCATAATATTTAAGAAACCAAGGAACAAAATATTCCATTTGTTGAGTTTTACTTAAATGATCAAAATATTTATTCTTATAATTTTCTAATTCAATAGGACTGAAGCTAGAAAATTTTCAATCACAAAAAGGTTTATAATATGGTTGGAACAATTCTTTATTAAGGATTACTCTTGTTGGACTTCCTGGACTTAAATCCATTAAAGACGAAAATCCATTTCAGAAGCAGTAGGTATTTCTACTAAAGATTTAGAGACTTCATGAGGAATTTGTTGGTCAAAGATCCTAATAAACTTAATATTATCAGAAAGTCTAGAGGTAGAAACTCTAGATATGTCTGGAAGTGAAATCTTATAGGGCAGAATCATAGATATCGTCGAAAAGGATTTAGAAAGAGATCTTGATTTCGATCCTTGAGAAGATCCAGAAGTAAATCTCCTTCAGGAGTTTGGATGATTTGATGCAATTTTTCTTGAATCAGGGGAGTAGGTAGAACAAGTTGTTGAAGCTGCCAAGTTTTTAGGAATTGGATTTCATCTGAGGTGATCTGACGATTTGTAGCTATATTGGAGCTTAGAAGATTAGATTTAATCACCACAGTATTTCTAGAGGGACTAAACAACTTACAATTAGGTGTAAGTGTATGACGGACTTTAAAATAAATTCTATAACTGAGACACAGTGGCTCATATCGTAATTCAAAATTATAACCAAGAAGTTTGGTATTCAAACTCACAGTATCCAATAAATTGATGTCTGTAAGAGATAATTGTAGATTTGGGTGTATATTAAAATATACTGGTCCATGGGCAACACTTGATTGCATAATTCCCATAACAAAAAATCTTTACACAAAGTCAAAAGTTGCTTTATAAAAGCAAAGACTCATAATGGTGGTGGGTCCCAGATGAGTTGGAGTCGGTTGGCCATTTGCGTCGAAAGCAAGATACTTTCTTGTCGTCTAGTAGACAACTGGAAAGTGAAGATATTCTTTGACATAAAACGGCTACTTTTTGTCGTCCTTATCCTTATCTGATGAGGCATGAGAGTAATGTCTTCTTGTCTTTTTCTTTGCCATTATTTTAGCATGACATCAAAACGATCGTCTATGGTTGGAGAAGAATCTGAGTCATGTTTATCCTCATAGGGATCCTATGATTCGCTTGCTAGACAGGTGTGATGAGAGGATTAGCGCATACATTCATACATTAATTCTTTATCCTTCATGAGAGGATTTTGCATTTTTCATGTATTTTTCATAATATCCAATTTGGATGTAGAATGATTAGATTAAGATTGATGAAACTCAAATTTTTGTTAATAATCCTTCACAATAGTAGTTATTTTTGCTACAGTTTTGTCCAAATCGTTATCCATTTTGGACCACCATCCAACATGAGATTGACGATAAAGATAAAAAAGATTATCTTGGTCCTTTTTTACAATAGGAGTCCATTTTCGAATTCAGGATATTCAAAATTCAATAAAAAAATGCATAAGGTTGGAGCCATCCATATAATGGGCTAGATCCATCTGATTGATTTGGGCGAATATGCAGCCTAAAGACCCAATTATTCTTAGACAATATCATGTAAAATAGTATGAAGTGGACCCAATTTTTTCCACCAAACATAAAACCATTGAGGAAATCATTTTTTTGTAAATTTATGGATTTAATTTAATCCACCACGAATTTTTTTTTTTTTTTTTGGGTTTTCATAATAAAAAGCTCATGAAAAAGTTTGGATATAATCCCAATAATTACAAGTATGACGAATATCGCTCTTTCATGGTTACAAAGACTAATTCAACCACAGAAGGTTTAACAAAAGCATTAGCCTCTAAATTTTGAGAACTAAAAGGACTAGTAACCTTTATGGGTTCCGTAGGAGGAAAATAGATTGAATAACTAATCCAGTATTTGTGGTCCATTTTTTTTCTTCAAGAACATGAATATAATGATTTTCAATATAATATTTAAGAAGCCAAGGAAGAAAATGTTCTATTTGTTAAGTTTTACTCAAATGATTAAAATATTTATTCTTATAATTTTCTAATTCAGTCTGAATGAAGCTAGAAAAATACCAATCACAAAAAAATTTATAATAAGATTGGAACAATTCCTTATTAAGGATTGCTCTTGTTGGACTTCCTGGACTTAAATCCATTAAAGACAAAATTCCATTTCAGAAGCAGTAAGTATTTCTATTGAAGATTTAGGGATTCTATGAGGAATCTATTGGTAAGAGATCTTAACAGACTCAATATTATCAGAAAGTCTAGAGGTAGAAACTCTAGATGTGTCTGGAAGGGAATTCTTATATGGCAGAATCATAGATTCGTAGAAGAGGATCTGAAAAAAGATTCTGATCTTGATCCTTGAGAAGATCCAGAAGTAAATCTTACCTCAATATCTCCTTCAGGGGTTTGGATGATTTGATCCAATTTTTCTTGAATCAGGGGAGCAGGTGGAACAGCATGTTAAAGCTGCCAAGTTTCTGGGAATTGAATTTCATCCCAGGTGATCTGACGATTTGTAGCTATATTAGAGCTTAGAAGATTAGATTTAATTACAACAATATTTGCAGAGGGACTAAACAACTTACAATTAGGTGTGAGTGTATAAAGGACTTTAAAATAAATTCTATAATTGAGAAACAGTTGCTCAGAAGCTGGTTTAAAATTATAACCATGAAATTTGGTATTCAAACTCATAGCATCCAATAGATTGATGTCTGTAAGAGATAATTGTAGATTTGGGTATACATTAAAGTATACTGGTCCATGGGCAACACTTAATTGCATAATTTCCATAAGGGAGGACTTCTAATCGAGAAATTTAGCGTTTCGAAGGACTGCTAAAAAACTAACTGGTAAACCACTTAAGGTAAGGGGTTTAGAAGCAACTTGTATAAATTATATTTATGTTGATATCTCATAATATTAACACTATCTAAACGTTGAATAGTTTGTTCTTTAGAATTCAAACTTATAGTTTGAATAGTTTTAACAATCTTTACACCTGCTAATTCAAAGGTTCCTACCTTATAGATAGTAGAAGGTTTTACAGTAGGTAGAACCCACTTATTAAGTGCTTCTAAGTGGTCTGGGTATTCATTTACCTCAGCACCCTTAATCATCCTCTTAGAAGAAGATGTATATGAAAAGGATTCATCATAGTTAAAAGACTATGTAATTCCTTGTATAAAATATCTATATACTAAAAATATAAAAAATTATTAGTGTTTCCAAACTACCATCCATTGATCAAGCAAGCATAGTTGTCAACGATTTATGGGTACATCCCAATACCAACCCTTTGCACGGGTATTAATAAAGATAACAAAACCAGGCATAACTATATACGTGTGTGTAACTATATATATTCAGATAACAATGGAAGAAGATGATAAATTTATGAAAGCTACTTAAAATTATATTCCTTATCATTAGAGTATACCTAGTGGAATTGCTCAGTGATGTTGCTTGTATTTTTCTTTTTAGACAATAACCAAGAAAGCCAATACCTATCTAGCAAGAATATAACAGAGGTGATTTACAAATTGAATGATTTTATCTTGTTAAATATATATTTATGTATGATAGATCAATAAATTTGTAGGGTCTGCCCCCAGCCTTCGGTGAACTGCTCTGGTTGGTTGCAAAGAAAAGCCGAGTCAAGAAACACCGGTGTGGTACCTGCCAAAGACTCTTCGAACTAAAGTTAGATTTGAAAGGATAATTGGACAGATTTTTCGCTAGGGTTTGTTATGCGTACCTTGGAGAAGAAGGCTTGGGTCTCCTTTTATATATTCATAGTTGTGGTCCTAAGTATGTCTGCAGATAGTTAGTGGAAATGATTGCCTTTCCACGTGACTGTACATCATTGGATGGTTAAGTCCTTGGCAAGGTAATGGTGGACATGGTTGTCTCCCACACGTGGCATCTCCTAGGGTGCCTGTTAAATTGACGTCGGCGCTGTAAGGAAGGTTGTTGTCCCCCCCACATGTCTTGTCCTTTTGGCAGTATATGTTGGCCCAAAAGGCAACCCAAGATTGGGGGTGAATTTGATTTTTTGAAGATTAATAGCAATTAAGATTAATTAAAATTAATCTAAGCAATATAATAGTGCTCAAACTAAATGTAATGCAATGTAATCAAATGGAGAAGAGAAAACATAGCAAAAGAAGAAAACACCTATATACTGAGGTTTAACAAAAAATCGTGGTCTACGTCCTCACCCCAAGACGTCCTTGAAGTCTTCTTCTACTATGTAATCACCAATTACAAATGGGCTGCTGATTGACAAAGTGCTCAGCTCACTATACACAAGAACTCCTCACCGAGTTCTTCAGCCACCGAGTGATTTTGTCCAAGCGCCACTCAAACTTACAAGAGTTTTTCTTTCTCAAGAGAACTCTCAAACTCTCCCTTACAAGTGTATAAGAATATACAAGCAACAAGCAAACTCTCTAACAAGAGTAGATTTTACAATCAAAGCTCACAAGAAGAAGACAGGAAGAATATCAAAATTTTCAGTGAATCAGTCAGTTGAATCTCGTTTTTGTCTCTTATCTTTTGTATAAATGCAGCTGGAAGTTTGTACATAAACCCCTGTATTGATTCCATTCGTTAGAAGTTGTTGGGCTTCATTAATGCATGTCCAGTCCGTTATAACGTTAGGAAAACTAGCCGTTATATCCCAGGAGTCGACTCCAGGCTTGGAGTCGACACTTTCTGCTTCTGCATTTACCAAACGTTGTTCACTGTCTCAATGAGTCGGTTCATCATAACAATGAGTCGGCTCCTTGTTCATTCTATCTTCACATTTTTGCTTCTGCCTTTATGTGGCAACTCTTCATCTTCAGGAGTCTGCTCTTTGTACATTTGATCTTCAGGCTTTCTGCTTCTGTTGTCATGAGACGACTCTTCATCTTTAGTGAGTCCGCTTATTGATCATTTTGTCTTCAGGCTTTTGCTTCTGTGTTTATGAGGCGACTCTTCATTTTCATGAGTCCGTTCATCGATCATTTTGTCTTCAGGCCTTTTGCTTCTGTGATTAAGAGGCGACTCCTCATTTCCATGAGTTCGCTTATTGTCCATTTGGTCTTTAAGCCTTTTGCTTCTGTAACCATGAGCCAACTCCTCATTTCTATGAATCCGCTTATTGCCCAGAAATCTGTATTCTGTCTTCCAATGATCCAGCTCATCTCAGCACTGGTATAAGATCTTCAAGGAGTATCTCTTTGGGCTATGATGATCAATCAAACACTTTTAACTCATTAGAGTTAACTTCTATTCGATTTGGATTGAATCATTCATTTGACATTGATCTTCTCTTGACTCTTAAATTGTCAGAGCTTCATTAGATCAATGTAGATATTTTCTTCTTCATTTGCAAAGCTTCCTCTTTCATTGTTTCTTTTAGTGCCAAGCTTCCTCAATTATGTAGAGCTTCACACTGCTTCATTGTCGAGTTCTTCTCTTTGCTAGCAATTCTTCTTTCTTCTTTAAAATCACATCAATGAGACTTTTGCAAGCTTGATGAAATCTCTTCATACATCTAGTCTTCAATGATTCTTTATATTGTGAAAGAATTCCTCACTAGGATTCCATGTAGAGATCAGACAATCAATGTGAATCTTCTTCTCAAGTAACTTCAATCACATTATCTTGAATTGATCTTTGCATACTTGATGAAGTCTTCAATTTAGCATTTTCAATGTCTTCAACAAACAAATTGTCTTCAACTGAGCATTGCACATTCTGATGAAGTCTACATTCTTTCTTGAGTGCAAATCAGTCTTCATTGAGTCTATACACACTTTGATGAAAGCTTCATTTGAACACTTTCAATCTCTTCGAATGTAGAACATTTGTTTGAAGAAGAAGTAGGCGTCAATACTGTGTTTGGTTCATTGCATAGCTCTTGGAATTCATTGCTTGATCTTGAATTTGTTGTGCATTCTCTTTGACATGTATTAGACTTAAGATTGAACTTTAAGTCTAAATTATGAACTTTGTTAATCTGCACACTAAGTAGATTCATTAGTAAAATAACACAAGGTTTAGTTATCATCAAAATCAACATAGGGTCAACCTTGAGTCAACAATATACAGCCTAGCCTAGTGTCGAGCGTGGTCCCCACTGGCCAGGCAGGAGGGATGGTCGGTATCCTCCTGTTTGGCACTATCTGCTCAATACCAAATTGATTGGCCCCAGTACACTCGGCCATCTTTCATTCAACACTACTAGAATGCCCTATCATCATTGGTCTCCCCAGTCAGCCTCTTACAAGGGTCCTAGTCAGCCCTCACCAGATCGATCCTCATCAGTTGCTCCCAATTCTTCTGAGTACTTAGAGCGTGGTTAGGGGAATTTATACGGCGAGTGTATCTTCATAAAAATGGGGGCGCATTTATGGCGCCATAGGCGCAATCACGGCCATTACTGGCAATGACTAAGCGTGTCGCTCGATGCCCCCATGATGTGAAAGCTTCTTATTGGATTTTATCTCATGATGTGACTTGACAACTATCATCCATTGGATCTATGGTTAATAAGTTGATTTGAACCGTTGATTTCGAACAGGAGGGTTCTAGACTTGGCGGTTTTAGCCTTTAGTTGTCACTTCGCATTCCCCATACTTAGATGGTTTCTGGCTTTCAAAACCTCTATCTCGTCCTTCTCTTTGCTTCTTCGTTTACCTGTGCTTAGAGATTCAAGCTTCCCTCTTCTTTGGTAAGATCTCAAATTGTGATCCTTCTTTTTCATACGATTCTTCTTGAGGCGTTGACTCTAGTACCACACCAAAGTAGGAATTTTTGCTTTTCTCCAAGGGCTTGTAGGGAACTTGGAGTTGTTCAAGTTTGTTTGGGAGTCAGTTGGTAGTGGCTCCAAGTCGACTAAGAGATTACACTTAGTAGGCACTATGGCGGACCCTAAAGATGTATATGTCTCAGGTTCTGAGAACATTGCTTCTTAAGATCTGGTTAGGGTGCAGCCAAAGGTCCCCAATAGTGTTTCAGTGGGGCATTTTAGGGCTTCTGGTGAGAGGCTAGCCCTTGGAGGTATGATTCCTGAGCCCAGGGGTATGGTAGTCCATGGGGTTAGGGATTTCAATTTTGCTGCCGAGGGGGTGTCCTCCGTTATTATAGAGAGGAGGGTTAGGAAGCTATGGAAGGATTACCAATTTCCTTTTGGGTTGTCATATATGATCCTTAAGAAGGGATAGTGGGCTTGTTCTGCTCGCCCTGGGGAGGTTTGTGTTTATGAGTTTGCCCTGGTTGGTAGCCTTAGGTTTCCTATTTTAACCCCCATTAGAGGGGTTCTAAGTGTTTTAGGGTTGGCCCCTGGTCAGCTCCTTCTTAACTCTTAGAGGATTCTACTAGCTTGTGCTGTGTTGTGGCAAGCATCCAGTGATGGTGAGGACCATCTCACTGCTGATGAGTTCTTGCATTACTACAAATTGACTAAGCAGGATAAGGGCTGGTGGTACTTCTCGGCCAGGAGTAGTGACACAACTCTAGTGATGGGGCTGCCCTCTTCCAACAAAAGGTGAAAGGACAGATTCTTCTTTGTGTATGGCGATGGTTGGGAGCATTAACCCTGGGAGGTGATGATTTTGCTCGGGTTCCTCAGTCATGGAACGTTCCAACTCGAAGGGGTATGTCCCTTAGTTTCTCTAGCTTTTGATTTCATTCAGTCGTAGTTTCTAGATTTTAAGGCTTTGACTTAGGTTCCTTGTGTTTGGCTAGCTCGTGTTGTACTTACTCTGGACAAGACTCAGGAAGCCGAGGTAAAGAGGGCCCAGGATTATGGCATTACTAATGCCAACACTTTGATCAACTTAGAAAACTTGGGTATGTACTTGTTGGGCCCTGAGCTTACAAGTGAAACTCTTAGGGCAGAACATGAGAGGAGTAAGTACAATTCGTTCTCTTCTTTGTCTTTATTGGTTGTTTGTTGATATGTCTGTCCTTATTACTATTGTGCAGATCAAGGCAAGGATAACTCTGATGAGGAGGGGGATATGGCTCTTAATAAGAATATCCTTGCAAAGGTGAGGCTCTCTTCAGAGCCCTCTGTAGCGGCCAAGCACTTCAAGCTTCCTGCTGGTTATAAGGTTGGGGGCAGTGGCAGTAAGGGGGCCGACCTAAAAGACCTCCCACCACCCAAGGCCATCAGTCCTCCTCCTGTGCCCTTGGTCACCCAGGAGGCATCACTAGCCCCAATTGGGCTTACAGATATGCTCTCCCCACCAAGGGCTATCAGTCTGTCTCATGCTGATATTCCAGCAGTGCCTGCCTCTTTCGTTCAGGATCTTTTAATTGATGGAAAAAATGATATTTGAAAAACCAGACTTCGCTTGGAGGAGATTGCAGAGCATAATCCATCTAAGGGATGGAGAGCAGTTGGCGAGCAGTTCTACCTACAAGCTGACCAGGGACCTTGGTTAGGATTTGCTTGAGGTAAGTTTCGGTAAGTGTAGTTGCTTTACTCATTCTTTCTTGCTTTTGATCCTGTCCTTTTTGTTTGATCAGGCTGCTACCAGGTTCTCTGTACTAAGCGCCAGAATGTCAAACAGTGAGAAGCCTTTCCGAGAGCAAAGGTGCATAACTGACCAAGCCCTAGCTGATATAGCTTTTTTGAAGAAGAAATTAAAAGAGGTCGGATTGTACCTTAAAAATGCAATCATTGGTCTCTAATGTGCCTTTGTCAGGCTTATAGTAGGTGTAATTGTATTATATTATTTTTGATTTGTAAATAAACTTGAATTGGTTGTCTTTTCAGGTATTTAAAGCTAAGGGAGTTGATTTGGAGTCAAAGAAGTAATCTGGTCTGTGGGCATGGCTTATCGAGGAACGTTGTCAGGGCTTTGTCTTTAGAAATGTGTAAGTTTTTACTCATAGTCGGAATGAGATGAATGATACGTCATTGAAAAGCTCTCTTCAAGTTACACATGTTTGGGTCTAATGAGCGTCGCTAAATTCTGACTCCAAGAGCCTCAAACAAGTTGAAACAAAAAAGGGTGAAAAATGCCTCCAAGGTTCGAACGCCCCATATGCCGTTAAAACGGCAAAAGGCAAAAGAAAAGGGAAATAAAAAGGCTGGTGTTCGAATGCCAAAACTCAGCATTCGAATGGCCAGTGAGCTTGCAAAACTAATTTTAGCCTAGCGTTAAAACTCTAGGTTTTGGCGTTCAAACGATGAAGAAAAATTATCTGGGGTATTCGAACGCCCGTTTTACCGTTCGAACGCCAAGGCAAAATTCTGACAAATTCTAGGGTTTGGACTACGATCCTTATAAATACCAACACATTTTATGTTCAAAGGAGGCGGCCGAGGGTGACCATTGTGGAGGGTTTTTATAATTTTTATACTAGAATAGCTTAGATTTATTATGTTGTTGCTTATTTGTAATCGGATTTACTTCAATACAAGTTTTCTAAAATTCCTTGCATTCTATTCGAGATTTCTTTTGTTTCTTTGCATTAAATTGATATTTTTAGTGTTCATTCAATTATTTCAAAGTTTTTCATAGATGGAGATGAATAGCTAAACCTTTCCATATCGGGATTGATTGTGAAGACCAATTGAAGGTCTTGGATGAACAAAGCAAGTGAGATTTTGGGTTTCAAAGTTCAATCTTCTATTTTTATCATTCTTTTTCTTCTTCGTTCTACAAATCTTTGATAACTTGGATGTTTGATTATGTTTGGTAACGTTTATGCATGAGTCAATATTCAGTATATGTGCTATACGAATCGATGGTATTTGTTCTTGAATCTAACAACTCGATTTATTCTAGAAGTTGAAGTGTTGAAGAATACTTGTTTTTATTGCTAAATCTTTCAAATCCGAGACTTATGACGTAGTCGAAAGATTTGAGTTATAAAATTATCTTCTTTGGAATTTCAAGAAACACAATTGTTTGGATCAATTTGCTCCCGAGACTTGTTCTCATTACTTTATAATCAAACTTTATTCAAGTTATTTATTGTTGCTTGGTAGTTAGTTTAGATAATCAAACCTTTTCCAAAATAATTAGAATTTTATTTTCTTTTAGAAGCTATTTGTTCTGATTTTTTTGAGTGATTGAGAGGATTGTTCTAATTTATTCGGTCTTGTGTAAACTACTCTTTGTAGGAACGATCTCGTACTCTGAGTATATACTACTCTGCAATCCTGCACTTGGGATTATCTTGAGCACATGTTTGGTGCGAGTCAAGTTTTTAGCGCCGTTACCGGGGAGCTTGCTTTCACACAAGTGACCGCAAGAGGAGTGCTAGAACATGAACCTTAGTCAACGCGAAGTTTAGCAGACTACTTCACCATCAACCTATAACCACGGAGGAATCGTTGGCTACGGCCATACAGTAACTTCATTCCATTTTTTTCTTTTATGGTGTTGAAATCTTAGGATTTTTACTTGTTTTTCTTCTTTTTAGGGGTCTAGGAATATTGTAATTAGGAGGCAGACTTAAAGGCAGTTAGGCTACGTGCTAAGTGTTTATTGGTAATTTTGCCTTGTATGCGGAGATTAGAGGATTGGTTGAGTTGCTTTTAAACTTCTTGTGGGCAACGGAGTTGACATTTTTGTGGAGATTGGAGGCCCGGAAGGATTTGACTTGATTTATGTGTGCATTGCGTTTGTATGCCCTTATTCTTTAGAGATCACACCCATTATCTTTGTAGAGTCAACCCTTTACGTAATCTTCCATCGAGTTATTTAACTCCATCACCTACTCGTTTAAATCCAACAAACTTATTTTGATTTTTCTTGGTTGATTCACGACCCATACCTATGGAAACCATTGATGATCCCTGGGACATGTCCCAGAAGGTGAAAACAATGGACAAAATAGGCATGGCTTGTCAAGGAATGTTGTCGGGGCCTTGTTTTGGGAAACGTGTAAATTTTTACTCGTAGCTCAGAATGAGATGAATGATACGCCATTGGAAAGCTCTTTTCAAGTTATACATGTTTGTGTCTAATGAGTATCGCCAAATTCTGACTCCAAGAGCCTCAAACAAGTCGAAACCAAAAAGGGTAAAAAAAAGCCTCTGAGGTTTGAATGCCCCATATGCCATTCGAACAACAAAAGGCAAAAGAAGAGAAAAAAAAAAAAGGCTAGCGTTCGAACACCAAAACTCAATGTTCAAATGGTCAGTTAGCTTGCAAAACCAATTTTAGTCTAGCATTCAAACTCTAGGTTTTGGTGTTCGAACGATGAAGAAAAATTATCACGGGCGTTCGAACGCCCGTTTTGCCGTTCGAACGCTAAGGCAAAATTTTGACAAATTCTAAGGTTTGGACTGCGATCCCTATAAATACCAACACATTTTATATTCGAAGGAGGCGGTCAAGGGCGACCATTGTAAAGGGTTTTTATAATTTTTACACTACAAAGACATTAATCTAAGATATTAAACTAACCAACTAGATATATCAACCCATGATATAAATGGATAAATCAAACATGGACGCCTACTTAGTCATATACCGAGACACCTTGCATTTCATGCATTGTCCTAGCATGACACCTGGCTTCACGTACTTTTACAACGCACTAGAACACATCTGGTTCTATAGACAATTTGAGTGTCTAGGGTGTTCGCCAGAAAAACCGATCAAAACCAAAATAAATCGAGAGTAAGAGAGAAGGAGAGAGAACTAAAGACCGAGCTTTTCATCGACACTCTCAGGTGAGAACCTACTTCCCTCCACCTCCCTTATTACAAACCTAGTGGAATAGAAGGGGAACCAGGGCCAAAAACAAAGAAAACCGAAGAGAGAGAGATCATTCTCGGTGGCTTTGACCACGACAAGTGAGATGGGGGTTGGGGGGCTGTTACAGTGGCCATGGAGCTTCTCAAGGACACCCATGGGTGTCCCAGAGAGACCCATAGCCTCTGTACATGCCCTACCCAACTCCTAGAATGAGTTTTTTGCCGGAAAAACTATCCAGAGGCGTGGCTCCAACCACCATTGCCAACCGCACCACTTGGGGTTGACTAGTCTTAGGGTCAGGAACAAAACCCATAAAGGGCTTGAAGTCTGAAAATGGAGGGAAGATGGCCAAAATGGCAATTGCAGGTCTGAATCACTAGGGTTCCACCATGCAGCCGCCATTTTAGGTTCCGTTCGGCCACCATTGGTCAAGCTCTGACCATGAGTGTGAAGGCCAGGACCTTACCAACATGTGGGGCTCACATGCATGGCCAGGAAGACCAAGATTTGGCTAGAAAAATGAGCTTCACCGCAACCAATCGCGGTGGGAGGAAGAAGAAGGCTGTGTCTTCCTCCCTTACGCGCGACTGGTGGCGCGTGTGGGCGTGTCCCACAGAGTTAGGCTCCAGAATTTTTATGGCCATGATATGAACACCTAAGTATCCTTCCCTCAAAATTTCGGACCTTAAGGACTTCTCTGTGAATTATCATGAATTTATGTCTCTGTTTGGCATGAAAATTCACAGAAAATAAGGAAGATATGAGAATATTCTGGAATTTTACCAAAAAATTCCTAAAATTACAAGGGACATATATATGGGAGAGTAGCCTTAGTAGCTACCCTGGATAAAAAAAAATTTCAGATTATCTCCTTTTCCGAGTTATTGGGTAGTTTTGTTCCTACCAAAGATGTGTACCACCCAAGATACTGACTATTTTCGACACCGCACAACTAACCGTCTAAATTATTTAGTAAAATTATACATGAAAAATATATATCTAACTCTTGTAATATAAACAGAGAAGATTTGAAGAACCAGATCAAATCTGCTACCCACATACTAGCAAGGTAGGAAACTGTGCATTGTTTAAAATACATGCTCATTTCTCTTTTATTTAACGTTTTCTTTAAATGCTACTTTATTATATAACATAAGCTGCAAGAGTTGCATTTCATGTATGTTTGCATCACTAGGAAGGAATAAGGAAGTCATAACCAGATAAATAAAAAACCCCGGGTTTGTATCATAGATAACTGTTGATCAACTAGTATCGGGGCTACCATGTATCAGTATTCATTAACTTGATATGGGCTAGATAATCATGGGTGGGCCCCCACTAAACTTGAAGAGCAGGAGTGTTAAGGGTGGGCCCACTGGGCTTGATGATGCCCTAGGCAGGACATGCCTGTAGGATCCTAGTAAAGATAAAAAGAAATGGGTACATACGCATGTCATGGCATTGTTTCGTTGCACTGCATTTTAAACTTGTGTTTTCTAGAATCATAGTGTTCCTACTGGGTTTCGTAGCTCACTGCTATCTTATGGGACAAATTTTCAAAACATGAGACTTCAGCTGGATTCCAAGGAAATGATTACGAGAAATGAACCACACAATTCAGATGGAAATTTCCTTAATATTTAGTTTGGATTGTACATAAAATAAAGTTATGGATCTCAACTAGAAACATAATGTTCTTTGGATGTAATAATCATTTTGGAAGTATGTGAATGATTTATCTTTAACTTATAACCCCTTGTCCCGATCTAGAAGATAAAATGGGTTGTGACAGTTTCAAAGTTCATTATTCTATTTTTATCGTTCTTTTTCTTCTTCATTCTAGAAATCTTTGATAACTTGGATGTTTGATTATGTTTAGTAACGTTTATGCATGAGTCTATATTCAGTATATGCGTTACATAAATCGATGGTATTAGTCCTTAAATCAATCGATGGTATGCGCTACATGACATAGTAGAAGGATTTGAGTTATAAAATTATCTCATTGAAATTTTAATAAACAGAATTGGTTGGACCGATTGATTCCAAGACTTGTTTTCCTTACTTTATAATCAAATTTTGTTCAAGTTATTTATTGTTGCTTGCTAGTTAGTTTAGATAATCAAACCTTTTCCAAAATAATAAGAATTTTATTTTCTTTTAAAAGCAATTTGTTAAGATTTTTGTGAGTGATTGAGAGGATCATTCTAGTTCTTTTGGTCTTGTGTAAACTGCTCCTTGTGGAAATGATCTCGTACTTCGAGTATATACTACTCCGCTATTCTACACTTGAGATTATCTCAAGCACACGTTTGGTGCGAGTCAAGGTCTCTTTAGAGAAGGACAGCCTAAAGGGTAGGGTATTAACCTTGCAGGAAAAGAAGAACAAGCTAATAGGAGATTTGGCCCATAAGAGAGTTGCTAAGGAGGCGATTTGCGAAAAGTTTACTGCTGAGAAGGCTACCTAGAAGGCTGCTCAAGCTAAGATAACTACTTTTCCCACTCAGGTTAAGGCACATGTCAAAAAGGCTTTTAAGGAGTACCATTAGGGGGAGATTTTTCAGTTGGCACTGGGTGGGGCCTACATGTAAGGCTTTACTGAGGCAAAGAAGATGGTTGCTCAGGCTTACCCTAGCCTAGATCTCTTTTCCATCGAGGTTGTTCCTGAGGATAACACAGTCTCTGTGGTGGTTAAAAGGAGCAAGGTAGGGGGGAAGGATGGGACGACTGAGAAGGATGACGCCCAGTCAAAAGCTTCTGCCCAACCAAAGGCCCCTCCAACAACTAAGTACTTTTCCTTTTCCTTTTTGTAGATATTTTTGTCTTTCCATTTTGCCCTTGCAGTGGTTTCAAATTTGACACTGCTCTGGTTTTGTTTGTACTTGCCAGCTTTTATTAATGAAAAAGATCTTTCTCCATTTGACTTCGCGATTGTAGCTTTTGTTTTAGCTTCTGTATGTGATTTGATTTAGTTTTATGCAGGTACTTTGGCTTTTCCTCTGGTCTTCGGATTAGTAGTGGTGGGTAAAGCATTTGCCTCTTTTTTGCAATTTATCAGTTTTTAGATTAGTGTAAACATTCTGGTTTGGACTTCTGCAAACAACTTAACCTTTTCTTTTTTGCTCTACTCGGTCTTGGCATGAGCAGGACTTTTGTTGATTGGGCGTAAGGCCTTCATCTGCTCGGCCTTGGCTTGACTAGGACTTTTGTTGATTGGGTATAAAGCCTTGGGTGTAAAGCCTTTGCTTACTCGGCCTTTGCCTGAGCAGGAATTTTGTGGATTGGGCGTAAAGCCTTGGGCATAAAGCCTTTGCCTACTCGACCTTGGCCTGAGCAGGACTTTTGTCGATTGGGCATAAAGCCCTTGCCTGCTCTGCCTTGGCCTGACCAGGACTTTTGTGGATTGGGCATAAAGCCTTTGGTGTAAAGCCTTTGCCTAACCAGGACTTTTATTGATTGGGCATAAAGTATTGGGCATAAAGCCTTTCCTACTCAGCCTTTGACGGAGCAAGACTTTATGGATTGGGCATAAAGCCTTGGGTGTAAAGCCTTTGCCTACTATTTCTTAGCCTGAGCAGGACTTCTGTCGATTAGGCATAAAGACCTTGCTTGCTCAGCCTTGGCCTAACTAGGACTTTTATGAATTGGGTATAAAGTCTTAGGTGTAAAGCCTTTGCCTGCTCAGCCTTGGACTGAGCAGGACTTCTATCGATTGGGTATAAAGCCTCTTGCCTGCTCGGCCTTGGCCTGACCAAGACTTTTGTGGATTGGGCATAAAGCCTTTGCCTGCTCAGCATTGGCCTGATTAGGACTTTTGTTGACTGGGCAAAAAGGCTTGGGCGTAAAGCCTTTGCCTGCTTGGCCTTTGCCTGAACAAGACTTTGGTGGATTGGGCATAAAGCCTTGGGCGTAAAGCCTTTGCCTGCTCGACCTTGGCCTAATCAGGACTTTTATTGAGTGGGCGTAAAGCCTTTGTCACTCCTCTTGCAAAGAAGATGTTAAAACATTCATAGAAGCATACGGAGAATTGTAGACAAGTCCATGCAGATTATCAACTATTTAACTTTTCATTTACGCTGTTACATCTGGGAATAAAAAAAGTTGCTTACACATAGTGTTTTTTGAGGTGTTCAATATGCCATGGGTGGGACAGTTCTTTGCCGTTTAGGCCCTTCAATCTGTAGGTGCCCTTACTGGTGAAGCCTAATACCTCGTAGGATCCTTCCCAATTCAGGCCAAGTTTCCTATCCTGAGTAATTCTGGTAGATTAGTTGACTTTCTTCAGAACCAATTCCCTTGGCTTGAAGTCCCTAGAGGGCACTTGGCTGTTGTGGTACTGGCGTATCTGTTGTTAATTTGAAGCCACTCTGATTGTTGCCTGTAGCCTCTTCTCTTCCAGCAAATCTAGGTCAATTGCTAAGGCCTCGTCGTTTGTCTCTGGGTTGTAGTTCTGAGTTTTGGGACTCGGGAGGCCAATTTCTACTGGTATTACTGTTTCCATTTTGAATATGAGATAGAAGAGGGTTTGTTCAATAGAGACTCTCTTAATGGTTTTGTAAGCCCATAGGATGCTGGAGAGCTCCTCTGCCCATAGCCCTTTGGCTTTTTCTAATTTAGTTTTGATGATCTTAAGGAGAGACCTGTTGGTGACATCCACTTGCCTGTTTGCTTAGGGGTGCTCTGGTAAGGAGAAATGGTGGCTGATTTGCAGGTTTAAGCACAACCCGCTGAACTATTTTCCCTTAAATTGTTTCCCATTATCAATGATGACCACTTTTGGCATCCCGAAGCGGCATACGATATTCTTTCAAAGGAAGTTGGTCATTTTTTGTTTCGTGATGGTGATGAGGGCCTCTGCCTTCACCCACTAGGTGAAGTAATCAATAACCACCACCACAAATTTGTTCTATTCTCTACCCAATAATAACGAGTCCACGATGTCGATCCCCCACTGGGCAAAGGGCCATGGGCTTTGGATAGAAGTAAGCTCATGTGCAGGTTATCTGGGGATATTGGCAAACCGCTAGCACTTGTCACATTTCCTCACGAACTCCTGGGAGTCTTTACTCATTGTCAACTAATAGTATGCTGCTCTGAGGATTTTGTTAGCTAGGGAACGTCCTCCAGAGTGGTTTTCACAAATTCTTCGTGGATCTCCCTCATAATGTAGGTGGCTTCCTCATCTATGGCACACCTGAGAATGGGGGTGTGCCCTCTTTTGTATAGGACGCCATCAAATACCACATAGCGACTAGCCCTGAACTTGATTCTTTTTGCTTCTAACTTGTCTTCTAGAAGGGTGTTGTGCTCTAGATAGTCTCTGATCGGTTTGGCCCATAAGGCTTTTATTTTCAGCATATTGACTTCTAGGGTTTGGATGCTCGGAGAATCAAGGATCTCCAAGGGTATTTTAGGGTCGAGTTACTCTGAGGATGCTATCCTTGCCAGTCTGTCTACCTCTTCGTTCTCTAACCGATGAACTCTCTGCAGCAATACCTTTGAGAATTTTCTGACCAAGCCTCTAGCCATCTGACAATATTCCTTTTATTTTCTCCCCTTGCTTCATATTCTCGCTGGACTTGCTCGATCACAAGCTGGGAGTCTACCTTGACTGTTACCTGTTCTGCCCTTATTCTTTGAGCTATCCAAAGCCTAGCTATGAGGGCCTCATATTCTACTTCGTTATTGCTAGCTAGGAACCTGAATCTGAGAGTATACTCCACTTTGTGGCCGTTCGGGGTGATAAGAACGACGCCTTCCCCACTTGACTGTTCGGTGGATAAGCCATCAACATTCAATATCCAGTTGTTCTCTGTATCATCTGTCTCAGGTGGGTTCTCTGGGAGGGCTATAAATTCTACAATGAAATCTGCTGCTGCATGTCCTTTAATAGCCACTCATGATTTGTACTGAATATCGAACTGACTGAGCTCCACTGACTACTTCATAAGGCGCCCTGAAGTTTTGGGCTTGTACAGTACTTTCTTGAGGTGTTGTTTAGTCAATACCATAATTGAGTGTGCTTAGAAGTAGGGCCTGAGTCTTTGTGCTGATGTTACCACAGCGAAGGCCAATAACTCCATCTTCGGGTATCTCTCCTCTGCTCCTCTTAGGGCCCTGCTGGTGTAGTAAACTGGTTTTTAGACCCCTTGGTCTTCACGGACAAGGGTTGAGCTCGCTATTATTGTCGAAACGGCCAAGTAGAGATAAGTTCCTCTCCGGTGACCGTTTAGCTTAGCAGAGAAACTGAGCCCAAGTAGTGTTTTAACTACTGAAATGCTTCTTGACACTCATCAGTTCACTGGAATGCTCTCCTTAATGTCTTGAAGAAGGGGAAGCATTTGTCAGTTGACTTGGAAATGAACCTGTTTAAGGCTGCTACTCTAACTATCAACCTTTAAACATCTTTGATTGACTTTGGTGCTTGCATGCCCAGTATCGCGTTGTTTTTTTCTAGGTTGGCCTATATCCCCCTTTGCGAGACCATGAATCCTAGGAACTTTCCCAATGCTACCCCAAATGCGCACTTGGCAGGATTTAACTTTATATTATAGGCCCTAAGAGTCTGAAAAGTCTCATTCAGATCTTTCAAGTGGTTCGTCGTCTGCTTACACTTAACCAACATGTCATCGATATAGACCTCCACATTCCTCTCGATTTAGGCCTTGAACATTTATTCACCAACAGTTGATATGTTGCCCTGGCATTCTTTAGGCTGAAGGGCATGACTTTGTAGCAGTACAATCCTCTGTCGGTGATGAAAACAGTGTGTTCTTGGTCCTTTTCGGCCATCTTGATTTGGTTATACCCCAAGAAAGCGTCCATGAACGAGAACATCTCATATTCTGCGATGGAGTCTATTAGAAGGTCAATGGTAGGCAGGGGGAAGCTGTCTTTGGGGCATGCCTTATTAAGGTCTGTGAAGTCCACACACATTCTTCACTTTCCATTCGTCTTCTTCACCATCACCACGTTCGAGAGTCAGGTCGGGTATTGTGCTTCTTTGATGAACTTAGCCTGGGCGAGCTTGTCTACCTCATCGGCGATGGCTTCATTACGCTTTGGGGAGAAACCCCTCCTCTTTTGCTTGACTGGCTTAGCTTCTGGTGAAATGTTAAGGTGGTGGGCAGCAATCTTGGGATCGATACCTGGCATATCCTCATGTGTCCAGGCAAAGACGTCAGTGTTACTCCTGAGGAAGCTCTTCAACTCTTCTTTGAGCGACTCTGGGGCTATGGATCCGATCATGACCACTCTAACCTAGTCTGGGTTGCCATCCAGGTCTGGGACGTTCTTCTGGTTGGATTGTCGATGGGGGCTTATTCTAGCTCTTCCACTAATTCTCTTCTCTTCACTTCTTCCTTGTCTCTAACTTCCAACTCTTATATTATGAGGGTCTCCTTGGCAGTGCCCCCCTTAAGGGATACCGTGTAGTACTCCCTTGCTATTACTTGGTCGCCCTTGACAGTTCCCACTCCCTGCTCTATTGGAAACTTCAATCTCAAATGGTAAGTGAACGTGATCTCTTTGAACTGATTCAGGGTCGTTCGCCCTAAGATCACGTTGTAGGTTGAAGGGTAGTCCACCAAAAAGTTGACTAGTTTAGTGGCTTGTTGGGGGTTATCTCCTAAGGTGACGGGCAGCTCGATGGATCTTATAGGGGTAACCTTGTCTCATGTGAACCCCACCAGGGGGGAGGTCATAGGTTTCAAGGCTTCCTTCTATATCTGTAACTGCTCGAACGCCTCCCAAAAGATGATGTCTGCTAAGATGCTGCTATCGATAATGATTCTTCTGATTTAGAAGTTCAAGATAATGGCACTGACAACTAAAGTGTCGTCATGTGGGTGGCTCAGCTCTGCGGCTTTTTCCTTTATGAGCACTATATCTGGAACACTAGAGCAGGATTTCTTGCTCGATCTCTCCACTATGAACACCTCTGCGTGCTTCTCCCTTTGGTATGGTTCTTCCTGGCTGACGAGGACTCACCGCCCCCTCCAAATCCCCCAGTGATGACCCTTATCTCTCTGATTGGTAGTTAGTATGCTGGGGCTCTATCTGGGCTTCTTCGTTCTGCAGTACGTGGCCTGTCAGGCCCTAGGCCTGCCACAAATCTTCCCAAGCAACCCTGCCTTATCAGGTTTTTGATTTGTTGCTTGAGATCTATGCAGTCATCGGTGTTATCACTGTGATCCCTGTAGAACCGACAGTACTTCCTCTTGTTTCTCTACTCTAGAGGGTTTCTTAATCTCTTGGGCCATTTCAAGTCTAGATTGTTCTTGATCTCATTCAGGATGTGCCCCAATGGTGTCGTTAGGGGGGTGAAGTTACGATCGAAGCCAACAAACAGGCTCGTTATCCCCTCTATTCGAGCTGTGAGTCTGTCGATTCTTGAGCTCTTTTTTTCTTTGTCTTTCTTGTTATCGTCAGCTGGCCTCTTCTTCTTCTCGGGGCAAGAGCCAGCATCCCCATCTCAGTCACGCCTCGCGTTCATGGCATCCTCCGCATTCATGTTTTTTTGGGCTCTAAGCATAAGGTCAACCATGCTCTTTAGGGGTTCCTTGGCCAACGAGAATGAGAATGAGAACTTGTGGGTTCTCAAACCGCTCATAAAGGCTGTAACTGCAACCTTGTCATCAATGTCATCCACTTTTAGGGTTTCCAGGTTGAACCTGGTGACAAACTCCCTAAATGTCTCCCCTTTCTTTTGTTTCATATTGAGTAGGCATGTAACTAGTTTCCTTTGCCTTTGGCCTCCAATATAGTATCCTACGAACAGCTTACTAAGCTGAACGAAGGAACTGATAGGGGAGGGTTAGATCCAGTTGAACCACACTTTGGCAGCTCCTTTGAGAGTGATTGGGAAGGCCCTGCACATGATCTCATTTGGGACAGCTTATAGCTGCATCAATGCCTTGAAAGTCTCTAAATGGTCCAAGGGGTCCTTAGTTCCATCAAACATCTCTAGAGTTGGCATCTTGAACTTTGGTGGCAAGGGTACTCCCATCATCATCTGGGTGAAAGGGGGATCGGTTTCGTTTACCAACTCTTCTACGGTATGGGAAGTCTTGGTCTTGACAACCTCCATGAATCCTATCAGTTGGGCTTAGAAGGCTCAAATATGTTCATCCCAGGCGGGGGGATTCTCCACTCTGTCTCCCACAACTTTTGTATACTGGGGGTAATGTTGCAGGTGTGAACCTGGGGTATGGTTGTGGGCTTCCTTCGGTTGGGCCTCTCTGTTAGGGGGTAATACTCCATTAGGTGGTAATGCGGCACTACTTAAGATGACGGGATCTTCATTCTTGGGGCTGGCATTGTCATCCCCCACTTCATCTCTATCTTGGGCTCCAAGCTGTTAGCCTCCTCTCGGTGCAGTGGAAGTGGCCGAAGCAACTTCTGATTCTGGGTTATCGGTATCTACATGTTAGCCATTACATCGACCATTTGGGTCTCAAGGGCCGCAACTTGGTTCGTATTTTGTTCCTCCATTGGTTGTGGTAGATGTGAAGCACTGGATCTGGTTAAGACCATGGAAATAACGGAAAGTTGATACCCACAGACGGCGCCAACTGATAGATCAGTAAACTTGTAAGGTCTGCCCCTAGATTCCGGTGAACTACTCCGGTTGACTGCAAACAAAAGCTGGGTCAAGAAACATCAGTGCAGTGCCTGCCAAAGACTCTCCGATGCCAATGTTAGGTTTGAGAGGATAATTGGACAGAGTTTTCGCTAGGGTTTGTTTCGCATATCTTGGAGAAGAAGGCTTGGGTCTCCTTTTATATATTCATGGTTGTGGTCCCAAGTATGTCTGCAGATAGTTTGTGAAAATGATCGCCTTTCCACGTGGCTGTACATCATTGGACGGTCAGATCCTTGGCAGGGTAGTGGTGAACGTGGTTGTCTTTCACACGTGGCATCTTCTAGGGTGCCTGTCAGACTAGCGTCGGCGCGGTAGAAAAGGTGGTTGTCCCCCCCCCCCCCACGTGTCTTGTCTTTTTGGTAGTATACAGCTTGGCCTAGTGTCGGGCGTGGTCCTCACTGGCCAGTAGGGGGAATGGTCAGTATGCTCCTATTTAGCACTATCTGCTCGATACCAAATCGATCGGCGTCAGTATGCTCGGCCATCTTTCGTTCAGCAATACTAAAATGCACTATCTTCAATGGTCTTCCTGATCAACCTCTTACAGGAGTCCTAATCAGCCGTCGCCAGATCAATCCCCGTCAATATATATACACACATAAGATTTTACTCTTGTACCAAATTAGTGGTTTCAGTACCAGTATTTCTGCTCCCAGTTCTTGGATTTAAATAAAAATCTACCATTGAATGAGAATCTTTGAAATATAAGCACTGAATTTGGGGTAATTTTGATAAATAAAAAAAATAGTTACCAAAAATATAATTGTAATTACCGATGCTGAGACCTATAGCTGCAAATCTGGTCCAAAAATTAGAAAACTAATCCAAGAATTAAGAATGGTCAGACCGACAATCTAAGCTGCCTGAGATAGAATTAAAAATAGTCAGACCGACAATCTAAGTTGCCTGAGGTACGGATACCGAAAATCACTATTTGGTGCCAAAATCTTCCCACATTTACATTTAATGTGACATACTGGGTCGCACTATCGAATATTCACGTTTCCATTTGCGCCTCTTGAATTAGAAAATAAGTAATGTTATATAATTAAAAAATTTATATATAATTTATTACTAATTTAAAATAAAATACTCATCATAATAATTTTTAATAATAACAATGTCACTGTCTTATTCTAGTAGGATTTCTTATATAATTTTTTTTGAAATAACAACATTTTTCTTTGAATATACATAAAAATATCTGGCAAACAAGTCCACAGCACAGTTGCAAAGATGATATATAATTCTAATGTTACAATTGCATTTTTAGTATTATCATCTCAGTAACCGTTGTCTTATTTTTGATGAAAATTTATTTACATTGAGAGATACACATTTTGTGAGGAAGAGAAATTCTAGCAGCTATGAGCCCTCTTTCTCTACTGTAAGGCATATACGAGGGATACAACAAAATTTTAAATGTTGAGTTCAAGCAATTGATTCGTGCTTGTCGTTGTTACTTGCTATTCAGGATTAAATTAGAGAGATCTCGAAGATATGATTCTAATAATGTAAATTAGTCTATGCTAATCAAATTAATTTTTTTATATTATATGTATGCACTATAGTCGGATCTTGAAAAATTTTACAATCTCCAACAATTTTTTATAATACATATTGTGTGGACAGAATCTTTCTTTCTTTTTTGAGGTGATGAGAATACAGGTATCAAACTAATTTAATGGGTGTCAATTTCTAATATTCCATCTTGCTAAAATTGTTGTGTGCCTAATTAAGTTGACAAAAACTTGTGGGATGGAGACATCGTTATCTTCCTTGGACTAGTTGGCATATTCAATGCCCAGCATGTATTGATCATCTCTCAATTCCAAAAGCCAAGGGAGTTCTAGCTGGCAAGGCAAGGCACATATTTTTAGCTCATTAAATTATTTCTCATATGATTAAACGAAGAAAAAATACATTATTTTTTTACTCAATAAAAATAACTGCATCATAAGCAACATATATGGTGTCTCTCCGAAAAGTCTAACAATCACAACCTTACTATAAACCAATCAATACCATATATAAACTTAAAATTTGAACAATTAAGATATCAAAGTAACTAACTGGATATCACTAAACTACATGGATATCAGGAATTAATTATTGTCTCGTCTTTTACTTCTTTAGGCCAATAGTCTAATTTTAACTTAATACAAAAAAAAAAATTATTTTGTACTAAGATTCCGGTGGGAGAACCACTTTTTACTAGGCTAATCCTGTTTCTTTATATGTAATATATTAAAGATAAGAGTATGATAATAATATAATATATTATATGTTATATATTAATACAACGAATAGTAGTAGACTAATATGTAATATAGTGTATATCGTCTAAGCATCAGGTTTTGGGCTTTATAAAAATATTGTAAATCTTAAATCTAGATGAAAATATTATTGTTATTGAATGAGCTGAATTTATATTTGCGAGAGTCTCTGAGCATTCGGACATTTAATCAATATTAGATTGGATGAATAATTGGCTTTTCTTCATAAAAAAAAGGTGCAAAAGAAATGTATCAAAAACATGGCATGAAATTTGACAATTAATTCCCAGCAAACTACTCTCTCAGAGTTATGATTAGTTTCATACTGGATATCTCATATCTACTTGTCAAAGAGTATTGAATATCGCATCTTGCAGACACTTGCCCCTGTCGTATACTTAAATCAGTGCTTGAGTGATAATTGTCTATGCACTGATAATGAATGTGTGGATTCTTGAGAAAAGAGGAGCTGAGGTGATTTCCCAATCCAATAAACAAAATTTTTTGTTTTCATCAAAACAATCAAAACGTTTATATTTCTTAAAAAATTGATATGAAATATCAGTGGAATATCGAAATTCTAATATCTCTATAAAAGCTTACTGAAAAATAGTGAAACTCATTGAAGATTACGAAACATACCGAGAAAATGAGTTGTTCTGGCACACATTAGACAATATTAATATTTACTTGTGCTCGCTTTTGTTTATGTTGTTACTGTTATAATTGTCACAATTCTTATAATTAATTTAGGTTAAAATTGTAATATTTATTTAAAAATTAATTCATTAATAAATAAATAAACTCTCAAATTATCCTGTAATCAAATAATATCAACATTAAGTTAGTAACATTTTGTAAAAACAACACTTAACTTTGAAATTCAATTTCATTACGATTTATAAAATTACAAAAATCAAATTTTATCTATTTTTTTTATACATGTTAGCATGTACTATTCAATAGTATTATAAGCTTTTTTAAATATAAATGACTTCATAACTCTCAAACTTGTTTAATTATTAATTTATTAAATTTAAAAATACATATAGATGGATTTTAGTTCAATGTTTCTATTTCTTCTTTGTTTTCATTGTGATTCTAAAATATTTTTGAATCATTTATGCTTCCAAGCTGACCGAAACGATGCACCCAAATAAAATTTTGGTATTTGTCTCGGGCTACCCAATCCCGCAAGTAAATCTAAAGTAGAATCTCTATTAGATCTCAGTTTAGTTGTGTCGAAAAATGCTACCCACAGCTGCGGTTGCGGGTCACTCACCACTGGATGAGTGCCACACTAGTAAGGTCCCAGCTGATGTGGCACTCATCTAATAGTGAGTGACCCACAACTGCAGCTATGGGTAGCAGTGCTCTAATTGCATGATTTTTACTCTTTAATTCAAACTCCATATACTACTTATATAGATAGTATACATTTGTATAACATAATAATATATTGATATATATGTATATTAGGATAAATATTACACATGCTATACATTATATATTATGTAATACGAGAGTAACTAGAAGTGAGCCCGTGCTATGCACAGGAATAAGAAATAATGAATGATTTAATAAAATCAAGTGTGTTAGTTTCATGATACATTTAATATTTTGAACGTCCATTGTGTAATGTTAGAGCCACCGGCAATTTTTACCGACTTTTTATTAGGGATAGACATAAGGTGATGTGGTCTACTGTATCCAATACATATGAGATTTACTTACTTATGCCTATCCGTGATGAAAATCTGATAAACAAAACCAGTGCCTATAGTATTTTTTATATGCATTTTTGAATGCATGTATTACATATAGTTCAGTACTACCAAAAAAAAGTGTTACATATAGTCCTAGCTACCAAATTAAAAATTTATAATCAAGAGTATAATATAAAAACAAAATTATAAGAATATGCATTTTTTCTTCAAAAATTAAAAATACTTGTCACTTTAAATTAAATTGACACAAAAAAAATTATTCATAATGGATATATATTGAGGTGATCAACTTAAGTTTTTTCAAGAGGATAGCAAAAAAGAAATATTTGAATATGTTAAATTCTAAAATATTTGTTACAAAATCTAACAATAGATTAATTCATTTTGACCCGATCATAAATGAATAAATCCTAATTAAATGGTTGACCTAAAACATTTAACACTGTAGAAAAGCAGTTAAATGGGTTATACATGACCCGATCATAAATGAATAGGCTTTAATCATATTATTGTATCTAATTTAGTTTTATATACATATCTTTGAAAGTATTATATCCAAAACTTTCCTTTAGATCGGATAGTAAGAATCTCTTATTGTTTGGGCACATGGCAATTTCTAAAACTATTAATGTGTAAAGAGTTGATACAAAGGAGGAAACAAAAATGATACATAACTTTAATAGACACAACACGTGACTCACTTATATATTTTTACTTATATTTGTACATTTTATTTGAAAAAAATAAGGATAAAAGAATAAATAATTTTATTATAGAACTATTTGTAAGTGGGATTTCTGGGAAGACCTGTCTGATCACTCGAACCACTATTAATGAGTCAAAACCTGCTGCTATAGAGAAAAAGAAGAGTTAAAATGGGTCAACCTGCTTTGGGCCGATCACACTCCGACGGTCAAGTTAGCTATCTTCTTCCTTTAGAACTTAAGCCAGAATAAAGACTATAAATATTTTAAAAGTTGATTGTTCATACCTTGCTTCTCTGGAGGTTGTGTTCTTATAGTGTAATGTTCTTAGTCAAGCCTACTCATGTAATCATGGCCAACCTTGTAGGCTTATGCGGTTTTAGAGTGACACCCGCATTGAATGCAGGTTTGCTTCTCATTAAATGCGGCCGATTGAGCATTAAATGCCCTGACTCGGGTTATTCGGCTTGGGGCCGGGTAACCTTTCTAATTGCACTGACCTGGAGTGCGGGCTCGGGTTACCCTGATAAAGCCTGGGGTGCTCCCGGCCTACAAGATCCTCTTTAAGTATTCGTTGGGCCTGCCCTTTTGGGCTAGGCTCGAGGATTTATGACCCACAATTGCCCCCCAGCCCTATCGTCCTTTGAAAGGGGGTTGGGGTTGAGACACCATAGCCATTTCGAGTTGTGAGGTTTCCTTTGTCAGAAGTTTTAATGTAACGCGACTGTTCGAATGACCTGAAGAAACTACCGCCGTCTCGATTTTCTCTGTCAGACGAAGACGTTGGGGCTATCTTCTAAGTGCAGGGGCAAACTCTAGCTTGAAACTTTGAATCTACCTCTTTTGTGAAGGTAGCAACCCGGTACATTTCCCTTCTCATATTGTGTGTCTCTTGCGTCCTCGAGTAGGAAACCATAGAAACCCTGGTCTTTAACTTGCGATGGGGTCTCACCTTAGGGGTATGCTTGCCACTTCTGATGACACGACGGCATTTAAAGCCCGGTATAACTTACCGTCGGGTGTAAACATTGAGCTAATCGGTCCCACAAATGATGGTTGGGTAGTAACAAAGGAAGGGACTCCCTTCCCTCTCATCGCCATTGTAGAGGGTGGACTCCGTTTTCCCATTCACCCCTTTCTGATCGAGGTCCTTAATCATTATGAAATCGCCCCGATCCAACTCGCACCCAATGGATATAGGATAGTGATGGGAATGGTCGAGTTGAATAGAAGGTTAGGTTTTAACCTAGGGCTTCATGAATTTAATTATTGCTACACAGCGGTAGAGGTGAACACTGCCCAGTCAATCCATCATAGATACTATTTTATGGCTAGGGCTGGCCCTAGAGAGTTGGTTCAACTTCTTCTAAGTTCAGGGAAGGGGATTGATGACTTTATAGCTAGAGTAAGCGATCCATGGGAATTTGGGGAGGTTCCCGTGGAACTAACCCCACCAACACGATGCCCCAGGGTCCTGTAAAAAATAGGTCGATTTTCTCCTTCCCGATGTGGTGTAAGCTTCCTCCCTGCATCTTTTTGTAATCCCATCTGTTTCTAACTTGCTTCCCTCTTCTTTCCGTTTTGCAGCTGAATTTATTTCCAAGGACAAGGATACCGAGCTTTTGGGGGTAGACTTGAACGCTCTAGGCATCACTTGGGCGTACTAGGGAGAAGGAGCCTCGGTCGGGATTGGGCGCGCATCCCACGTTCTGCTGGGGTACCCCGTCTGGTACTACTCTTTCAAAACGGTGTACAGGATTGCAGCCTCAGTCCTTGGAACGCAGAAGGCTGAAGGGGGTCTGCATGAGATCAATAAGTACTTGGTATTGTCACTCCCACCCCCTACCGTGTTTAGCGCAGTGCCCATCTCTGTTATTGCCGAAGAGAGCATAGCACCCAAATTGCGCGATTTATCATCGGCACTAGGAGGGAGAGCTTCCAAAAAGATAAAATAGATGATCCCATTCTCCGCGGGTGTGACCTCCTCTACTGCCGAAGTCACTGGCCCATGCAGCGTTGTTAAGGTTCATCATCCTGCTGCGCAATCCAGCACTGGAGCTGATGCCGACCTTAAACACATAGTTTTGGGTGGAGCCTTGGTACCTCAGCAGGGTGGCAAGAAAAGGAAACTAGTGAAAGCTGTAAAAAAGGAGGCGGTTCAAGAGAAGAGAGCCGATTTTGCAGTCCCTCCATCCACATCAGTAGAAGCTAATCCAAGTGGCAAAGGCAGAGCTGAATAGCCAATGCCCAAAGAATTCGTAGTTCGGCCAAAGGTTAATGGTTGGTCGATGAACACCCAGAACCCAATACTCAATGGTCCTACAGTGGCCATTGGCGCCCTTCGAGCCTTGGTACTACCTGGGGATGTCCAGGAGCTGGGCGAGATCGACGACGATACGCGGTTAGGAGGCGCTGTTCACGGATCATTTGTGGTACGAGGCTCTCTTTCGTATATCTTTTCCTTTTAAGCTTTCTACCGAATCCCCATTTTAACCTCTGCCTTCTTTTCTTGGTCATAGGGAGCTATCCAAAGCTTGGAAGTCTTGCAACGATTTTGTATCGTGCGAGATCGGTATGCCGAATTGTTACAGGATCGTGACCGGTACCGGCGCAGGTTTCACACAAGGGACAATGAAGCCAGAGGATTCCAACAGGCCTTCACCGAACAATAGGCCATTCTAAGGGATACACTAGCCTCCCTCAAATTAAGGGAAAAAGATTTGGAGGGAGCTAAGGCCGAAGTCGCCAATTTGAAGACAAGATTAGCCGAGGCTAAGAAGTCGGCGTCTGATACAAAGGTGGCCCTGGCGGGATCCCAATCTGAGGTGAACGAGCTGAAGAAGGAATGTGAGGCTTAATACACCAAGGGTTTTAATGACGCCGGGGACTAGTACGAGGCTCAGGTGAAAACCATCTCCGAAGGTGCCTTTCGTGATGGGTGGACATCGACACTGAGAAAGTCATCATTGGACAAATCTTCCTCCCTATGGACGGAGATACCAGCTTGGGATGATGCTGAGCTAGAGTCAGACGGCGACGAAGGTGCCAATGTCCACGATGATGTAGCGGGTACTGGCTGCGTGTCCGAGGAAATTGATGGAGCCAATCCCACCGAGCCTCTGCCAGTCAGTCAGCAATCAACTACTGAACTACATCCGACTAACATTGCCGAGCCCCCAATAGTTGAACAGCCTTAGGGTTATTTTGTAATTTTTTGAACTTTTATAATCAAACACCTTTCTCATGTGCCATTTCACCCATTGGCAGCTGATTCCTACTGTGGATGTATGGGCTAATTTTGCAAAAGGCGCAGTTTATTCCATATAATTTTAGGAAAATAAAAGGTTTTCGCTTGCCGAGCTCCCGAGCTTTAGGCCAAAAAAATGGTTTTGGTAAAGAAGAATGAATGCCTCAAGAGGCAAACTATGACTCTTCACTAGGTCCAACCATTCATAGTTAGATCGGGGGTCGAGTTGGTTCGAAATACTTATCTTTCTTTATTCTACTGTTCTCATGACGACCCTACCGATCTTTTTGACCCAAGCTGAACCATGGTGGGTCTGTGGTTGATATGCGACTGACCCGTCCTGTGTAATTAATGTCGAGTGACCTTCGTTAGCCGACCTGTCAAATTTAAACAAGAGAAAGTTTTTGCTTTTGGTTTCGATGACTTTCATTGGCCGACCTTATCATAAATGATCCAGAACCAGGTTTTTACAGCTGGTTTTTGTGACCTTCATTGGCTGACCTGTCAAACTTAGACATGACCAAGTTTTTACACTTGGTTTTAATGACCTTCATTTGTCGACCTGGTCATAAATGATCCAGGACCAGGTTTTAACACCTGGTTTTTATGACCTTCATTGGCCGACCTGTCAAACTTGGACATGACCAAGTTTTTACATTTGTTTTAATGACCTTCATTGGCCGACCTGGTCATAAATGATCTAGGACCAGATTTTTACACCTAGGTTTTTTACTTTTGTAGTCCTTCAACACTTTGCAGTTTGGAGTGGCATCAAATTTTGTCGAGTAGCTTCTAATTTTCATTGATTTTGCATAGATTACATATTTGTTGAAGGAAGTTCCATCCTTCTGAGAGCAAAACTACAGTCAAAACGCCCTTCGTAGATAAAGAAGGGCCTACTAGTAGAACTCCCTGAGATTATTAGCGTTCCAAGGTCGGGGTAGTTGTCGCCCTTCGTCGACCATCTCCAGTCGATATGCCCCCACGCCGACTTGGGACGTAACTCTGTAGGGACCTTCCTAGTTGGGGCCTAGCTTCATATCTACTGGATTTTTCGTTGCCCTCAAACACCTTTCTTAATACCAGATCTCTAAGGGCGAAGGGTCTCAGTTGTACCCTTTTGTTATAAGATCGGCTCAGTTGTTGATGATACCCCATAAGTTTGATTAAGGTAGCCTCACGTCTTTCTTCAGCTAAGTCCATGTCCTTTGCCAGAGTTTGATCATTGAGGCCGGTATCAAAGGCCGCCAATCTAATTGTAGGGAGCCCCACTTCCAAGGATATCATTGCTTCGACCCCATATGCCATTGAGAAAGGGGTTTTCCCAATAGATCTCCTTGGAGTGGTTTTGTAGGACCATAAGACGCGGGGAGCTCTTCAACCCATCATCCTTTAGCCTTTTCTATGCGCTTTTTAATACCGTTGAGCATTGCATTGTTGGAAATCTCGGCCTGCCCGTTGCACTGTGGATAAGCCGTCGTTCAGTAGTAATTCCTGATGCCCAGCTCATCACAAAATTCTCTGAATTTTTGCCATCGAACTGGGTGCCATTATCTGACACTAACGCTCGGGGTATGCCAAACCATGTAATAATACTTTTCCAGGCAAATCTCTTTGCATCCGACTTTTTGATTGTCTAGAGTGGCTCTGCCTCTACCCATTTGGTGAAGTAATCTGTAGCCGTAATAAGAAATCTTTTGTTACCTGGAGCTCGGGGGAGAGGTCTGACTATATCCATCCCCAACTGGGCAAAGGGCTTGGGGGCAGTAATTGTTGTGAGGTCTTCTGCCGGCTGATGGATCAACGGGAAGAATTTCTGACATTTCTCACATTTCATCACATACTAGGTGGCGTCCTGCTGCATGTAAGACCACCAATATCCTTGCGAAATTGCTCGATGAGCAATAGATCTGCCACCGATATGACTTCCGCAGATTCCTTCATGAATTTCGAATAAAATAGCCCGTACTTTGTTAGGATGAACACAATATAAATAGGGACTAGTGAAAGACTTTCTGTAGAGCTCCTTGGTAGGAGAGAGCCAATACTTCAACGATTTCTATTTAACTTTTCTGGTTTCATTCTTATCTTCTGGTAGTACATCTCTCTCCAAGTAGGAGACGATCGGGTCCATCCAGGAGGGTCCCAATTGCTCAACAGCCAAGGCTTGCTCTTCTTCTTGGAATATACTTGGGCTGGCTAGCGTCTCCACATGGATTGTTCTCTTCGAACCTGATTTTAGAGCCGTGGCGAGTGTAGCCAAGGCGTCGGCATGAGCGTTGCTGTCGCGACTGATTTGGAGAAGCTTGTACTTGTTGAATTTTGCCAACAGTTCTCTTACTTTTGCTAGATGTTGCGCTATCCTGATTTACTACCAGTTGGGAATCGAAGTAGATCACAATATCAGAAATATGAAGGTCAATAGCTTGGCGCAACCTTGCGAGCAGAGCCTCGTATTCTGACTCGTTATTTGAGGCAATGAACTCCAACTTAATGGCTTGTTCCAGCGCCATGCCATCTGGCGTGATGAGGACTATTCCTGAGCCTACCCCCCGGTCATTGGACGCTCTATCAACAAACAACTTCCATTGACCAGCTTCTTCCCAAAGCTCTAAAGGAGGTTCGTCATGTTGCGCATCGAGGATGGGGAATGGATTGACTTCTTGTGAAATTTCAACAGAAAATTTGGCAATAAAATTAGCTAATACCTGGCCTTTAATTGTTGTTCAAGGTTGAAACTTGATGTCGAACTCTCCCAGCTCAACGGCCCACTAGGCCACTCTGCCAGAGAAGTCAGCTCTTCTCAAGAGTGGTTTCAGCTGGTGGTCTGTGAGTACGTTGATAGTGTGGGCCCGGAAGTAGTGAACCAATTTTCGTGATGCTACGACCAGTGCAAAGGCCAACTTTTGTAATGGTAGGTATCGGCTTTTGGCCCCTTGGAGAGTTTTGCTAACATAGTTGACAGGCTGCTGTTGCCAATCTTGCTGTCAAAGTAACATGGCGCTGACCACATGCTCCGATACTGCGAGGTAAAAGAAGAGCTCCTCGTGCTTTAACAGAGTGGAGAGCAGGGGAGGCTGGCTTAGATATTTCTTGAGTTCTGCCAAGGCTTGATTGCATTCGTGGGTCCAGCTAAATCGCTCCTGCTTTTTGCGAAGCTGGAAGAACGGTCTGCATTTATTTGAAGATCGGCTAATGAATCTGTTAACTGCTATTGCCATACCTGTCAGCTTTTGTACTTCCTTCGTATTTCTCGGGGCCTAGATTTTCTGGATAGCACTGACCTGCTGCATGTCCACTTCAATGCCCCGGTGTGTAAGCAGGAACCCAAGGAATTTCCCAGAGCTAACCCTGAACACACATTTGGAGGCATTGAGCCTCATTTTGTACTGTTTCAGGATGTTAAACACTACTGTCAGGTTGTCAAGATGGTGACTGCCGAGCTTACTTTTGACCACCATATCATTGATGTACACTTCCACGGTTCTGCCAATGTGATCTTTGAACATTTTGGTAACTAGGCGCTAATAAGTGGCCTCAGTGTTCTTTAGGCCGACGGGCATTACTTTGTAGCAGAAGATACCCCGTGGAATTATGAAGGCAGTTTTCTCTTGATCATCTTCATGAAGTGGGATTTGATGGTACCCACGATATGCATCCAGGAAGCTCATCATTTCGAAACCAGTCGTGGCATCCACCAATTGGTTGATTTTGGGCAGAGAGAAAGGGTCCTTGAGACATGCTTTTTTGAGATCAGTGAAGTCAACATAAACTCTCCACTTGCTGTCTTTCTTCTTCACAACAACTATGTTCGACAGCCAAGGGTAGTAGACTTCTCTAATTACACCAGCATCAAGGAGTCTTTCGACCTCTTCTATGACAGCATCTACATGTTGCGTAGCTGCCCTCCTTCCTTTTTGGACCACGGGTCGGCATTGAGGGTCTACATTCAATCTGTGGCAAGCAATCTTTGCATTAATTCCAAGCATGTCGTAAGGCGTCCAAGCGAAAATTTTGATATAGTTTATCAGGAGCTCGATCAATGAATTCTCCTCGGTCTGGGATAGGGAGGCGCTGATCACAAAGTATTTCTCCTTTTGCCAATCTATGTGGACCTTCTTCAAGTCCTCAACTACTTTCTTCTCCGGTACCTGCCCAACGTCATCAATCATGGATGTGTCCTCGTGCAGATCCATCATCTGTACTTTTCGTGTTTTTACTTTCGTGGCATATGCCGTAAGGAAGCAGTGCTTTGCTGCAACTTAGTACCCCCTTATCTCTTGTACCCCTTCTGGAGAGGGGAAACAAATCAACTGATGGTAGGAAGAGGGGATAGCCTTCATAAGATGCAACCATGTTCGGCCCATGATTGCATTATAGGGGGAGGGCACGTTGACCACCAGGAACTCTGTCTGTAGGGTAATACCCCCCACAGTCATAGGGATGGTAACTTTCTCGAGCGGCCAAATTGGGTTGGAACTAAACCTGACCAATCGGTTGAGCGAGGGTTGAAAGTTGGCATCTTTCAGTTCCATCTTTTTGAAAAGGTTGTAATACATAACCTTGGAGGAGCTCCCCTGGTTAATGAGCAACCTCTTCACGTCACAACCTGCCAAGCGCAGAGTCACGACAAGTGCGTCATTATGAGGGGTCTGAACTCCCACGAGGTCTTCATTAGTGAAGGTTATGGCCGCAACATAACTGCCGACCTTGGCTTTTTTGGGAAGAAGACCTATCTGCAATATTTTCTTCAAGTGCTCTACTTTCTGAATATCGGCTCGGTATTTGTGTCGGTCGATAGCCTCAAAATCTGTCGACCCATGTCGCACGTTGATCAAACGGATTGATTCAGCGTTATCTTTTTTAGGGGGGGCCTTTAGTCTTGACTGCTTGGCCTCCCGTGTCATCTTCTCTTGCTTGGTGGCGTAAACTTCACTTCTCTTTAAGAGGTTAGTACTCATGTTTTCTTGGACCTTCCCACAGACGGCGCCAATTGTAAGTGAGATTTCTAGGAAGGCCTAGCCGATCACTCGAACCACTAGTGATGAGTCACCAACCTGCTGCTGTAGAGAAACAGAAGAGTTAGAATGGGTCGACTTGCTTTGGGCCGATCACACTCTGACAGTCAAGTTAGCTATCTTCTTCCTTTAGAGCTTGAGCCAGAATAAAGACTATAAATATTTTAAAAGTTGATTGTCCATACCTTGCTTCTCCGGAGGTTGTGTTCTTATAGTGTAATGTTTTTGGTCGAGCCTACTCATGTAATCACGGCCTACCTTGTAGGCTTATCCGGTTTTAGAGTGGCCTGACCAGACAAGAATATACCTTTTTCTACCATGCTCTAGCTCGTTTGATCGGATATATACATGGCCGTCGCGTGCTTTATCTCTCCTGCATTGAATGCGAGTCCGCTTCTCATTAAATACGGCCGATTGAGCATTAAATGCCCTGACTCGGGTTATCCGGCTTGGGGCTAGGTAACCTTTCTAATTGCATTGACCTGAAATGCGGGCCCGAGTTACCCTGATAAAGCTTGGGGTGCTCTCGGCCCACATGATCCTCTTTAAGTATTCGTTGGGCCTGCCCTTTTAGGCTGGGCTCGGGGATTTATGACCCACACTATTAAAAAAAAAAATATTTGTTATTTTACTCAAAATATTTGTTTTATTAAAAAAAAGGTTAACAATGTGTCTTTTCTATTTTAGAAATTTAAGGAAAGATTGTTAAGAAAGGTTCATAATTAAAAGAAATTTGACAATCCTACTATATCAGTTGATTGATTTTGTTTATATAAAATTTAGAAGAAATAAACAAAAATTTAGATAAAATTAATAATACTATGACACATGTATTTTATATTTTTAAAAACAAAAAATTTGAGAAAAATAGATTGAAACTATCAAATCAAACATCTCCTAACAAGTATAAAATATTACTTTTGTCCTTCTAGAAAGATATATTAAATGGATTTGAATACCAAATTCCACATTTCTTAATTAAAGGAAGGTCTTTCTAAAATTATAAAAGAAGAAGAATTTAAAAAAATTTAAAAATAGAATTCTATTATTTTTTTAAATTTAATGTGAAGAAATTTTAAAATAATATGAGATTTAATAAATTGTGCAAAAAATTTACTAATCATGAAGAAAAGATAAAAGTTTCTAATTAGAGCAATACTAATATAACATTTGTAATATTAATACTTAAAAATTCAAAAAATTAGAAACTTGGATCGAGTCTTTTAACTTTAAAAATCTAATAATGTATTGTTCAAAATTCAGATGCACATAAATATAAATTTAGCCAAAATTTAAAATGTAAGGAAGCTAGAATGTTTTGTAAAGACACCATAATTTAAAATTTTGAAAAGACTATTAGATTCAGTTACCATGTTGATTTTAAAAATTCAATAATAACACATTTATGTAAATTGTGAATATTGTCTTCAATGTTCAAAGTTTCTATATTGAAAAAAAGGTATGTTACAAAAATTATCATATTAAAATAATGACCAATAAGTTTATGGCATGGGTATTTTTTTTTTTATTTTGTAAATTCAAAAGCTTAAGAAAAATGAATTAAGACTTTCAAGCTCAATAACTTACTATCATTCTCTTATAATATATAGTATTGATAAATATATATTATTATAGAGTTAACTGTACTGTAAATCTATTTTCACACCCATCTTAATTCTTTATCCAATGGCATTCTTAATCTCCTTATCCTATTTGAATTCAATTTTTTATTTCGGCAAATCTTTATATGTCATTATAGTAAAGAAAAACCTTCAAAGATAAAAAATCATAGGGTGCACAAATCAAACCAAGTGTTGGCGTGAAGTCTAATCTATCTTACAGAGAGAGAGTGAGAGCGACCATTTTAGAGAGAGAGAGGGGGGGGGGGGTGTTAATTGCTTTAATTTAGAGAGAGAAATAGAAAGAGGAAGAGAGAGAGAGAGCGTAATTGAATATTTTGTTTTTACGTAATTGAATACACAGAGACATATCTTTAATGGCGTCCGCTTGAGTGTGAATGAAACCCCCGTCCCTCTCTCTCTCTCACTTAATTTATCTTTCTTCTTCCGACGATAAAATCTCGCTGCACAATTCGACCCATCGATTAAGAGATCGAGTCTCACTGTTGCAGTAGAGCTTTGTTTTCACACACACATCGCTACATATATACACATATACACATACACACATACATATATATATATATATCTGAAGTCTTGTTTTACAAACTCTTTCGTTTATGCTTCGGAGGAGAGCAATGAGCTGGCGAAGTGTCGCGAAATCTGCCCAGGCCCTTGCTGCCCACACCTTGCTTTTCTTTTTCACCCTCTTTCTCGTTCTCAGGCTCGATCACGTCGTCCACTCCTCTTGGTGGTCAGTATAAGCTCTTCAATTTAATGTTTATGCGTCCCTATGCATATTGGTTTTACATGCTTTGACCTCAATTGGGTTTTCATGAATTGTTGGTAGGGTTTTTAAGTTCAACTTAATTCGTGCTGGACTGAAGGAATTTTTAATTTAATCAATTCGGAAACTTGTTGAAAATTTATGGGTTTCATTTGAATTATCTTTGGGAAAATTGAATTGGGGTGAGAAATTACAAGTTTAGAGTAGGATTGATTATGTGTGGGTAAATATGCATACATATGCTTGTGCGTGCATCTCACTCGCAGTATGGGTGAATTGGTTTCCCACGTATTTATGTATGTGTGGGGATTAATGTATGTTTGTGGGTAAATGAAATGAATTTTTTGAATTGCGGAGTGCAAGATTTACAGAAGAATGACTTAATTGCGTGAAGAGAGCTTGAAGCGTCAAATACAGCTGGACTAAGGTGTAAAACTTAACTGTGTAAAAACAATTGAACTGAGAGAAATGGACAAGTGTCAAATGCAAAGGTTAAGGTGACTTTACTATCGCTTGTATCTTAGTACAGGGATATGTGTATGGATTTAAATTATAGCCATATACTTTTGGTGTTTGTGTGGACCATTTCAATAAAGAAATACAGAAATTCACATGTTTCTCACTAGCCAACACAAAATTTTATTGTTTATACTTTAGTCGTATTCAATAGTCAGAGAGAAAAAGAGCAGGTCTAGCGGTAAGCTAGGAGCACTCCACAGTATCACAGTCCATAATGATCAAATTCAAATCATGAACCTAGACGATATGCTGAAGCACATTGATGGCATAGAAACTGGTACAATAGAGAGGCGGCCAATAGTCTTTTTAAAGTCTTTTTCCTAAGCAAGGACGGAGCTGGCAGGTGATGATTTCTATCATGTAGCTGGGTACAAAAAAACCAGTCAATTAAGTGCTTAATAAACTGAACGTATTTGGTGATTTAAAAAATGTTCACTATCCCTTAAGTCTGAAAATGAAGTTGAAATGGGTTGCAGTTTTAAGCTAGAGAGACTTGACTTATAAGTCAATGTTTAATGCACTCAGTTGAAGGTTTTTTTATTTTTATTTTTTGGTTTCGACTTTAACTGATTCCAAAGAATGCTCTTTGTATTTTTGGGCTGGAGTTATTAATGGATTTTGGCTCCTGTGGTTCTTTATGGTGTGATAAGACTGAAACAGTTTACTGTTTAAAGCTTGTAACAGGTTGCAGTATTTTGTAGATAATCTACATGTTTTGTTTGATGTGGACTGTTGGAGAAAGATCCTTAAGGGGGAAATTTACTTTCTGCTTGCTGAATTTCTTATCTCACTCTGAATGAGTGTTTCCTGTCCTTACCCCTCAGCTCTCTTGTTTATTACTGACTTTGCTTGTATTGCATTTCTCCCCACTTTTGTCTTTGTGTTCCTTTTTTCAGGGTTTTACTTAAAGTTAACCCTAAAAAAAACCTATTCTAAGACTGGCTACACTGCATGATTGTAATTGCTTAATGCTGGCAAAGAATTGCCTATTCCAGGGAAATTGGGAATTTATAAAACTTTCTTGTGAAAAATTCTGCCTCAATGGGGTTTGTTTGTGAGTCTACTGCACTGCTATTTGCTAGTTCCTTTCCTAGCTCTTTTATTTTTTTGGTTAAGTAAAAAGGCATATATAAATAGGCGCTAAAAGGGCGCAATCCGTATACAAAAGCTATACATAAACCTATAAAAAGAGCTCAACACGAAAGTTGAGCTCATTTTTGAATTCTATGAGAGAAAGGGAAGAGTCACAATAGTTCCCTTTACACCAAAATGAAACTATGCAAAGGACAAGACTTTAACTTTTGTATTGAAACATAAGTCTTTTTGAAAGTCTGCCTATTCCTTTCCCTCCATATACTTCGCATCAAGCATAAAGGTGCTAACCTCCAAGCTTTCTTCCTCCTCTTCAAACTACACCCCGAATCCCAACCTTCAAACAGTTTCATGATTGACTCTGGCATGACCCAATACACACTAAATATTGACAAAAGCATGGCCCATAACTCCTTGGCAACGTCACAATAAAGCATCAGAAGGTCCACCGTCTCCTCATTCTTTTTACACATACAATACCAATTAGGAAATTTGAAACCCCTTTTAACCAAGTTGTCAATAGTAAGAATAGAATCAAACGCTGTTGTCTAAGAAGCACAAACATGGACACGAGTGTTGTACATGACACGCGTTGGACACGCCAACATGGTAGTTTTAAAAAATTGCAGGACACGACACGGGAGGGACACGGTAAAATAATATATTTTTATATGTTTTATATGTCATATATATAAATATTAAAAAAAAGTGAAACATATACAAGACAACACTAATTAAAATTAAAAATAACATATTTCACTACTTAATTGGCAACAAATCATTCACAAGTAGTCAATTATATTCCATAAAAAATGGTAAAGTAAATAAACACATTATCAACAAAAAAATTATTCTATCAATACATAAGACTATAAAGTCATAAACTACCCAAAACATTAAAATTTCGTTTATCAATCATCTATCATCGTCTAACATAAAATTCATATAAAAGCACATGAAATAAATTAAGCGCCGATATCAATAGCATACCTATTCTTCTTATTCTGCTTCTTTTAGATCCAACAAACTAGGGCCTCTCTCTTTCTCGCTCTCTCTCTCTCACTCTCTCCCATGATTTATTTGGTTTGGAAAAATCTACCCCCTTTTCTTTACTTTTGGTTTTGAAGTTCTTATTTACAAAATGATTTTAGTTTTAAAATTTATAGTTGAGCTGTCATCGTTTCCCTAAAGTGTCTAAAATGAGACAACTGTGTCCAAGACGTGTGCATGGAGTGTTTGATTTAAAAAAAAAATAACAAAAATTAGACACGTAAAATGGAGTGTCACACGTGTGTTCGAGATGGGTATAGCTCTTGCAATGGAGTGTCTGTGCTTCCTAAGCTGCTGTACATACAAAGAATGCCACCGTCGACGGAGACCTGAACACAATACGCTTTTTGATTGAAATAAATCTCTTGCCCTATCAGACATCAAGGAGTAGAATGATCTAGCTTAACACCTCCCCTGATTGTGTTTCCATTTCGTAGTTTCCGCTGAACCCTTTTGCACCTCTAGTCCGTACAAAGTAGCAAACAACTCTGCTATGTTCTCCATTTCCCAATCTTGACAAGCTCTGATGAAAATAGGCTCCTATACAACAAATGCACTAGAGAAACTCGGATAATCTGCTCCTTTCCTAGCTCTTGCTCTTCATCTTTGTTTTTCTGTCTTCCTTCTTGATGCCATAACCCTCAAAAAAGCAGTTTTTTCTTTTTGAGAATTATGAAGGGAAAAAAAAAACAATGGTAGTAAGAGAAATAAGAATTTGACTAGCCTGAAGCTATCAAATTGTCACAGGACTAACAAGGTTGAAATTTTGTGCTGAAACCAACACTCAGGAAGGATGACGACTACCTTGTAGGAGACTAGGAGTTTATGTAAGTATGATTGTTTTAACTGGTATCACAGCAGGTTGAGGAATGGTTCTAAACAAAAGAAATAACAGTGTGAATTGTGAATTCAGATCTCATTTAGGCTGGATACAAAATTAGAACATATCCTTGATATGTTTTAGCATGATGAGAAAGTATTTACTGCTGTTTGAGCTAAGCTGGTCATGATATGTTCTAGTCACGACTTTGACTTGTTCTAGTTATCCCTACTTTCAGTTATGTTCCCTGAATTGAGGTTTCCACTTGCTTCACCAGGCCCAGTTGCCTTAAGTAGGCCTTTGGCTGTTATGTATGTTACAGAATGGTAACTGGCATACTATTTTCTGTGCTTGACTAATTGCTGAACACCATGTCAGCATGATGACGTGGTGTGCCCAACCTATTAAAAATAAACACATGTTCCTATTTTTGTCAACTCAACTACATGGGTATTAAACATAAACATTTTAGAAAGGTTGTAATTTTTATTAGCCTAAAAATTAGGTCAATCAACTTATTGTTATTTCCATTATTGTAAAAATTAGGTCAATCAACATAAAATAGGAACATGTGTTTATTTTTAATAGGTTGGGCACACTACGTCATCATGCTGACGTTGTGTTTCGGACCTACTAGATAATTTTTTCTGCAGTAGAATTAATCTTTCCTTGTTTGTATAAGTTTGAGGTTTCCTTTTAAAAATGGATGGGTATTATAGATATGTTTTTTTGACAAGTAAATGGATATTATAGATGCTATAGCTCAGGGAAGCCAGTTGGAGGCTAAACATACTTTGCATCTTCAAATTTGTTGTAATTTCCAAATATTGTTGTGGGTTCTATCTCCTATAAATGGAACTGTATTTTTGTTTTAATTTTTGGAAAATAGGAATTTCATTAATCTAAACAAAGAACATATGACAAGTGTATGAGACACTATTGTCATCATTTATAATTCTTCCTATGCTGGCTATCTTGACTCCTGAAGCTCTCCAGTGAATTTGTCCCAAATTCATGAGAGGATTTACTTAGTCATTAGGCTTTTGGGAAACATTTTATTAAGTTCTACACACCAAAAATTCTCAAGATACACATGATTTCCGTATAGACATCCAAAACATCCAAGGAACACCCCATTTGGTATCATTTTCATTTTTTTTTTTTTCATGTTTTTGGAAATGAAAACAATGGGAACTTCTCAATTTTCATCTTTTCGGAAATCGTTTTCTTTTTGATCTGAAGTTGGGTTTCGAAAACTCAGAAAAGAACTTTTTTTGGTTCCTAAAATTGGGGTGTTTTCAAAAACATTTATTGAAAACAAGTTTTGGAACTAGTTTACTGAACGCTTTCTCAGCAAAAATAGTTTTTAGAACCAGTTTACCAAATGAGGTCTTGGCAATCTCAAGAAAACAAAAACAGAAAATTAGAACTGAGACCACAACCAAATGCGGCCTTACTTTTCCCTTGATTCCATCAGTAATCAGCTTTAAATCTCCTACAATTTGATTTTATGTGATATGAAACCTCCACCCTTGTGAAAATACATCTCTAATTGCCTGTTGTAGTGATTGTGTTATATCCTAAATTGTTTGATGCTCCTAAGATGGGCTTCCCTTGCCAATCTCTAACAATGAAACCTGAAGCTGCTTCTTCACACCAATCTTAGAGAGACCATCAATATTAACTTCCCAAAAGGAATAATCTGGAATTCTGGATTATGCCACTGATTAATGTCTGATGCAGGAGAATAACTTTAATTTGTATTCAATCTATGCATCAAATTTAGTAATAGAAGATTTTTCTTATACATAGTGAGTGGATAAAAAGAAGAGGGGCCGCCCTCTTTTCTTTTCCGCACCAATCCTTATTTACTACTACATCTTTTTTTGGGTGTATAGCTCAGTTGGTAGAGCATTGGGCTTTTAACCTAATGGTCGCAGGTTCAATTTTTTTTTTTTTCCCTTTTTGAAATACTACTTTATTCCTGTGGTTCCATCACTCCATGTATTCGAGCAAAGAACAGTTCAATCTGCAAACTAGAATTGTTAATTACAGAAAAGAACTTCTAATTTGTTCCTCTCAATTATGCTGGTAAAAAAATTGTGTCCAAAGTATTATTAGATGAATTTTGTTTAACCTTTTGTGTAAACTTTTGCTACTTTAAACCATTTTAACTTATCATTCTCTTGAGACATGATTTATCTTCCTCATGCAAAATTAGTTTAAGCTGATACTAAAAGATGTTTGAGCATAACTTATCCACAAAAAAAAAAAAAAAGAAAAAAAAAGATTTTTTGGTTTAGTTCCTTGTTTTTTACACAATAATTTTGATATGAGTTCACTATGCCATTTCCTTTTTCATGATATTTAGATGAATCAATTACTTATATGGTTAGACGATTATGTATTTATTTGTTAATACTTGTATTAATTGAGATCTTCTTTCCTCAGTGTAAATATATTACCCAGAGAGCAACCCAAGAGGGGGGTGACATGGGTTTATTAGAATAATTCCAGACTCTAAGCAATTTTAAGTTAATCAGAAAAATGAGCAAACTCAAGATCAAAATTTACAATATTCAGAATGAGCAAATTCAAAAACTGCAGAGAGCATTTTCGACTTGCAGAGATATGAGCAAACTCGAAGCTATGAATAAGCAGACTCCAGAACTTCAGAGTTTTGATTTACGAGAATAAAACAAAGCTTTTCTTGAAACTAAATTAAGATTAAGCAGCACACAGCCATATCAAACTGAATTCATGCAATGAATAATCAAGTATTAATCAACCAATGAAACAAAGTTTGAAACTAAGTGCAAACTATTCAAACCACAATCAAAGGAGATAGAGAGAAGAGAATACGACACTTAACAATTTATCGTGGTTCGGTTTTGAATTCCAAAACATACGTCCACTCCCCAAGACTCCTTTTGAGATTTTTCTCCACTATATCCAAGCATTACTACAACCACTAGCTTTTTACTGTTCGCCCTTACAAGTGAATCAACACTCCAACTAGTTTTTACCAGGCACTAGTCACACCCCACAAGTGATTCAACACTCAAACTAGTTTCTAGCAGGCACTACTCACACTCAACCCCTAACTATCTCACCTTGCTAGTCTCTCTCTAACAACAAGAAAGAATAAGAGTACAACCACTCTTGTGTACAAAGAATTTCTCTTACATAATAGATTTGCCAAGGAAGTTCTCAAGGGATTACAAATAAAGAGAATTACTGGATGGTTTTCATTTTCTTGGCTTTGTCTGTATGTCTTCTTCTTTTCCAGTCAGGTGGTATATATAAGGCTTATGGTGTATACCATTTGAAAACTAGCCGTTGGAGAAGTATTATCTCAAAAAGTTCTTCCTTTCCAAATTAATTTGCTGCTGTGCTTTTTCTTCCGTAGAAGTGTTTCTGCACGTTTTGAATTTAAAGATTTAGTTCCATAAATCTGCACATTAAAGAATCATATATTACTTGATTTGCTTCCTTTAATCTTGCCAGCAACATTTTCCCTTTCCAAAAATGATTGTAGCTAACTAGCCTCCCATATTTGTCTCCTTGAATTCTCAGAATATCTGCTTGCCAAAAATAGTTTGATCTCAATCTTCTTAGGCTCCCAATCTTGTTCGTGATTTTTGTCTTGATTTAAATAAAGCTTCATAATAAAAAAGTTCTGTAAATAAGAATCTCTAGATTTTGGCAAGTCAAATTTTGTAACTTTCCTTCTTCACATTCTGCTTTTTAAATAAGGACTGATTGATATCTTCATATATTCTTTCCAAAAGATCCTTCAAGCTGATGTAGAGCACCTTCCTTCTACAAAATCTGCTGTGCACAAATTTCCTAAAAGAAATCTTTGTACCCTGGATATAGATTCGTTGATTGAGGAAGGTATTTTCTAGAAAATCATGCCCTCTGACTTGCTTCCTTGAATCAAGTTTCCGTAAAACTTAATCCTTAAAACTTTAAGCAAACTTTTCTAGTATTGATGCTCCAACAATTGCCAAATGAATTTGAATTGCTTATAGAGTCTTCCCAAAATAGGCTTACCAAATTACAAGCTTCACTTTCTTTCATAATCTCTCTTTTAGAAGCTTCATAATCCTGGCAAAACCTTATTGCACCAACTAGACCAAGGATTAAAAACATTAAATATAACTAAAATATCGAAGTGTGTTATCATCAAGATTATATGAAATACTACTTCAAATAAGGGCTAACAATATATATTATCAATTTTGTTTTACGATGACTTCACTTTATGTGATCAATCATCAGCATGTAATTGAATGCTACAGTAAACGTGATCAGATGATTCTATTTTCTTGAGATATTCAAACACATGTCTATGTATACCTGCATATGATCTGGCTAAAAAATGAGTGTAGTTCTAAGTTGCGATTCATTTATGCTGGCAGCATGCACGCATGTAGACCTCCTTATATATGTGTGTATACTTGTGTTGTGGTTTGTTCACTTAGTTAATGGACACACTCACCAAACTTCCAATTTGCTTATTAGAAAGCTGTGAACTCTTTGACCCGTAGCAGTATCCTGAATGTGACAACATTGACAAACTTGAGTGTGGAATTTGTTAGAAGATTTTCTGGTGTTCTTGAACATAAAATTGTTCCAATATCACAATGTGGTTTGGATGCTTGAGAGTCTGAAACAGTGACAATCTTGGAGTGGAAAAGTTTTTGTTATAGCACAACTGTAATTGTGTTTCATTTGTAGTTTCTAAATTACCTATGTGTTGACTTTTGTTTGCAGGATTGTTTTCTTCCCCCTTTGGCTTTTTCATGCAGTTGTTGCCCGAGGAAGGTTCTCCTTACCTGCACCATCTGTTCCCCATGGTCGTCATGTAATGCATCATGCCTATCTTTTCTTTGGATACTTTTCACAGTAACAATAACGTATTTGGTCCCGTGAATGTTAGAATTTCTCTGCTTTTATTGGGTGTGCATCATAAAATTTCCATTTTTTGCACAGTGGGCACCATGTCATGCTATTGTTGCGACGCCATTGCTTATCGCATTCGAACTGCTACTCTGTATATATCTTGAGAGCATTGATGGTAGGGAATCAGCACCTGCCCTTCAATATTTTTCTGTAGCATATGTGCATTATTATTTTATTGTTTGTGTTTTATGCGTGGTAATTCTTTTGTTTGTCACATCACTTTATAGCATGTGTGGCACCTGGTGCGTAAACCCTGACTGGTTGGTCTGTAGTTAACATCTTTTCTACCGTTTACTGATTAAAGATATATGATTGAACTAGTCAAAAGTACCAAAACAGGGAAAAAAAAAAAAAATTCTTCTGTCTATTCATACAAGGAACTTCCTGTAAAAATATTGAAGTATAGTGTATTTGTTTTATATACTCGATAGCCCACAATGGTACAAACATGTAGCCAGTTAGTTTTTATTTGTAGATTGTAAGTTTTATTTCCTGTTTCAGACAAAAAGCATCAATTCCTCCTTTAAGAAATCTGTTAGGAGTAATTGTTCAAGTTTGGAGACCTTATTTATGTGTTTCCTTCTGTTCAGTCAATGGTTTTGCAGCTTTAAGCTTGAAGGTTGTCTTCCTTCCCTTGCTGGCGGTTGAAATAATCATCCTAATTGACAATTTCAGGTATTTTTATCCTGCATGAATTTGTAACCACTGTTCTTGTTACATTTTAATTTTGAGTCAAATGCCTCAAATTTGTTTTAATGTCATATTGATCTTGGTATCTTCTGTCATTTATGCTTTTACTACTATGTTCTATACATTTCTATGTATTTTCAAAAAATTTTGCCATTTCTAAATATTTCTGAAGCATCTCAGAAATGTTTCACTTTCTGTGCTATCGAACCAACAAATTGAAACGAAATTTTGATACTTGGTAATAGTATCTGACTTGTACTACATTATATACCTGCAGACGCTGACGCCGCCACTACAATTGCCACTATTACTTTGGGTTAATTCATAATTATTATTACTAATTTGATATAATAGTAGTTAATAGGTTTATAACCAACTAATTTACTGCTCTGATTTTTGCTTAAGTTTTGACACTAGATCTTTTATTATTGTTCTATCATCTTAGAGGAGTACAAAATGAGCCTTCTCCCTCTAACACTCCCTACCCCCCTCCACACCCAACATGATTTCAAACTTTCTGAAATCATGTTGTTCTCAAGTCTTGTGATTTTATGATGGATCAATCCTAATGCCAAGGTGCTTCCTTGTACAGAATGTGTAAGGCTCTATTGCCGGGAGATGATGAAAGCATAAGTAATGAAGCGATATGGGAGACGCTTCCTGTAAGTTTAGCCAGATTAGTTGATTTAACAAATAACTATTAATGCCTTACTCTAGCTTTTTGTATATTGCTACGAAGTCATCTGATTCCTGTTTCGTCTTTCTTTGTTGTTTAATTTTGGATTAATTATACTTTGCACCCCTACACTTTACACCAAATCTCACTTCAGGACCTTCACTTTTAATTATGCAATTAAGCCCTTACACTTTTAATTTATTGCAATATCAACCTTTTGTTTGAAAAATAGATAGAAAATTCACATGTGATAACCACATGGCCTTTTTTAAGGAACAAATACGTAAAATCCAACCCTTTTCTATCCCAAAGACACGCGTATTGCACGTGAGTTGAATTGAAAGTTTTACATAGAGCCTGATTTCATTATATACATTACAAAGTTGATTCACTCATGATTTTGGAGTGATTTGAGAGGAATTTGTTGTAAATTATTAAGAATAAGCATGAAAGTTAGTATGTGAATTTGTCATATGTGAATTTTTCATCTATTTTCTAAACGAAAGTTAGTATTGACGTTGCACCAGATTATAAGTGTTATGACTTAATTGTTGCAATTGAACTTGAAGGTCCATAAGTGGAATTTGGTGTCAGGTGCAGGGTGCAAAGTGTAATTAACCCTTTAGTTTTTGTTCCCAATTTTCCTGACCATTTGAGAGTAAATTATGTAAAGTTAGAATTAGATAATTACTATATCATGGGGATATTAAAAATATAGGACTTCTTTAGCATTCAAGTCTATGCAACAGGGGACTTGGGCGTATTGTGAACTCGAATTAGGTTAGCATGCCATAGAAATGAGAACCAGAAGGAGATCAGTTAGATATGTGACCAATAGTGAAATTCAAGGGCATTTTTCCATTTCACATATTTCTCCCCATTAATTAGGATGTCAAATATGTTTTGTCTTGGATTGTAGAAAAAGGATAAAGGAGGCTACAAAGACTTTAGGGGTGACCATGGGTATGATCAAAATTTCAGCATTGCAATTGAATATATCAAAGGCAGAGGAGTGGTGGGTTTGAAGAATGGAGGGTGGACTCTTTGTGTTCTGCACTTGCTTATGAGGATGGATGGCCAATCAGTTTGTTGCCTTTTCCTTCATTTTTTATTCTCAACTATGGCTAGCAACAGGTTCCTTGGTACAACTGCAAGTGTTACCTACTGGATGCTTCATTTGGTGTCACTTCTGCTCTTTCGAAGGGCAGAGGAGAGGTGCTTGTGAATGTGCTATGTTGGTTTTAATTTGTTGTGTCGTTTGAGCTGAGAGAAATACTAGAATTTCCGTTGTTAAGAGTTACAATTCTGACACCATTAGGGAAAAGGCTTTTAGATAGCTTCTTTTTGGGCTTTATTTGATAGGGTTAACATTGTTAGAGATGTGAGGTATTTTCTTGTTTTAACCTTCATTCTTGGAGAGCCGTTTACAGCTGTAGGCTTGATTGGTCAGAAATTTGGGGAGATTTGCACTTGGTTTGGGGTGGGGGGAGGGGGCTTTAAACAATCACAACTACATCTTATTCAATATTTTCGTGCCTCTTGGCTCGAGTAGTGAGAATGAAGATAATGGTTGGCCCATCTTTGGAATTTGTTGTAATCCAAGGTGCTTGGAGTTGGGAGCAGTCAACTGGACTTTGGATTTGCAGGGTGGCTTGTTGATGTTAATATCTTGAGCTTTGACTGTGAGTGTTACAAATTCATGACTTGACGGACAGTAAATATGTATGGTGGCTGAGTTTTTCCCCAGATGTGTAGCTATTTTGGGGGCACTTCTATCCACCTTGAATGTTGTCTTGATATTGTATTCTTTTTTTGTTTACGCTGCTTTATTATCATGGCCTGGGGCTTTACTTTAGCTTTAAGCTTTTGGCCGATGTTAGGAAGGGTTGCTCTTTTCTTTGCTTTATATTTCTTCCTTCCGAGTATACTTCCTCTACTGCAAAGAAATAAAATGAATAAAAAAGTAAAAAAGCATAACGCCGCTAAGAATCCTCTCTCTTTTTTCTTTTCTTTTTTTGTTTGTTTGTTTTTGTGACTGCAATTTCTTTGAAGACTTACTTCAATGTAGCTCAAAATATTTTTAAAATTTGCGAAGCATGTAAAGGCTTGGAATTTGCATTGTTTATTCAGTAATTCAGTTTCGATGTATATCAAAAGAAACATAATGTTATATCCTTCTGCCACCAATTTTCAATAGTTGTCAAGATTTTGATATTTGGCCAATCTTTTGGAAAGCCTTTTAACCTCATTTGCATGAGATATATGACCATCAATTTTTTTATCAAAAGATATAGAAAATTTTAAAGTCATCTTGCTGATTGAGCATGTATCAAAATTGAGTGAATATTACTTTTCATTTATATTATTTATCTATTTTTTGGATTTGGGGTGTGGGGGCACTTCAGCATGTGATTTTGTTATGTTGGTGTTGGATACAAAAGGACATGGTATAGATTTTGGAAAGTGGATGTGCGACACGTGTTTGACATGTACCCATCAAGGGTTATTGATAAACGTAAGAAAAAGAATTAAAAAAAAAAGGGCACAGATGTATCATACTTGACATTCAACCATATACTTGGTGCCTCAAATTATGCTAAATCTGATGTCAAAATGCTTCTTATTTTGAGACTAGACAAAATTTTTGAATTTATGGTGTGGCCTAGACAAACTATTGAATAATTATTTTTTTCACAAGTTAGTGTTGTTTTTCTACCCATCCTGAGATTTGGGGACTAAGGATTTGACATAGATGTGACCTGAGGCAACCGAGAGTTTATGTAGGATTTTATTTTGAGTTTTCTTAATTTGTAATTTAATGTTGTGTTTATATTTCTGAATTTTCATTTGTTTCCTTCTGGGAAAAGCCTACGCGTATATAAGGTTTGGGGCATAATTGAATAGTAGAACTTTCCCCTTAGCCTATTTTTTTTCTCATGCCAGTCTCTCCTCTGTTCTTCTCCTTGCTCTACTTCTTCTTCTTTCCCACTGCGTTGCTAAATCAGTTTTGCTAGGATTCTTCTGAGAAAACAGAAAGAGAAGAACTAGGAGTGGTGGATGAGAAATAGGGAATGGGTAAATGAAAGAATTCCAAGTAGGCTCAAAACCGGTTTCTGAGGCTCTTGATCACAAGAGAAGAACAAGAAGACAAAGAAAAGAAAGAAAATGAGAGAGAGAGAGAGAGAGAGAGAAACACCACCATATTTTCTATTTATGGTAGGACGTAGAATTAATATAAATGGTGTTAGCTAGCATGGAAACTCTGATGTTATCTCCACAGCTGAACATCTAAGACAGAAAAACAAAAGAAATAATTTAAATATAATATATTCTCTATATAAAATATTCTCCCAATCTAAAATGGCACTTAAACAACTTATCTCTAAATAGAGTGATAAGATTTTGTTAGTGCATGTGTTGTAGCCTTTTCCAAATGAAGGTTCCCATTTCATTGCAAGGATTCAATTGTAGCATTAGGACGTAGTACACTTCCTGTTGTGGAAGTAATAATGAGTGGCACAACCTTCCATTGATTATCGAGACATGATGGCTTAGGACAAAAGCAACTCGTGGAGGGCAATTGGATTGACCACAATGTTATTGCATGGTGCATTGGCTGGCAAAGGTGGTCCTGAAATTAAACGCTAAATGTTCAAGCTGATATGACATGTCGAAAAGTGCAATCATAGAATAAGTAAAAAAGAAAGAAAAAAACTGACAGTTTTCATTCTTGTGACATGAAAGGTATATGGTACAGTGGCGTGGAATCTTTTATTTATGTGATGTACGAGGTTCAAAATAAAAAGACACTTCCAATTAAGATTAGAAGTTGATGTTACCAAAATTGACTTCAAACTTTTGGTAAATCTAGTTCAATCCTAAAGATCAACTTTATTTGGTACCAATCCTTATGTAACCCAAGCTAGAGTTTCTGTAAAAATAAGAAAATAGTAATAGAAAGATTAAGGTTATGTCAGAGGAGCTTGTTCCAGTATCGACATCTCTAGTTTTGGAACCTGAAACCAGCAAGATGTAGTTTGTAGATAAAATGAGTTAAGCACAGAAAGACAAACTTGTCCATTTCCAAATCTCAATTGGAGTGATTCAAAGAGAGAGGAAAAGCTTATAAGAAGCAAGTAACGGAAGATGTTGGACATAGACACTCGTTGAACACTCTCTAACACATGTTGGACACGCCTTCAAATATTTCTTATTATTTTGTCACTTTTTTTTCAACTGGACATGCTTCACACACTTGGGGGATATGTATTTCAATTGCTTAGACAATCCTCAAACACATTGTAAGTTGGAAAAATATAATTTTAGATCCAATTGAAAACAAAAACAATCACTTATCAAAAAACGATAAAATAAAAAAAGTAGATTTATTCCTATCAATCTCTCCTTTGGATTTTTAATCTTAGGAATTCTAAAGCTAAAAGCTTCCAATTTGTTTATGAATAGAACTTTCTAAAATAGATATTAGGAGTTTATGTTCCTATAGTCACACTTTTCCGATATGTAGATTGTGGAAAATGATTTCTTACCATTTTGATGTAACACAATATCATGATATTTGTAATGTAAAAAATAAAGAAATAGTTATCAACTTATCATTTGTCATGAATCATTCAAAAAAATATACTTATTTGTTGTCGTGTCCCTCCATGTTGTGCTCTCTTTTTTTTTTTGAAGATTGTCATTTTAGCGTGTTCATATCGGGTTGTGTGTCCGTATCCGTGCTTCTTAGGCTGCAATAGACTTATGTACAACAGTCCATAAACTGTAGGATGTAATTTGAATGTATCTGCTCTGCGAATCCATGGGTGTGTGAGCATAGGCCTACATATGCATGCCAATAATTGATTTTAAATGGTCATATATTATTTTCACTACCCGTTGTTAGGGCTTTGTTGAATTTTCCTTATAAATAAAGTTTGATCATTGGAGATAATTTGATTATCCATGTTATTTGTTGTCCTAATGTGTCAAACATGCACGTCAACGAGGCAAACTTGCCCCATTAGTTTGTACTACTTTTGCAAGCTTATGTTTTGGTGCCATATTTTCGAATTTTCCTTAAAACCTCTCTGGTTGTCCACAAATTTTTTTTTTTTTTTTTTTTGAGTTACATTGTTTAGTTTTGAACCTGTTTCAATGTCCAATTTGTTTTTTTCTTTTGTTAAGGTTTTGAAGATTGGAAAATGCATTTCTCAATAATATATGTTTTGTTTTATTTATTGTGAAAGCTTAATTTTGATTAGTGCATATATGTGAAGATCAATTTTTTCCAAACATTGTCAAGCTTTTGACTGAAACGTAAAATATCAAACAAGCAGTTGTAGGTAACCTATTAGGAAGTCCACTTTTAGCACCAGAATAATAGAACAAATAACATTAAAGCAAATCCTTTTAGAGTCTGATCCTAGTTTCGTCTTACACCGAACAAAGGAAAAGAGAAGGGGAGTGAATCTCAATAGAAGGATTTGTCAGGTCATTCCAGCAGCGTCCAGATGGCCTTTGGGATGAAGATTTTGTTCTCTTGGAACAACTTTGTCATGAAGGAGCATTCTATAGGCGTAAAGATTCATGAAAACAATTTTTGTCTAAGTGCCCTCTCAACTGACCAAAAAGCTTAAAGATTGATCAAACATCAGATTTGAATGTACCTGCAACACGAGTGTTTTCTTGTTTGTACGCTGCCTTAGTGTTTCAATCTCAGCCTGAGATCGATGCTGTAATTTATTTTTCTCTCATTGAGTTTTCCTAATGAAGTTTTAGATCTTTTTAAGTGATCATCTTACTGGCGTATAACCTTTAAAGTAGCTTGAACAGCCGAAGATAATGTTTGGTGATATTGAGTGAAAGTATATTGTGGTAACTTTAGCTTCTACGCTGTTTAAGACAGCATTTCTGAAGTTCTGTTGGTGGCTTGCCTCATTGGCGACAGTTCTAAAACAGCTTGGGCTTCATAATTTTGAGGCTTTGAAAATTAAGTAAAATTATTCTTATGTGCGTACCTCAGTCCTTATGCATCACTCAAGCAAATATCAAAGATGTGGTTCTTGGCCCTTTTTGCCCATCAGCTCATTTGTCCTTCACAATCATTTTTTTTTGCCATTAAGTTCAGTTTTTTAAGTTTTTACTCTCTTAATTATTGTTATTATTTTCCACAATAGATATCGTGAGCACAAACTTGGATGTTTCTAATATGCAATTTTCTTTCAGCGTAACATGTTTCAGTTTTGATGTATATATGAAGATGAGTGTTATTGAATGACAATTCATTGTTTTCAGCATTTTTGGGTGGCAATCTCCATGGTTTTCTTCGTTGCTGCTACATTGTTCACCCTTCTTAAGCTGTGCGGTAATTCTCCATCTTTGATATTCTTCGTTTGCTGTAGAATGGAATGCGCAAGCATTAATGTAATGCAAGTATTATTTTTTTTCAGTTTTTAGATGACATGAAAGCAATTCAATTCTTTGTTTGGCTTTGGATTTTTTCTTGCAAACAAAAACTTTTGGTTATTTAAAATAAAGGGAAAGGGAAAATTACCTTGGAATCTTGCTTGCTGATTTGACAAACTTTATACGTAGCAATGGTTGTGCTGGAATGTGGAATTTGATGTCTGGAAAGGTATAGTTCATAAGTGCAAGTACCACTCAGTTGATTGCAGCCATTTGTTTTCTTAGAACTTAAAAGGATCTGGGGACTAGTAGTTCATCCTCTTCTTGATAGGCAAAAGCAATCAACCAAATAAGGTCAAGGGATTGCAACAAATGCACACAAGACAGTGGTGATTGTGGGTAGAAACTTTTCTTGGTACATATATGTACATGTACCTATGTAGAGGGTGGAAGTGGTTTGCAAGCAAAAGAACATGATTTAACTAGGCTGGTGGCTGTTGAGAAGTTTATAAGCAACTTTTTGGTTTGGAGCTGGCAGAGATCTTCATCTTCAGAAAATGCATTTCGAAAATTCTGCTATGCCTATGGTAAACGGATTTATTTCAAAATAGGCTATGGGTCTGGGGTGAGATTCAGGAAGTGCAGTTGGCATGGGCTTGCTACATTTGAAGCTGCCTCCTTTTTTAAGTTACACAGACATGACTGTAAATTAGGATTTTGATTCATGGAACTCTTTATTTTCTTCAGCCATGGGATATATCTCCTGTTTTGAAATTGGGCAGCGGTCTAGGGCAATTATTTCGAAGGATCAATAATGAATTTGTTGTCGCCTCTTTGTTGGCAGTTTCTTGACCTTTTTAGCATGGTGTCCAACTGTACATGCTGGTCATTAAATACTTTTCTGTATCAATAGTAATGTGGTCTGTATCTTTCACTGGAACTGCCAGGATAGGTATGTGGGTTCTCTTGTTGCTCTTCTGGAGGTTTCTGTAGTATTTTATGGTGCCTGTCAAAATAGAGAAATTCTATTTGATGGTGTGGGAGATTCTCCCCAATTTTTGTGGTGCCATATAGTTTCTCTTGTTTCATTGGGCCTTTGTATTATCCCATTGTCTCCAAATATTTTTCTCTATTAGTCAAATTGCTCCTATTTATTCCCTTCTGCCCAACCAAAAAAAAAAAAAAAATGAAAGGAAAGGATGCCTTTGAAAAAGAGCTTTACTTAGTTTTAATCATTAATCCTGTTTGGAAAAGTGTGAGCCAGAACAATGTAAAATTTTTCCATGATGTTAAGTGATCACCAGGAAGAAGATAAGTTTGACTTGTTTGGTTTCCTTTTTTTTTTTTTTTTTGTTTGGGGGAGTGGGGGGGTTGGGTGTTGCACTTATCATTTTAAAAATGTACTCTATGCATATGAGGCTATTTTTCCAAAATATCACTGGTGTGCCCTCAAAATTGTATTGCTCTTGCAGTGCTCCCTTGCATTTAAAATTTTTCCTGAACCACACCTCGGAAATATAAATTTATGGCTCTGCCCCTGGTCAACACCATTCAGCTGGAGGAGTGGACATTGGTGACCGCGTCTGTGGAAATCATTTATAATGCGACCATTTACTGCTGTCAGGAACTTTAGCTTGCTTCATTGACAATGCTGCTACTTAATCAGTCTGAACTAGTGTTGCCATAATACTCTACTACCCTAGCGAATTACATTTTTGAAACGGCGTTCCGAAACATGGTACTTTAGTGTTCTAAAACCTTGAATTTAGTAATCCAAAATGATCCCAAACTTTTTTTTTCTATTAATATCTTTAAAGGTCACCTAATGAAAGAAAAAAAAAAATTATAATGAACAAAAACATAGGAAGAATATAATTTTGGCATAACAATATGAAAAAAAAAGGGTCATAATACTTTTAGAATGTGTTTTTAGATGATTAATTTAAAAAAAATATAAATTATGTTTTATTAAATGTCTGATTATTAAAATTTTTTTTTCTAGAAGTACCTTAAATCTAATAGTATACTTAATAGAAGTTTACCCTAGCATACCATATTTTTAAACATGTGACGCACCACGTTCCTGTACCCGTTTCACGTACTGGAACGTTCTGGGTTCCAGATAACATAGGTCTGAACAGTTGATCTTGCTGGACGGCTAGCCCTCTCTTTACTTGTCAGCAGAATTTGAAAAATTTCTCATCCAATTGTTGACAAGAGCTTTTTTGGACATTCAACAATTAGTGTGTGGTTAAAATACAACACAAAAATTGATAAATTTTTTTTTTTTTTTTTTGGCGATAAGTAACAGATATTGGCATATTGCTAAATAGAATTCATGTTTGAGTAGAAAAGGTTGACAATTGGGAGGCTTGCTAAATATGCATTACATACTGTCATAAACTGTTAGGCTATGCTAGGTACAAGGGAAGGGAATGGAATGAGAATAGAATGGTCATTCTCATTCTCATGTTTGTTTGCTTAGTGGGAAGGGAATAATCATTCCCATTCTCTTGGTTGGTAAGACAAATTAATAATACTAGAATGGCATGGAATTTTATAATATAATACGAAAATTTTATACTATATTATGTATAAAATATTAGAAGTATCTTATATTGTTTAATAAATACTATTGGGAGTTTGGTAATCCTATGGTAGCGGCAGTGGGTGGTGGTTGATGGCAGTGGTAGTGGTGGCAATGGTGGTGGGTGGTGGCGGGTGGTTGTGGTGGGGGTGGTAGCGGTGGATGGTGGAAGTGGGAGGCAAGAGATTGAAAGGAAAGAAGATTTGTTTTAAAAGTAAATACAAAAAAATAGGATTTTGTTTTTTCAAAATTTTTCAATAATTAAATAAATTTGTTTTTATCAAACATGTTTCATGTTTTTAAATAAATGTGACAAAGTTTTGTTTTATGTTCTCAGTCCATGAGAGAATGGAATGACCATTCTCAATTTTGAAATAGTGAATGATTATTCCAATAAAATGTGGGAATGACCATTCCAACCTTAAATAGTGGTACCAACCAAGAGAATGAAAATGAAAGTGGGAATGGCCATTCAATTCCATATCATTCTCTTGTACCAAACATAGCTTTGCTGTCCAAATATTTATGTGAAAGCATAATTTGCTGAGTAACAGTCTTTGTTCCATTTTGTGAAGCAACTTCTGCCAGTTTGGTGTCATTGCAGTAAGGAGTGATGAATTTGTTTGGGACCCTGGATGATCTTTGTCAGTCTGTGTTTCTTCAGTTGCTTCTGGGCCTGTCTTTGCAAATCATTTATTGGCATGCTTCATGGTTTTTCTTTTTGTGAACATTTTGTAACAAAGGGACTAATTTGATCTTTAGATGATGAAAAATCCGTTTGACTTGGAAGAGGATCTTTGCTTCATATTATTATGGAGCTTCTGCCCCATTACTTTTTATTTAAGCACGATATAAATAAGGCTTGCATGGATACTTCTGTGTTTTCTTCGTGTAGTTTTTTAATAATCTGTAATCAGAAATAAATATTTTTTTCCTAATAATATGCACCACCATTTGAAAACGTGGCCTCCCTAACTGCTGTATCTCAATTGCAAACTTTTTGCCCAGTCAAAACACACAGTAGCCTGCTGGCATAATGTCAATTATCCCATTTATGTTTGCATGTATGCTTAATAATATTAATATTCCAATTTAATGATGGTCTGGTTTCTATTTTTCTTTGTAAACATTGCAGGTGATGTGAATGCTCTAGGATGGTGGGATTTATTTATAAATTTTGGGTACTGTTAACGTGCTTTTACTACCATTTAACTTCATATTTGGATTTTGTTTAATTTTTATGCAGTGATGATTATTAGGCTTTTGTCCCTCCTGGCTTTTTTGACAGTATTGCAGAGTGTTTTGCATTTCTTGTCTGTACAAAGTGGTCCAATCCGGTGATACATAGAAACTCTTATATACAAGAAGCCAGCTCATCTTCTTCAGTGATAAGATATCTTGACTGGAACAGTGGCTTAGTGGTTTCTTCAGAGGATCAGTCCCAGGATAGAATATGTGGTCTGCAAGATATTGGAGGCCATATTATGAAAGTTCCGATAGTTGGTTTCCAAGTCCTCCTTTGTATGCGCTTGGAGGTATGATACATTTTTGTGTTTAGCATGCCTACTGGCTGGATGAAAATTTTTATGCTGTTGGAATGTCTTACGAACAAATCTGTTAGTGACCTCATATTTCAGGGGACACCCGCTGGTGCCAAATATATCCCACTTCCAGTTCTTTTTTCTCCTCTTTTTCTATTACAAGGTGCTGGCGTCCTGTTTGCTGCGTCTAGAATGGTGGAGAAAATCATTCTTTTACTACGTAGTGGAGCTGGCACAGGAACATATTTTGTGTTGTCTTCAAAAGTATATGAGTGCTTTGGTTACTTTCACCATGGCTCCAGGTAATGCCCAACACATTTCAAGAGAAAGAAAACATAGAACGCAGGTTGTGCACTTTCTAAGTTGATTTAAGCATTAAAATGTGAAGCTGATATGAAGTAATTTTCACTGCTCTTTGACTATTTCTACAAGCAGGCTTCTTGGTTGGTGGTCAATTGATGAAGGTAGCCGAGAAGAACAGGCTCGTCTTTTTCAAGATGGGGCTTCTGGGTTAAGTATTTTTATGAACAAAAACACAAAAAGTGCACAGATTGCATGCCTTTTTTTTCTTCTGCTTCTTTTTTTTTTTTTTTTTTTTTTTCGGGCAAGTAACACTGATTGCATGTCTTTCCTGTGTGCATTTGTGATCTTATACGATATGTGTGGCCCCTCATTTTTCATTGAAAGAAAAAATCAAAGGACCTTAAAAAAAGTTCTTAAGTGAATTTGCAAGTAAAGGGCTAAAAAATCTAAAAATAAGTAGAACTATTTTAGTTCTTTGCTTAAAATATCAAGACATCATGAAATGATACATGCTTATTGAAGCTTGAAAATTAATGAAAAGGGTTGATTTAACTCGACAAAACATTAGCCAGCTATTTGGACCAAGTATTTGAAACTTTGCAAGGAATCAAACTAAATAAAGGCGTAGAGCTAAGAACTGGAGAAGGTTTGGCAGAAAAATGAGGATCTAATGAAGTTGTGAGGACCTCTTACGAACGAAATCTGTCCCCACTTCTTAGCATTAGAAGGCCTATGAATTTGCGGCGTTCTATTTTATCAAATGGTCATTGTGCTGCCACATGGAGAATGAGGTTGCATATGGCATGTATGGTGATACATGCTAATCACATGTCCCCTTTAAGTGTATGTGGTAGTTGTGATAAGTCCATGAATCTTTGCTTAGGTCGGCCCTTGACCGACCCGAACACCACAAAAAAACAACACCCACCAACAACAAAAAAAGTGAAATAAATAAATCAACCATTTCTAGTCCCAGGTCATTTCCTGCTGGAGCTGATTGTAATATTGCTTCACACTTCTCATGCATTATAGCCTACACCACATACTTTAAAATGTGGTGTGATAGGGGTAGACTTGCATAAATTACACTATTAGAATTTAAGGTACTTTTAGAGTAATTTTTTTTTTTTTAACAACTAGACATCTAATAAAATGTAATCTATTTTTTCATAGTAATTATATACCTTTCTAGAAAAATTTTCCCCTCCTTAGGTAACCTTTTAAAGAAATAAATATAAAATTTTTTGGATCGCATTGGATCGTTAAATTCACAGTTTTGGAACAAAAGTGTAACGATGTACAAAAAATGAAAATTGCTAGTGTATAAGCGTTTTCCGATAACACTGGGTCAGATAGTTTGATATTCCTCTGAGTTGAGTTTGTTCACCAGCAGTATGCCTATATTTTTCGAATGGAGATTAGCTGTTATGAAGTTCCAAATATTCTTTGCTACTTTGTCATATCTTTCTGGTGTTAAATTACTTCACCAACTTCAATTATTCAGATTTTTGTTTGCTTTAGTTTTCTTTAGGTGTGGTTCTTTGTTGTAGTCTTTTGATGGGTTGGTTAAGGACCTTTTTGCTATGGGGGTTTATGTGGGAGTGAGTTGGCTTGAGCATGGGTTGTTTGATTAGTGAAGGTGCCCTCTTAACTAGTCAGGCTCAAGAATTTCACAACTAATTCACTTTCAGGAGCCCTATCTCCCAGTTGAGATATAATTGAAAAAAATTGAGATGGTTGATTGAATTATTCGAAGCGAGATATAAACAAGAAGGGAACACTGTAACATACAATGTCCAATCAACTTGTTATCAACATTCAAAATTTTGAAGTTTTGAAAGTTTATAGCAGTGTGTTGTGGAAACAGATTCTCTTCTCTTGTTTGATTGTATAAATTGACATCAGTTGATTTTAGATTTTTTTAGCATACAATGTTTAAAAATAATTTTGATATAATCATATAAGTTGAACTCTCCTACGAATTTGGAGTAATTTAGTTAGTCTAGACTCTGGAGTCAGTTTGGTGGTGCCCCCTTGGCACCTTGTGTAATTTTAATTTGCCGTACCTATATAAAACAAAAGTCGTGATTGATATATGATATATCATATACAACTCCTTCACTTGATGTATATAAATAGCCAACACCAAACTGTGGTGCATTGGTGTTTCAAGTGGATAACAGTCGTATAACTATTAATTTGGTCCACATTTGGTTCCTGCACAAGTTTATATCAAGTCGATAGTGTAAAGGAGCCTAGCTGATGTTGTGTATGTCTGACAGCAGAGATAGCAGTATATCATCTGTTCGTTCATTGGGATGCAGTGTCGCTGCTGTGGAGTTTGTTGTTTTGCATTTTTGGTGTTTAGTGGTTTGCTTGTTTCAGTTATTGCTCTTTGTGAAGCTTGGTTGAGAGGGTGTGCAGCGGAGAAGGTGAAGAAGGCTTGTGATATTGCTCCTTTGTGTCTAATGTGGTGTATATCTAGAGAATGTAGCCGAAGGACTTTTGAAGAAATTGTTTTGCGAGTACATTGAGTCATTGACTTTATCTATTATGTTGCATAAATCTCAGTTTTGGCTATTAGGGTTTCTGTGAATCTTCTTTTGCTCTATTAGACTTCGTAGGTGATCTTAATTTTGGGGAGGTTCTATAGTTTCTTTGTACATAGCTATTGTAAATAGGTGTGGTCCCTTTTGGCATCTAGTTTTGTATACAATTCCTTGCTAATCTAAACAAGGTAGTGCAGAATAGGGATCTAAGGTCTTGTTGAGATCAATGTAATTTATACAATCTGTCAGTTTTGAAGGCATTCTCTAGTGGTCATTTCTTACTCTCGGATTCAAAGTATGCATACGGATATCGGGATATGACATGATAGGGACACACCAAGATGGGAATTTTCGAAGCAAATCAAAGCCGACATGGTAGGAACATGAGTACAAATAAATATATACTATATACATGTAAATAATAACTATTATTTAATTTTGTACATTACAAATACATATGCATTCCATTACACTAAGAAGCACGGATACAAACACGTACGGTTATGAACACTGATACGGGCACGGGACATGACATTTTGAAAATTGAGAATACCAATATATTATATTTCTATATATTCTTATTTGCTATGTATATGACTCTAGCATTCACAAACACAAAAATCGAAATGAAAACAATTAAACAAATTTATAATTATAGAATAACAACTAACAACTTAAGGATTTGAGAAATTGTAATTAGGTATTTTATGTTTTGGTGTCTTAAAGTTTTGAAGTTTATAAATTTGATCTCATTAATAATTGTAATATTCAAGCCTGCCGAGTCCCAAAACATGACCAACTAAGGGACATGTGTGCCCCCGATGTGTCCGGAATGTGTCCACTGAAGAAAATAATAGTAAAAAATCTAAAACATCTAGTGTGTTCGACATGTATCCTAGCGTGCATAGTCATCAGAACCGAACCGAGCATCAAACTGGTGAGACTATTGGTTCACGGTTCACTGGTTCACCCAGTGTTATAAATTAAATATATTTTATTTATTCATATATATATTTTACCTTAAATATAATTTATATTGCTAAATAAAACATAAGGAATCAAGTTGAGAAGTGGTAAGTGTTGCTTAATTCTAGTATTAGTTCTCTAGTTCAACTTTTGGGAGCTACAAATACATCAAATTTTTGAAAGAGTAAAAAGTCAAAGTTGGTCAACGATTTTTTTTGTTGAACCGGCCAGTTGATTCACTGGTTTTTCAAAAAATTGGCTAGTTCATCCGGTTCCATCCGGTTCACATGTATTTCCGGTAAATTGATTGAAGCGTACTAGTTTATGATCCGGTTCCCGGTTCAACAGGCCGGTCATGTCCGGTTCTGATAACTATGTTGGCGTGTCCAAAGAGTATTTGTGTCCAACATGCGTTAGACATGCAAACAGCACCCTAAGTGTCCGTGCTTCCTAGCCATTATATAAAAGTAGAAGAACTCATTTTACACATTATACATAGTAAAAAAAGAAGTGTAAACAAATAATCCTATTATCTTTGAAAAGTCTATTCATAAACAAAGTGGAGGTTTTGAGCTTTACAATTGCTAAAATTAAATAGTCAGGAGAAGTGATTAATATATATAAATTCATATTGTTTCATTTTATCATTGGATCCCAATTAATTTTCTTCAAACTTGTAATGTGTTTTATGTGTGTCTAAATGATGGACACTCTTGTTTCCCAAGTGATCGAAACATGTCCAACTCTTTAAAAAAAATTAAAAATTTATGACGATGCATGTCTGACGTGTTGGAGAGTGTCCAACAAATGTTGTTGTCTAACATGGACATGACCTTTATAAAAGTGTCTGTGCTTTTTAGCTCTTGGGTTACCTGACACCCAGGTGTGGTGGGTGTGCTTAGGTGTCCTAGGGGATTAGTCTCGCTGAAAGTAGGGATACCTGTGGTCATTAAAAAAAAAAAAAATCTTACTCTTTGATATACGTTGATAGGCATGCTTGCAATGTACTTTCCTTATCTAGGTTATTACTTAATCAGAGTTTGGTGAGTTGTACAATGTATTTGGTTGGCATCATTTTCTCACCATAGAATGAAAGAAAAAGAAAACTGTCAAAATTATATTATATTTTCACCATTGTTTTCGTCAATTTTGTCATTCTTATACATTCTTTGTTGTAATTGTCATTCTTCCTCCTCGTCTTCTTTAGTTATTCAGTCATCATGTACACATACAGTCAATCACAAGGGACTCATATACTGACAGTCTGACATATCTGCACACTTTCCCATTTATGGTGGTATATTTATTGGACGTATTCCATATTATGTTACAATAATGTACATAACTGTGCTAACATTTGAAAGTATCAGATGATTTATGAGGGAAGATCAGATGTGTGATTGATCTAACTGTAAATATTGTCAAACTTGAAAATGACTAGTCACTTTCATGAGAAATTTCATAATACAACATGACATTTAATGTGACTATCTGCTGCATTACGTCTTTAGAGCTTAAAAGAATGCTAGAGATGGTTCCATAGGTGGTTTTTTGGCTAATATTTGTATGTTTGGTTTTTTGGCTAATATTTGCAGTTATAGCACTTTTTGTGGTTATCCTCCTGAAATAGTGAAGAAAATGCCTAAGAAGGATCTTGCGGAGGAGGTGATGATATATAATATTTCTTTCCATTTTACCTGTTCTAAGTTATTATTTTCTTGGTTTTCATTTAGATTTTTTTATCTCCCAAATGATTAATTCTCTGCTCATTCCAGTGATTATATTACACTATCCTGGAGTTTGACTGTACGTGCTGTTTCTTTTTGCCTGTTTTTCACTTGATTCTCTTCCATCTCAGGTTTGGAGACTTCAAGCAGCTCTTGGTGAGCAAACAGAAATCACAAAATTCAGCCAGCAGGAGTATGAAAGACTTCAAAATGTAATATTCTTGTTTATGGCTTCAATATCTTTTCCCGTTCCATAAAAAAACTGTTGCTTTGATATTCATAAAATGATGTCTTTTACTACTAATCAGAAACAAAGTGCTTTTACTGTTCTTCCATTTTTTTTGGCTTAAAAGTTCCACATATGGGGTTTACATTGCGTGTGGGGAGTCGGTCAAGTTGGAGGAACTTGTGGAGTAAATAGGTCACAGGTGTGATTTAGTACACATCTGGAGTTAATTGTTCTTGGTCTAGAGTTGCAAAAATGAGATGTTGCTGCAGGAATCTTGTTTCTGGAAGATATCTCCAGGGTTTTTACGGAGACACCTTTTTGAAGAGTTCATAGGCTCTAGTTAATTTTTGTTTTCAGTATTATTCCTGAAGAACACATCAGAGGAGGGTAAAGGAAACAGGAGCAAATTAAACTTAAAGATAATAAATTGGAGAGCTGGGGGATTTTTCGATTCTCATGGTTAAATTTGAAAACATAGGCGGCGCTATTTTTAATTTTTTTTTCAATGTTTTCATGGCTGAGATTGTTTAAATGCCTATCTGAAAACATAAAGGCCTTTAGTTTGCACAAAGTGGTGGTACATCTTCAGCTTGCTGAAGATTATATAAATGCTCATGTTCGGGTGGAAATTGTTGCTTGTTGGTTATCATTTTCGTATAAGGTGTACAAACTAGCTCACTATTAACCTTTTCCTTGAAAGTAACTTTCAAATATGGTATGCTTTCTTAGGAACCAAAAATAATTAAAAAGCTTCAGTTTGCTTTCTCTTTTGGTGTTGCACTTGATTGTGCAACTCTAGTGGTGCTGTCTCATGAAACTAAAATTTCATGGATTCTTTTGAATAAAATCCATTTCATATGCTGAATCTCTTACCAGAATAATTCACACATTCCATGCATATCTATGACCTGCTCGAGCAGTGAATCTTTTCTTTGTTTTTTTATGTATATATATGATTTTGTTTTTCTAAGTTACAATAGAAAGGGAACGGGAAAAGTCAAAAGTATATACTTAGGCCACAAATCCAAGCACCACCTCCAAAAAGGCCTAAAATCCATGAGACAACAATATAGACACAAACTTCGAACTCTTTTCATTATATGATGTTGTTTACATGCTCAGATTTTAATTGAAAGCTTAAAGACAAAAAGTAAGTTTCGGAAAAACATCCCTTTTTAGAAATACAAACCCTTTAGACGGGTTTGGGAACCTGTTTCCCCTTTCCCCCTGTGACTAAAGTCTCACATCGCCTGGATACGAAGGTTAGTACCTCTATATATGTCCTTGGGCAACCCTCACTCTATAAGCCGGTTTTCAGGGTTGAGTTAGATGCAGGTCGAACAAGCTGTATCAGACACATCTCACACCCTTTTTGTGGTAGATTGGTCCCAATTTCCACATTTAGGGTTGTACCCTTAAGTAACAAATTAGAAGCCACCCACTAAGGGTAGATATTGAGAGATGAATTTTGTAAACTGCTTCAAAGTGAGATATGTGCGAACCAATTTTCCCATACTAATTGTGTACGTTATGTTTAATCATTTAGTTTCCTCGTGGATATGTTCTAGAATTTTTTGTGTGCTTCCACTATCTTCATCCAGCCTATGGTTTTGCTCAATGAGAGGTCAATATATTTACAACTCAACGTTCCCATTCTCTTCAATAGGTCAAGAATACCCTATCCTTGTGAAATAGAGAATGTCTATTTGGGTTGGTAGTCTCCATTACTAGGAAGTACGTGAGGCTTATCTATCCTTTATCCATAGAACAAAATTTTCAGTTGCTTCCATCAAACGGCAGAAGAGTTTCCATATGAAACAAAACACGAGTCGAATAATGAAATTCTAGTATTTACATTGGAACACAGCGAAATGCATCAAAACACAACACACTACCTTAAAACAATAAGCTGTCCACTCGAATTTAGAACTTTCCATAAATGTTGTACATTTTTTATTGAGAAAAATACAGGATGTTATATTATAATATATTAGTATTTGTCACTTCCAAAACATTTCCTTAAAGCAAATGAAATTTTGATTCTTGCCTTTGCCTAGAAGGCTAGAACTATCTAGTCAAATGGGTTGGTCAACCTTAATATCTCTTGTGCATAGGGAACAAAATTTCATTTTTTATATATTAAAATGACTGATGTTTCTATTTCCAAAGAAACCAACATAAAACATTAGTGGAACACCAAAATTCTATTGTTTCTATTGAAATACAACGAAATGCACTATAAGTCCAAGAAACATTACAAAACACTCATTGTTTCAACACCTATCATGAGTCCCTACAAAAGTTGTGTATGTTTTCTGTTTTTATTTGAAACATTATTTTAGAACAAAGGATATATTTCAAGATTGATTGAAAATATGAGAAAGTAGAAAAGATAAGAGGAGAGAGAAAGAGCATATTTTTAAGTCACTTATCTCTTTAATTCTTATTCCATGTACCTTCTTCCGCCTCGCTTGTGGAATTTAGCCTTTCTTATTTTTCTCTCTTACAAGGACAAACCCCACACTTCTCAAACCAACCCTTGAAATCTTTTTTTATTTTTTATTATCATCTAGTAATTATTGATCATTTGTTGAACCTCTTTTCTTAATTTTATGGACAAAACTCTTTTAATCTTGTTACCAAAGGGACCTTCTTACACCTTGAAACCCCTTTGAGATTTGTTATTATTATTATTATTATTATCTTCAAACCTTGTTTGATAGGAATATGCACATTCAGAATCATAAATACTTGTGTTTAATAACATTGATTTGGCCTGTCCTACTTTATATGAATGGGCGAGTAGACATCAAATATATTCAGTTATTTAATTGTTCGCTTGTCTATACATTTAGATAAATTTTAGTTTTGTATTGATTATTTGTGTCCAAATTTGTTTCACTGTTCCCTTCATGTTTCCGAAACATATCCGAAATGTTTCTATTTCCTAGCTGATCGAAACAATACATCAGAATAGAACTTTGATCGTTGTCTACGCAATTAACTTATAATGTGATTGGCATATTTTTTAAGGAATGTGACCTCTTCCTAATGCTTCACAAAGATATTAGCTTGGTTCTTATTCCATTTGTAATTCATTTATTTATCTTAGTAACGAAGTTTTATATGAAGAACATGAAGCATCAAGAAAATATTACATCTCCAATTGCAAACCTATTGAATCTTCCTACTTGGGAGGGAATTGCTTTTGATCATATCATATGACCTCCAAATATTTGCACAATTTTCTTAAACCTTTCTACAATGTTATGCGTGTAGGGTAAACCTAATCTACTTGTGGGAAAAAAGATAAATGAGTCTGGGTTCTAATTCTACTATTTTTGGGGTTTTGGGTGAGCACTAAGCAAGGTAGAAAGGGTTGTGTATAAAGTTGAAAAGCCATTGGTTGATATAGCATGATGTCACAATGGATGCTTTGCCACATAAGTTCGTTGAAACACGTCATGCTAATTTCAAAACGAAATAATGAACTAAGGATGATGCCAAGAAATGTGGACAAAAGACTTCTGTATTTTAACTTCCTTGTTAACAAAATGTGATTTTGGCAGAATTGTTGGTATTCCAACAACTAACTAGTTAAGGCCCTTTAAGACTATTAACAATGGTCAGAGTTTAGATGTAGGAATAATAAAGTTTTCCAAGCACTGAGTTCACTTGAAACTTGCATATTTTGTTTAGCATGGTAATAAATACTTATGTCGAAGCAAATTACACATTAAAAAGTTGCATGGATCTCTTAATGTTTTGTGTTGATTTGATAGGTAAGATTGTTTAATCTGATTCACCTTCGTGAATTGCTAATTTTATTTGATCTGTCCGTTGATTTGAATCATGACCCTTTGGAGTTTCTCCGAGGTTTCCTTATAGCCTGAAGTAGTTTTTGTTATGAACACAATTCCACATTAACACGAACGTTATCTTGTGGACTGGTCAGGAAAAAGTTTTATGCAGGGTTTGCTTTGAGGGAGAGATCAGTGTAGTCCTGCTTCCATGTAGGCATCGCATACTCTGCAGGTATGTTCCTCTACCTCTAGCCTACTGAATGGCTTGCAGCTGGTAAAACCTCAAACCATTTTGTAAATTTTTTCCCTTTCCCTTTTCATTTATTTTTTTCTCCCTTCAGCATATATGAATTATTCATTGTCATCTAATTTGGTGCAGTACCTGCTGTGAGAAGTGTAAGAAATGCCCAATTTGCCGCATCCCTATTGAAGATTGCTTACCTGTGTATGATGTATAGCGCTAACATTCCTGCTTCACTTGTGTGTTAAATATATTGGAACACACAGATGTTGAAAGTAATTACAGTGAAATGTTCTTGTTGAAATTTTTAGCAACAGTGAGCATCAGTTTGATTGAAGTACTGACAGAAACAAGAATTAGGAAATTTAGAGACTGGAGATTTTATGATCGAATTATGATCAGATGGCTCCTTTGCTTTGTAAATATCTGACCTTTTTTTTTTTTTTTCCCGTGGTATAAAGCTGTGATTCTGACTTGTATGTCTCCTCTTTTCCAAAATTTGTTACATTATCAACCGTGCTGTTTGTTCTGCTTCGAGTTTCACATCTATATTTCATTCAAAACAGTGAGGGAGTAATCTGTGACACTGGTAAAGTAATCACAGAGAAATCGTCGTTCTGAATTATGGGCCGTTTTTATTTAACCATCAAGTTCAAAACAACTAAACAGGTTTCTGGGGATCGAAAGAACTTGAGAATTCAGACCCAGCTAAAATTGATCCAGCTTTCCTCTGTTATCTTATGTCTTCACAACATGGTAATCAACATCATTCCTTCAGCTCACTGGGTTAATGTTGTGGCATTTGATTCCTTTATGTAGGGATACTGACATTCAAAGAGGTTTCACCCTTAGAGCAAGTGGACTTCTAAATTCTTTTCTTCTGCTTTTGAATGTTTTCCCAAACAAACTTCAATAAAAAGAAACAAAGACCACTTCTAATATGTAACGAAATGAGTAGTGGTAGAAGATATGTCCTCTCGTACCAACTTCTCGAATCACATATTTTTATTTCTATTTTTTTTTTTTTTATTTTCTTGGAGAGTACCAATCATGCACAAGTTGGGGTCATAGCCAATGCTTCCGTTCCAGGATTTGGTGCAACATTAATCCTATCTTCAGCTGCTGCTGCTGCTGCTGCTGCTGGTGGCGGCTGCTTGTCAACTACCACCGGAGTAGCAGTGTCAACAATCTTAGCAAGAAACTCATCGAAGCACTCATCAATGGTCCGAAAAGGCACGTCCGGATAGAGGGAGGTCACTTCCACGTCCGTAGGTCTATTGAGAGTGAAATTTATCTGGCAACCCTTAATGAAGATATCATGGGTAAACGATGCAACAATGCTTTCTGGGATCCTCATCTCTGCAAAACCAAAAAAAAAACCCGTATAACATATATATATATATATATATATACGAATCAATAAGAAGCGTCTGCAATCGTCATATATATATGTACGTATGATGGTAGCCGAAGTAAGTACACCTTTAGCTGCTGCAAGTAGGTCATTTTCGGTGATGGTGATTCGAGGGAGGGTTCGTCCGAGCTTCTTCTCCCATAGAGAAGCTAGGTCATTCATGCTGAGTAGGTTACTTGATGGCTGAAAATGAACTGATTTGTTGATCGTTCGAGCATCGTCTATGGATTTTACTGTGAATTTTCCAATATCAGTTCCCGCCGTAAAGTAAGCTGCGAAACAACAACAACAACGGTTGGTGACTATGTCAATAAAAAAAAGAGATCCTTCAGCGATTACTAGTTTCCTCAGGATATTTGTGTAGTTAATGTAAGAATTAAGTAATTCAGCAAAACTGGGCTATAGTGAAAATGGGGCAACTCACAAGAATTGGATCTTTTCATTCCTCACAGAGAAAATCTGAAAATCTTATATGAGTGCTACTTGTACGTTAAAAGATTAAATCATGTCTTCGTTGGGATTAGTGCTGTGTGTTTGAATATATAATTTGATATGAGCAAAAAATGAAAAAAAAAAGAAGAGAAAATATATTTCTCAGATTTACGCTATCACTTTTATTCATTTTCCCTTAACAGAACATAAGTTTCAAACCAAACTTAACAGAAACAGAAGTAGAAAACGTGATCGAAAAATCGAAAAATATAGATCAAAAGGGATGCGGGCAAAGATTAAGTAATGATTAGAAAATTTAATAGAAATTTTAGTAAGAAATATTTATAAAATTTAAAGGAAACTTTTAAAAAACTAAATAAAAACTTATATGAATACTTCAACAAAATACTTAGTTTCTATACTTAGAAGTCTTCAAAAAGTTTCTCAAGAGGCTCCCATAAAATTTCCCTTTATTTTCCAAGAGCTAAGTATCTCAAAAGTATTTTAACCCCTTTTCAAGAGTTTCCGAAATATTTTTTAAACACTTCCACAATGTGTTTCCCAAATTTCAAAATGAGTTTCCTACCCTTGCTGAAAGTATAGGAATGCACTTCCCCTTCTAAATTGAGTTTTCTAATACGCATATTTTAAACATAGCACCAGGGGGATTAAAGTTTATGAGAGCATAATTATCAGAATCGTACCGGTGATTGAACCGATCAAAACACCGGTTTAACTGGTTATACAATAAATAAATAATAAAAATAATAATTTAAAAAATTATCATGTTAAATGATACTTCCTTTCACACAATAACTTAAAAATACTTATAAAAAAATAAATACTTTATCGGAAAAAGTATAAAATAAATAAATATTGAAACATTCAAGTGAGTTTATTTTTCTCTCCAATTTAATATGTTTTAATATAATGATCGCTAGTATTTTTTTTTTTTAAATAGCGCAACACTTGACAATAAAAATAAGGTTAATTATTTTTGCCTCATCTTTTTTTTTTTTTTCCTTCTTTTACCACCTTATACACTCCTCTTTCTTATCTTTATTTTTCCTATTTCTAGTTTAGTTTGTAGTTTATACATTTAATTATAGTTCTTATAATACATATATCGATATATCTAATTATAATTTGAAAAACATATATAATGATAAATTTAAAATAAAAAATAATGAAAAGTAAGAAAGCAAGTATTTTGCATTATTTGCCTTCTCCTTTTTGTTTGTATCCTTCTTTTTATTCCTTTTTCTTTTTTCCTTTTTTTTTTGGTTTTAGTTTAAAAGTTATACTTTTTTATTCTATTTTTCATCAAAAGAACACAAAAAAAATATTTCTAAAAAATAAGTAGTTTTAAATCATACACAATTTATGCTATTTTTACTTTTTTTAAAAACCGTCTGATTCTTTAAATGTTGACCGATTTACTGATTTTTTAAAATACCAACCGATTCTTTCTGTTTAATTCAATTCATATATATTTTCGATAATTAATTGAACCGGATTAATTCAATGTTTGATTCCTAATTCAACCGATTGAATCGATAGGCCGATCCAATTTTGATAACTGCGTGTGAGAGAGCTACTTTGCAACCTCAAAGGTAAATTGTAAAATATTCAAGAGCCAAGCCACACTCTAACAAACAAGAGAAATGATTTACGGCTGTAAGAGAAAAAAATATTCAATGTTTATAAACTATCATGTCATTCTTACTCTCTATCACTCGCAGTGATGAGCCACCCCGTTTGTTGGAGTCAAATATCCTTACATTATTAGATAGGATATTTGATCTCAGCCAGTAAAAGAATCCTACCATCAGTATACGTGAACGGTAGAATAATTTTTCAACAAAGAAACGCTTCATCTGATTGGGACAGATCACATGCTGCTGTCACTTTCAGACTGATAGGCTTTGGATTCATCTCACAAACGACAAAAACTTGCGAGGAAGAATAGCGAAGTATTAGCTTTGTCACGGGAAGTTGTTCTTCCCACGTGGTCGTAGAAAAGCGGGCCCCCACAGCATTTTGTGTGGCAACTGTTCAAATGACCAAACCAAGCGTTTTCATGCTCATCTGATTTTGGGTAGTTTTGTCATTTTATAAAAGTTACCCTAACTCGAGGCTCCCCTAGCAACATGCCACCTTTTAATCTACTTAGGAAAGACTATTTATGGAAAAATAATGCTTACATTACTTGCGTTCAAAACACTCCTAATATTTAGAGAAATATATTTATTTCCTTAACTCATGTGGAATAGAAAAATGTCTTATTTTTTCCTAGATGGATTTTCTATTGAATTTCTTTTTTATCTGGTAGAAATTAAGACACACACAAGCTAAAATGTCTAAAAATCCACACACCAAAAAAACTCAACTTTAAAATGTCTCGGTTATCTAAAATGTAAAGCAATAAACAATAGCAGCAAACAATTAATAATTTAAAACGCCTCGGTTCTTTAAAAAACAAATAAAATTAAACAATAAACAATAGAATAGAATCCTCCAAATTAAACACTGAACAATAGCAGCCTCCAATCTTTACAGGGTCAAGTGCCTTGGTTGAATCTAATGAAATCTGGTCAGAATTTATTATTTTTTTTTATCAGCTTATTTACTTAATTTTATTGTCTGTCAGATTGTGTTTACCCCGACCATAGTACACGTGTATGAATTTGTAAGCAGGATCGCAGCTAAAAGCAACTGTTTGAAGTCACCCATCTTTCTCGATTAAAACAAAAGATTTTACACGACGCCAAAGATTCACGCATGGCCAACATGGTTGAATTGAGATTTTTGTATGAGACCATGCATTATATACATTAAATTTGTTATTCTTTCAGTAAAAATTATATCAAAAAAATTTATTAAAATAATATAACAGTTTTATTATTATAATTAAGATTAATTAATGTAGATATCCTATTTTAAAATGAGTAACTCTTATCCGATCATATTATTCTAGTAATAAATTTTATATAAATTTTTTTGAATAAATTTCACTTATTATTCCTGCACTTTGATTATAATTTTACTTTAGTCCCTCTACTTTTAATTATTTCACTTTGTCCCTCACACTTTCTATTAAGTAACAATGTGGTCCCTCCGTTAAATTTCTATTAATAAAGTGACAAAAAACTCTTTTTTTATTTTTTTTCTTTTAAAAAAATAAAAAATACTATTTGTTTATTATTTTTTATTTTTAATTGTTAACAAAATTCAAAAAATGAAACAAAAAACACTCAAATGAGTTTTTTTTTTTTTTTAATTTTTAAAACATTGTTTTGGTTCTATTTGCAAAAAAATAACCTACACATGAATTGAAAATAAAAAAAAAATCCTATTTTAGTATTTTTCGTTTTCTTTTTCAAATTTGGTAAACAACTAAAAATAAAAAAATATTAAACAAACATTGTTTTTTATTTTAAAAAAAATAAAAAACAAAAACAAAAAATGTTACCAAAAAAATAAAAAACAAAAACAAAAAATGTTACCAAAAACAGTGTTTGTTTAATATTTTTTTTTTTTTTTTTAGTTTATAAAATTCAAAAAAGAAAACAAAAAACACTAAAATAATTTTTTTTTTGTTTTCAATACATTTGTAGGTTACTTTATGCTAATAGTATCAAAATAATGTTTTGAAAATAAAAGAAAAACACCCATTTTAGTATTTTTTGTTTTATTTTTTGAATTTTGTTAACAATTAAAAATAAAAAAGGACTTTTTGTCACCTTTATTAACGAAAATTTGACGGTAGAACCACATTACTACTTAACTAAAAGTGTAAGGAACAAAGTGAGACAATTAAAAAAAGAAAAACCAAAGTAGTATTGTACTCAAAATGCAAGAGTAATAAGTGAAATTTACTCAATTTTTTTAGTTATATAGCAATACCTTATATACATATATACATACCACATAGTTAGATTATACTATGATCTTAGAGGGTTTTGTGATGAATTATTAGCGTAAGAGTTAAATTTTACATTTTTATCTCTTGATTTTTGGTCATATGTTTACAATTTAGCAACAAACATTAGTAAGGTCAGACTTACACTAAATTTTTTTTCCATTTGACTTAAAACCAAAGCTCAAATCCGTCCCTTTAAGTTATAATTTTTTGAATAAATATTTTTTCTCAAAAATAATATAAAATAATATACAATTTAAAAATATAAAAATATAAAAATATATTATTTTATATATATTCCCAGCTGTTGAATTTCAAACACAATTCTTCAACCCGTTTATTGATCTAACCTAAAACACAATTTCAAAACTTGACAGATTAAGCTCTTTAGCCCGTTCATTGATCTAATCTGACCTTAAAAAGCAATTTAGCCACTCCTATGCTACATCCATGAAAATGTAAATGCTGTCGGCAGAACACTCGTGACTTTACCTTAAAAACGTAATAAAAACATGGGCTTTATTAAGCACAGTCGTAGCTGTACGACTGTACGGTTGATGTGTCATACATTAATGGGCTCACTTAGTGAATCTCAATTGATGTGTTGCGCATTAATCGGTATAGTGGTAAAATTATGGCTGTGCTTAGACTTTTCTAAAAACATTAAGGAGGAGGAAGGAAGTACAGTTGGGTACCTTTGATGGAGCCATCACCGTAGATGTGAAAGCGATCCAAGGGTGGGAGAACATCGGCGGGGTGAGTGTTATCGTGGTAGGGCCAGGCAGCGATGGAGTTGCAACAAATGTAGGTGTAGGGGATCCCAGCTGCCTCTATAGTCCTTCTCACTTTGCACTTCTCTCTGTACATTGTGAGTCCCGGCTCCACCGGGTTTGCTCTGTCTATGTCGTGCCCAAATTCCGATGGCAAAAACCTCTGCACACACACATATATATACATATATATATATATATGTATATGTATATTATCGAGGATAGAAGATAGAAAACATTAGGCGCGTGCAGGTTACCACACTAATATATATATATATATATATCAGTTCATTTAAGAAAAAACAAACATTATTTTCTTTCACTCGCCCGTTACAGCTAGTTTTTACTCAACAGTTTAAAGCGGGGTTCCACTACTTTTACCATTTTACTCTTTGATTAAGTCAAAAGAGCAAAAAAAAAAATAACAATAATCATTGTATACAACTAGCAATGACGTCACGCAATGCACAGAAATATAATGAATAAATAGGTTTTCCATACATGTTATGGCTTATGTAATGGACCTTTTTTCCATATGTCAATTGCTTATATACATAGAAACAAATGAAATGGAATGTACATATTATTACTAAATGAAGTAAAGAATTATAATATAGTAATAGATTTAATTTTATATAGAGTATTGATGTGCCTTATTTAAATAATAAAAGACTAATTACTGTAATTTATAAAAGGACATCTTGCATTAGCTGTGCCTATTATCGATGAAGTTCAACTAATGTGACATGTAATGTAACGATTGATGCTCGTAAAATTCAATTTATAATTACAAAAACAACACTAGCGTATCATTCGATAGGATTTAAAAACGAGCCTTTATGATAGTCAATCTTTCTAGTATTTATAGGTATTACTGACGAAAAATTCTGTTTTTATACAGAGAAATTATAAGCTAAAACAATGACTATTTTAATTTAAAGGAAATGAACCATGAATAACCACGCCATTATACATAAAACTTTTGTACGAAAATTCTTTTTTATTGCCGTTTACTAGGCCAAAAGTTGTTGTTAGTCTGGCAATATAATATAAATTTTGTGGGTATATATATATATCAATTATTATACCTTAACAGTACCAACAGCTTTAATGGCGTCGACGAGATTGAGCTGGTCCAAGATGCTTGCTCCACCAACGGCTGATATTACAACTTCAATTTTTTCTTCCTTCAAGACCTTCTCCATAAAATCCTGGTCGTTGATTGAACCCTGAGAACACAAACATACGAACGCCATGCATGATTGTAAAAAGAGAGTCTCTTTGACTGTCTCTGATACATATATAGATGTATACATACAGACTTATATATTTTTGCATACACGCGAACAACCAGGAGAGAGAGAGAGAGAGAGAGAGAGAGAGAGAGAGAGAGAGAGAGAGATGTATTAATGTACGGTTATGATGATGGCGCCTTTGTCTTGGAGGGAGGTGATGGTCTGGGACTTGGATGGGGAGGCTGGGCCGGACCGGACGAGGAGGTAGGTAGGCCGGCCGGAGTCCAAGCTGGCCTCGGCCACGAACCGGCCGATGAACCCGGTTGAACCCACGATCAAGGTTCGACCCTTGGCGGCTATTGTTGCAGCAGTCATGTTTTTGGCTTTGTCTGTCTAGGTCTTTGTCTCTCTTTTTTTTTTCTTGGTTATGAAAGCAGAGAGATTTTTGGAGAGAGAGAGAGAGAGAGAGAGAGAGAGAGAGGGCAAGAGAGAGAGAGGCAGTTTTAGTGAGAGAAAGGTGTCAAAAGATGGCTGAAAAAGCTGGGGGTGTGGACAGAATAAATAAAGCTGAAAGAAGCGGAGAGGGTGGAAGTGGAGAGGCCCCATGAGCGCATGTTAGCATCTTTGGCATGTTAGCATCTTTGGCTTGTATCAGTTTAAATTCGAGCCTAGGAGCTGAAGGGCGGTGGAGCCTTGCGCATGTTATCATTTTTTTTAGTTGAATGAATTTATAGAAGTGTTATTTAATTTTAATTTGATGCATTTAGTGATGTATGGTCTGTATGGTATCAGAAATATTTTTAATTTAAATATGCCCGTATATGCTTATATGTTACATTTGATTGATTGATTGATAGGTTGGTGATGGATGATCTGGTTTCACCTTTCTTCGATCGACTGGTAGATGGATACTTCGGCTGAGTCGGGTCAAAGTCTTTGAGTTGACTCAACCAACTTAACTAGGAAGAAACATAAAAATTGCTATCTGTTTAAAAAATTTTATAATAATTAAGAGTTATTACGATAAATATTTTTATTTTAAAATAAAAAATTCTCATTCAACATTATTTTTGTGATAAATTTAGTATAAATTTTTAATTACATAACATTAGTTAATAAATATTCTTACAGTATCAAATATCATTCATGCTCTTTCATTCTCTCGTGTTCTGAAACTCTTTAACTTTAATTGAACATACTAAGCTTGTCAACTGTAAACAAAGCCAATGCCCAGTTATAGATGCTATAACAAAACTTTGTAATAAAATATCTGAAAAAATTTATAAAGATAGAATTAGGTCTTTAACAGAAAAATGGTTGTTCTACTCCCAGTTACAAGATTCGTACAAAGTCACAATTCACCCGAGACAACCATCCGGTTGTTCGGTGAATAAGAGCTCTGTGACTCAATTCAAAAACAATTTGTTTTTTTTGTTTTGTTTATGACGTTTGGTATGGCATGAGGTAGAATTACATTTTTACCCTGGATTTTTTCTCTCTCTCTAAGTTTTATTTTTAATATAGGATTTTCTCTTTCTAGGTTAAAGTCCACTATATCCTCAATTTTCTTTAGAAAATCCTATGCTTTGTTTGGCGACCTTCAATTCCACGTTGGCCCCCTTAATTCAAATTTTAAATTAAGATGATCTTCGATTCTAAATTTAAAACATTTGACGCTCTGCTAGACACAGCATAAAATGAAAGCGAAAGAATAGGCATTGAGACAACATTATTAATGAACCTTTTTGTGTCTGCTTGATAGACATTGCCTACCTTGATTAAGCACGAGGCTGAAAGTAATCTATTAATTTCATTAGTCAATTTTTTGTATGCTTTTGAAGTGTGAGATTCCATTTTTTTTTTCCCCCAATGGGGTGGAAACTTTATTTCATGAATCCATGAAGGTGAGCATCCCTAGTCAATCAATCAGGACATAACTCAGACAGTGATATAGGGACCTCCAAAGTTAGGATGTGTTTGGCTATAGCATTAGCCAGCTTGTTACAAAGTGTAGAGAAAGATACCAATACGTGCAAAGTGACTACATGAAGCCTTGCTTGGGAAAAAGAGTGAAAAGGCCGCCCAAGTGCATGGAATACTATAAGAAATTCTTAAAATTATGGAACTAAATGAGCTAAGTCGAATAAAGAATTGTTAAAGTTTGATTTAATAATCTTAACAAGCTTCAAAATATGTTTAATTTTGACTTGTTTAACTTTTTAGTCAATCTCAAACGAACTTTAATCAAACCAAATTTGAATATATAGTCTGTTTTTTTTTTAATTTTTTTTTAAGTACATATAAGCTTATTCAATAGAATTTGACCCGTCCTTATAAAATTTTTGAGCTCTACTTAAAATGTTTAATAACAAGTTGCTAAGTTATAAGATCTTTAGCCATGTAGTTCAATGGCATTAGCCGGACTCCCCTATTGGTGAATTTCTATTGTGGTTTGTTTGTGGATCACTGGTTCATTAATGTCCAGTTTGATATATTTCTGCTGATATTTCTTTTTAGTTGGGGAAAAAAAAAAAGGTTAGGAGATCTTTACAATAGAATGCTACATGTGATTAAAAGTTTCTCCTTGTAGTCTTAGTCTTTGAACTAGGGTGTATTTCCTCTGTTTTTTCCTTTTTATTTTTGTTTTTTCTTCCTTCTTTGTGTATTTATTCTTTTTGGAAATCTATAAAATCCAAAATATCACAAGCTGAAAATCTTCAAATCTAGCTTGGCACACAAACTCCTCAATTAATGTAAGTATATGCCTTGAATCCATACTTCAAACCTTCAACCACAAGGTGCTCTCTTTAACGTAAATATATGCCATGAAAATCTTAAACCACAAGGCTTTGACAACGTTGATAATGTAAATATTTGTTTTTTTGTTGCTTCGGAAATAGTTAATGTAAATATATGCCATGAACGATGCTGCTCTTTAAAGTTTAAAGCTTTTTAAGTTTTGTCAAGCTTTAACCACTGGTTTTTTTTTTTTTTTTTTTTTCAGAGTTTGGATCCTCTAAACTTGGTTTGGATTTAATGCTTAGGATTTAAGTTGAACATCACAGATATATAGGATTTCCTACTAACCTCCTCGGGTTATTGAGGAGGATGCTTGAGCCGAAGGATGAAAAAAGGTATTTTAAAAAAGTTAAACTTGTAAGTTTAAAAAAAAAAAAAAATTATAAAGTTAAATGCATCGACCTTAACTTGAATTCAATTTCTCAAAAAATATTAATAGAAGTTAAGATGAAATCCTTTACCCCCAAGATTCTTAAGAGCATGAATTTTGTTTTAGGATAATCTGTATATTTATATACATGTTATTTCTATCAAAGTGGGAAGTTGTTACAAGAATTAAGAACTAATATAGTATTTTTAGGGCCCCTTTTTTTTTTTTTGCAAAAAATAAACTTAAAAAAAGTTCAACGGAAAAATCGGTTGAAAAAGAATGAGTTTGAGCATTTGGTAACCGGTCGAAAAAGCTACGTTTTTATATTACTTGAAGCTGCAATCATTTAGATACCAACTATATATCATCAAAAAAATGTTGGGAGCTAATTTGACTTGTTCAATGTCAAACAACAATAATAAATGGGCAGATTTTCACATCTCTCTCCTCATTTGGGACCGCCGAGCATATTAATTTGTTAGTGAGTTTCCCTGTATTCACTAGTCTCATAGGGCAAGTGATATTTATAGAAAGTCATTTAACAAGGGTAAAATATTATGTACATAACTTAATTGCAGAAAATGATTTACAAATAAAGTTTTTAATAGCGTAAAAGATAACGTAAATTACAAACAAGGGTAAAATAATCATTTTATTTAGTCAACGTAAGGAATAACATAATATTAAAAAAGAATCTAATATGGTACTGTAAAAGCACTGAATAATCACTTGGAGGAGGAGAGGACCTTTTTATTTTTCCAGCAGACGATTCCACCATTGGCTTCCAGAAAAAAATTCCTTACTCTGCCAGGGCTCAAATCCCTAGGGAATTAATGCTATTGAAATCCAACTCTAGTAATCCTTAAACCGGCAGATCCATATATAACTTTCATTTGAACCATTATTGTTTTTTGCCTGTTGATACAAATGCTCCTAAGTGCTCCTTCGATAAAGTTTTTTTTTGAGCTTATTTTATTTTATTTTTTTATTTATAAGTAAAAAAAAGTTAAATTTTTTTTAGTTTTTTTATTTTTAACAAAATAAGATAAAGCAAAAAAAAAAAAAACAAAAAAAAAGTTAAAAAATTTTAAAAACTTGACTTTTTTTGCTTAAGCAAAAAAGTAAGCAAAAGAAGCCAAACCAAAAAAATTTTAAAAAAATTCCAACTAGACGGCCTTTTAAGTCCTAACAGCAGCATGAAAACAATTTTCTTTTTTCTTAACAAGACCTTAGATGCGCCTACGAAAAGGAGACCAATCAACCCAGTGTTCATGGGTTTAACCTAGGCCCCACCAAGGGCCCTAGGGCTAGTTGAGAAAATTTTGCTACACAACTCGACCATTGGACCACTCCCAACATTTGATAATATACGAGCCGAGAGGGCAAGAGTTGGAGCATACAAATAATTTTTTACATGTGTTTGTGATCCTCAATTACTGTCGCTATATATGTTTTTATTATAGTATATGAGGTTTCCTCTTTCCTATAGTCTTCTCTTTTCTATTCTTTGTACAAAACTCTAGTTGTGCTCCTATATAAAGACTCTCAGTGTTCTATTAAAAAAAAAAAAGTATCTCATTGTTATACATATTTCATAATACAATAGTGTAACACATGGGCATTTTACTATTTCGTTCTCTTTATCTTTTTTATGATTTATTCTAACATAGTATGAGAGAATTCTAACCGTTTGAATTATGAATTTATAGAGGGAGAAAAAAAATGAAATAGAGAAAATAAGTATAGAAAATGAAGTAAAAGAAGCAAAATTATTATTATTTTTTTTTGACTGGGTTAAAAAAAGTGAGAAGAAAATAAAAAGGTATTTGTCAAAAACAAATTTATTTTTTTGTTCGGTTATCACCGATAAAACATGAACCTTATACAAATTCAAGATCGAAAAGATAACATAAAAGTTAAATGTGAAGCAATGGTAATAGTAACGATTTTGTTAGGTTCTGTGTGGCCCTTTAGATAACCTTTATCTCTTTACAAGTTACCTGTTACCATATGATTGGTTGCTCCTAGAGATGGTCATGACTTTGTATCCAATTTGCTCCGAAAGATGGTTTGTTAGGTTTCCTTTTCACGATGACATGAAGTCGTGCATGCAAGAAACGATGGATGTGACTTACAAAATCATTATCAAGTACGAATGTGAATTAGGCCGGTGAACCGAGGCCGCTCCCCTGGTGGTGGGCCTATACTTTATCACGCCGCTCGAGCTTGGTCCAAGCTCACCTCGAGACCTGTTTAAAATTTAAATTTATAATTAATATTAAAATTTTTAAATATAAATTTATAATAATTAATTATTTATAACTTTAATTATTTATATATTTTTGTATAATTTTTATAAATTAAGTAATTCTCTAACTTAGTTTAATCATTATGAATTTCTAATTATTAATTAAAAGTGTATTCTTTATATAATAAATAGTTTACATAAATTTATGTTAATTAATATTTTATAAGTTTAATAATTTATATTCATTTATATAACTTTTATAAATTGAGTAATTCTCTAATTTAGTTTAACTATTATTAATTATTAATTACTAATTTATAAATTAATTGCTAATTTAAAAACTAAAATTAAAATTCAAAACTAAAATTTAAAAAAAAAATTGACCAAGTCCGAACTCGAGCCCACCCTTAGGGCCATGGGCTGGCCTTTGGCTTAACATTCCCAATTTTGACTTGACCTAGCTTGGCCTGAAAATTGGCAGGAGCCCAAAAAGTAAGGAAGTAAATTTGGCTCGAGACCCATGAACTGCCCGAGCCCAGCCAAAATCCTAGCCCATGACCACCCCCCAATGGCTCTCTCTCTCTCTCTCTCCCCCTCATTTTTGAAACCCCACCCGTGATCCTTGCCCAAGGCTGCCATGCTAGCTCATTAGACCAGCCACCCCCCTACCATGCTAGCCCCCTTGCCTCCTAGGCTTGAAGGTGACAACTTAGTTGGGATGTACTTGCCCCGTAGTGATGCAATTTCTCTATTTTTTATATTACTCTCATGTAATTGATAAAGTTTTATAACTTTAATAAAATTTTACTCTTTTGTTTGAAATTTTATTTAGGATAAATTATACTAACCTCCCTTAGCCATTCATGAAAATACAGAGAGTTCCCTCAACCATTTTGAATTTACACTGACTTCCTTTACTTTTGAAATGTCATTAACAAACTCCCCCTTCTGTTTAAGAAACGTTTGTTCTTTTAACATAAATGTATGATGCAAGCAAAAAAATAGCAATATCTCTTTTCTACCCTTATATAGTACATATTAAATGACTAAATTAGTCTTATACAATATCTTCCTTTTATTGCATTTACTATTATCTCTACTTTTTCTCTCTCTATTGGTATTTCGATGGAGGCACAAACTACACTCCCATTACCAAGCCACACCAGCACCAACCCATCTGTCATCATCCAATCACCACCAGCTTCTTCACAAAAAGTAGTGCCTACACTACCATCTAACTAGGCCTATCAATGGATCTGATCTGATCCTGATTTGGATTCAATCTGAAAAATCCAGATCCGATCCGATCTGATTATTATCGAGTATACGGGTATATGGGCTAATGCTCGATTATTATCGGATCGAGTTAACAATTAAGATCCGATCCGTAATACTACAGGTTAGGACCTGATCTCTGCTTTTTCGAATCGGATTGGGGTCTAGTTGAATCTGAATCAGACCCGGTTCATTGACAAGTTTACATTTAATAACTACCTTCTTCTCCACCTTTGGTTGGCAACCCATCTGTAACCACCATCTTCCACACCACTACAAATACCCTTTTCTTCTTCTCTATTTATAACTTTGAGTTTTCTCTCTAAAATTCTCTCTTTATATTTTTAAAACTCCTCTATCAGTCTAAAATTGCCTTTCTCTCAATCTCTAATTCATTATATCTCTATTTCTTTAAAATCCCAACTCAAACCTACCTAATTACTTTTTCTCTGGAGAACCAACTATTCTCTCTCTCTCTCTCTCTCTCTCTCTCTCTCTCTCTCTAACACAATCAGCAATTCGTCTCTTTCTCCCTGTACATACACTAATATATATATGTGTGTGTGTGTGTGTGTATTATAAAGATTATTGACGTTGATCTTGACCACTCAATGGAAAAATAAGAAATTTCTCAAAATTGAAAGCTTTAAACTGAGATTGGTTCTAATTGGGTTTCAAAAGCTTCAAACAATTTCTCTATTGTTTCTTGTCAACAAACCTAGCCCCTCACGGCCATGGTTACCACACTCGTACACCACCTAAAGGATTGTAAATTTGAGATGTTTTGGTGCTTCAAGGGTAGAGTTGAGTTGGGTGTTTTGAGATCAAGCACAATGGGGATGGGAAAGGGTGGGGGTGTTTTCCCTCTCTTCCCAATCGTCTCAACTACCGACAACCATAACCCACTGCCATCATTTCTTGCCACACTCTCTCTCTCTCTCTCTCTAGAAAACCCATCAAAAGCTATCAACAAATTCCATAAATCGATCGAGATCGTTGATTTCACCTACCAATGTCACTAATCAAGATTTCATCGATTTCATTAATTTATGTTTTCACCGATCATCGATCTTATTTTTTGGAAGGTCGTAGGTGCCTAGCCGGAGAAAGGTGGGGTTGTGGTAGTTGATGCGGCAAGGGTGGGTGGTGGTTAGGGTGAGATGGTAAGGAGAGTTCTTGAGAGAAAGTTTTAGTGGAGAGAGAGAGAGAGAGAGAGGAGGGGAAAGTTGACCAATAAGTCAAAATTTGATATTTGACTTTTGAAATATTTAATTGGGTAAATTACATTGACCTCCCTTGAGGTATTTGATAACTCTAGATAGTTCCCTCTAAGTTTCTGACATGACACTGACCTTCCTTGTCAGAATTATAAAATAACGGTGGTTAATAGAAAGTTTGCATTTACTGTATTACCCTCACTCAAAATTGAATTTCCATCTTAAAATTCTATCTTTATATTCTCTTTCTAGACTCACAATTAACCAACAATGGAGACCTTCACCACAAACAGCCACCACTGCTCCTAACCCCACTTGCCCCAAGCCAACCAGTCTTGCATCACAGCAAAGCCCCCACACCACCCTAGCCGTCGTTTAATCATGGTAATCACCTAAGACCACTACTGCCCGCCCAAAAAATTCTCATTCATATCATGTAGGCCCACTATAACCCAAATCACTTCAATTTTAGATCCATTAAATAAGGCATATATACATATAAGTGTTTACCTAAAGCAATTTGTCGTCAAATCATTGCTTTAAACTCTCGAAAGCCTTTGATTGTGCAATGATTTCTATTTTCTTTGTGGCATTATGACACATCCTTTCTACCCATTGATACAATCTTTACCCATGTGGTTTTGTGAGGGGCGAAGGTTGTGTGCGGTGGAGGATGGTTTGGATTTCATTACGGTGGCAGCAGATGTGGGTTTCTTTGGGGTGGCGGTGGTACTTGATGGCATCAGTTTGGTTGAGGAGGTGGCGTTGTGCAATGGATGGGAGTTTGTATAGCGGTGGCGATATGCGGTGTGGATGGAGGTTTGTGAGGTGGTGGTGTACAGTGGAGGGGATGTTGAAGGGGTAGATGGTGCGTGCTTATGGTTTGGTTATGAGAGAGAGAGAGAGAGAGAGAGAGAGAGAGAGAGATGCATGGTGGCTTAATGATCTAGAATGGATTTTGTTTTTTGGGTTACAATGGTTAAATCATCAGAGGAAAAGAAAGAATCTGGTTTGATTGTAGGGGTGAGTGGAGTTAAAACTTCTTTTTGTGAAATGGTGATGTGCTATAATAGGATTAGTAAAGAGAAAATTAGTGTTCATTTAGTATTATTTAAACAAACTTTATGTATATCATTATAAATTATGTTAATTGGCTAGAAGGGTAATCTTGGCATTTAGATTTTTGAAGTGATTAGATTAGCAATTTCCATCCATGTTTTTGACCGTTATGCAAGAAGTTTGTCAAAAAATCTTCTTCTAAGAAGATATCCCCTACTTCTAAAAAAGAAATTAAATGTTAAAAGTGTGGAGAAATTGGCCACTACACCAACTGATGTCTCACCAAAAAGAAGTTAAATGAACTTCAAATTGATGAACAGCTAAAAGATACTTTAGCTAAATATCTTTTAAATAATGGAAGTGAACCTGAAGACTCTAAATCAGAAAGCTCCGAGTCTCATGAACTTGATCAGGTTCAAGAAGATGATATTTCATCTTCTAGTGATATTAAACCAGATAAGATAAATTCTTATCAAGGTACTTGTAGTAATTACTACAAAGCTATTGTTGATATGCATGGTTTAAGCATTAATATGTTTATCCAAGATCAGGAAGTCATTATTAAAATTTTAGATCAAATTTCTGATACAAAAATGAAATCTCAAATGACAAAAAATTATCCAAAAACGTCAAAAAGCAGGATGATACTCCTGATATTACTAACGTTTATAGTATGTCTAAAGTTAAGAAAAGACTTCAAAACAAGAAGGAAAAACCTATTACTTTTCAAGTAAATCTCTGCAAGATGACAACTTAAGTCTTAGCACTAGAATTAGGTAAACAGGTCTCTTTTACTTTTTAGAAGTAGTTCTTCAAAATTACTTTATTCGTTCATAATGAATTACTAATTGAAAATTTCACTTCTTTGGTTAATAGTGGTGCAGATTTGAACTGTGTTCAGGAGGGGTTAATTCTAACCCAATATTTTGATAAAACAAAACATTCTTTGACTTTTGCTAGTGGCAATAAGCTACAAATACAGTATAAAATTACTGATACTCATATATGTAATATAGATGTATGTATTCCATCAAATTTTTTATTTGTCAAAAATTTACAACACCACGTTATACTTGGCACTCCTTTTCTTCATAATATTATGCCTATTGAAAAAATTAATTCAATAAGAAATTTCTGTTTGGACTATTTCTGAATCTTTAGATAAACCTAAGATTCAAGACAAAACCAAATTAATTGAAACACAATTTCTTAGTGAAATTTGTAATGATCATCCCAATGTTTTTTGGGACTGGAAGAGACATACTATCTTCCTCCCTTATGAAGCTGATTTTACAGATCGACAGATACCAACAAGGGCTCATCCTTATCAAATGAGTTAAGAATACTTTGAACTCTGTAAAAAGAAAATTGCTTTCTTACTTGAGAAAAAACTCATTCGAAAATCCTATTTTTCCTAGAGTTGTACAAGATTTTATGTTTATAAAAATACTGAAATTGAACGGGGTGTTCCACATTTAGTTATCAATTAAAAACTCCTAAATAAAGTTTTAAAATGTATTAAGTATCCTATACCTAATAAAAAAGATTTACTTGATCGTCTTCATAAAACTCTTATCTTTTCTAAATTTGATTTAAAATCTGGATATTGGCAAATTCAGGTTGCTAAATCTGATAGATAGAAAACAACTTTTACTATTCTCATAGGGCATTATGAATGAAATGTTATGCCTTTTGGTTTGAAAAATGCTCCATCTGAATTTTAGAAAATTATGAATGATGTTTTCATTCCCTGCACTGACTTTATTTTAGTGTATATTGATGATATTCTTGTCTTTTCTTAAACTATTGAACAAGAATTTTTGTCATCTGAAATTTTTTTGAAAAATTATATTACATAATGGACTAGTTATATTTGCTCCTAAAATGAAACTTTTTCAAACTACTATTTCCTTTTTGGAACATAACATCCATCAGTGACAAATTATTCCTATTACTCGCAGTATCGAGTTTGTTTCCAAATTTCCTAACGAAATTTTGGATAAAACTCAATTACAACGATTTTTAGGGAGTTTAAATAATATTAACCCCTATTATAAAGATTTGGCAAAAGATTCTCCTATCTTAGGTGATAGATTAAAGAAAACTCCTTCTCCATAGATTCCAGTTCAAATATGCTGCTGTACAAAAAAACTTCTTTCTATTGTTAAATGTATTTCTAAATTTGAAGATGATTTATTAAATAAAAAATTTCTATTAAAAATAGGTTGTCAAGTTGCAAAATATATTTTCAGCAAATATGTTAAACATAATGCATCTAAGCATATAATTGCTAGATAGCAAGCACAACTATCTGTGTTTGATTTTGATATTGATTATATCAAAAGAAAAGATAATTCTCTTCCAGATTTTCTGACTCGTGAATTCTTGCAGGAATGAACTCGTATGATCGTGGTAAAGGAATGGGATATAACCTCAACCGAGGACAAGGAAGGGAAAATACCCTCTCAGAAGGTCGTAGAAATAACTACAAAGCCTCTACCTCTGGTCCTAAGTCAGATAAAGTTATACCTGTGACTGATTCTCTTTATGAGAAAGTTCAACAATTGATTGAACAAGAACGTCAAAAAGATGGTTCTCAACCAGGTAATATCTCAATTGAAGTATCATATGCTCAAATGGTGGATTCTCCATCATATTTAGTGGCCCCTATTAAGTTGCCATTTACAGAACATATTCTGTATCTTGAACCTATTGATATTCAATGGGAAAACGATCCATGGTATCTCATGGATAATTATTTTTAAACATTTCCCTATCCCTTTGAAAGTCAAAAATTTAGATTAGTCATGTAAAAATGTTTAGAAATAACTGACTTTTGTGATTTTACAAATTTTTATTCAAATATGACGACCAAAGTAGGTCCCATCAATTTTTCAAAATGTTATATCAAAAAGATTATTTTTCCTCATGAATGGGAATTAGTTCCTCATAATGAGAAAACTTTTATGTTAGGCGATATTCGCCATACTTATAATTATTGGGATTGTATCCAAGCTTTTACATGGGCTTTTTATTATGAAAACCCAAAAAGAAAACATTCGTAGTGGATTAAACTATCTCCACAAATTTATAAAAAAGGATTTCCTCAATGGTTTCATATTTGGTGGAAAAGATTTGGTCCACTTCATACCATTCTACCTGATGTTCTCCATGAACAATTGGGCCTTTGGGTTGCATATTCGCCCCAGATCAACAATATGGATTCAGCCCATTATATGAATGGCTCCAACCTTATGCATTTCTTCATTGAATTCGGGATACCTTGGATTTGGAAATGGACTCCTATTGTTAAGAAAGACCAAGATAATCTTCTTTGTCTCTATCGCTAATTCTATATTGGAGGTGGTCCAAAATGGATAAGGATTTGGACAAGATTGTTGCAGAAATAGCTGTCATAGTCAAAGATTATCAACAAGAATATAAGTTCCAGAGAACACAATCTTATCTTTCTACCTCTAAATTCAATCTTATGAAAAATGCATTAAAAATGTAAAATCCTCTCATGAAGGATAAAGAATTGATGTATGGATGCATGTGCCAGTTAAAGGGTGAATTTTTAGCCACCTTCAAATCTAACTTAGACTATGAGACTGATAAGGAAATGCATTCCCAATCCTCGTGTCACACCTATCTCGCAGACGAATCACAAAACCCCTATGAGGATGACACGGATCCTCTACCGTCTACAAATGATTTTTTTGATGCTATGCTCGAAATGCTAGCCAAGAAAAAGTCAAAAAAATCTCACGTTCATGCCTCACCAGATAAGGATAAGGACGACAAAAAGTAGTTGTCCCATGTGAAGGAATCATTTCACTTTTCAGTTGTCTCCTAGACGACAAGAAGGCATCTTGCTTTCGACGCAAATGCACAACCGACTCCACCTAATGCTGGACTCGCCACCATTATGCATTTGCGTTATATTAAAGTAACTTTTAACTTTTTTGTAAAGTTATTCTGTTTTTGTCTCTGGATTTGTAATTGTTATTTTGAAATCCGGAATAGTGTCTTTTCCTTTGTCTACATAAGGGATCCTTCACCCATTGTTGAAGGCACCACGAAAATTTCTTGATCTCTCTCTTTGTTAATATACTTTGAGTTCTTTTCCTTTTCTATGCTTTCATCTTTTTTGATTTGGTAAGATTCATCTTGTGTGTCTTCATGTTTCTTATTGTTATTATTGTTCTTATTGTGGTTTTTGTGTTATTGTAATTGGTATTAGAGCCATGACTATGATTATGGTAGCGTAAATAGAGGTATGTAATTCTAAGTATAAAGTTTTTATATACTGTTTATATGAAATTTTGTTACTGTTTCTTTTCTTCTCCATTGCTCAAGCAAGTGGCACAGTACCTAAGTCAATCCTGGTTTTGTTATTCTTTTGATACTCGAGAAAAAGGTTTTGGAATTATTGTGCCCGTAAGTCGTTGATAACTGTGCTTGCTTGATCAATGGATGGTAGTTTGGAAACACTAATAATTTTTTATATTTTCAGTATATAGATATTTTATACAAGGAATTGCATACTCTTTTATTCATAATGAATCCTTTTAAACGTGTATCTTCTTCTAAGAAGATGATTAAGGGTGTTGAGGTAAATAAATACCCAAACCAATTAGAAGTTCTTAATAAGTGGGTTATACCTACTGTAAAACCTTTTACTATTTATAAAATAGGAACCTTTGAATTAATAGGATTAAAGACTGTTAAGACTGTAGAACAAACTATTAGTTTGCATTCTGATGAGCAGACTATCCAACTATTGGACAATCTTGATATTGATATCAAAGTAAATATAATTTTATTCATATAGGACTTATACAAGTCGCCTTTAAAGCCTTTACTTTAAGTGGTTTACTAGCTAGCTTTTTAATAGTCTTTAGAGATGCTAGATGTCTTGATTGGAAATCCTCCCTAATGAGAATCATGCAATCTAATGTTGCACATGGATCAGTATATTTTAATGTCTATCCTAATCTACAAGTATCTTTAACTGATACTAATCTGTTGGATGTTGCTATTTTAAATACTAAACTCTATGGTTATAATTTTAAACCAGGATCTGAACCACTATGTCTCAGTTTAGAATTTATTTTAAAGTTTTTCATACACTTACACCTAATTGTAAGTTATTTAGTACTTCAGGTAATACTATAGTGGTTTAATCCAACCTTCTTAGCTCTAATAAAGCTACTAATCGTCATATTACTTGAAATGAAATTCAATTCCCAAAGACATGGCAGCTTCAACAAGCTGTTCCACCTGCTCCCCTGATTCAGGAAAAATTGGATCAGATCATCCAAACTCCTGAAGGAAATATCGAGGTAAGATTCACCTTTGGCTCTTCTCAAGGATCTAGATCTTTGTCAAGATCTTCTTCTACTAGATCTATGATTCCTGCTTATAAGATTTCTCTTCTAGGAACGTTTAGAGTTTCTACCTCTAAACTTCTGACCAATAGGTTCCTCATGGAATAAGTTTAGAGGTAGAAACTTTAGACATTCCTGGAAGAGAAATCTTATAAAGAGAAATCATAGATCTAGTAGAAGAAGATATTGACAAAGATCTAGATCCTTGAGAAGAGCCAGAGGTGAATCTTCCCTCGATATCTCCTTCAGGAGTTTGGATGATCTGATCCAATTCTTCCTAAATCAGGGGAGCAGGTGGAACAACTTGTTGAAGCTGTCATGTCTCTAGGAATTGAACTTCATCTCAAGTAATCTGACGAATAATAGCTATATTAGAGCTAAGAAGGTTGGATTCAACCACTACAATATTACTTGAAGTACTAAATAACTTACAATTAGGTGTAAATGTATGAAGAACTTTAAAATAAATTCTATAACCGAGACATAGTGGCTCAGATCTTGGTTTAAAATTATAACTATGGAGTTTAGTATTTAAACTAGCAGCATCCAACAGATAAGTATCGGTTAAAGATAATTGTAGATTAGGGTAGACATTAAAATATACTGATCCATGTGTAACACTAGATTGCATGATTCCCATTAGGGAGGATTTTCAATCGAGACATCTAGTATCTTTAAGGACTACTAAAAAGCTAGCTGGTAAACCAGTTAAGGTAAGGGGTTTAAAGGCGACTTGTATAAGTCCTATATGAATAAAATTATATTTACTTTGATATCGTATAATATCAAGACAGTCTAATAATTGGACAGTTTGTTCTTCAGAATGCAAACTAATAGTTTGTTCTACAGTTTTAGTAGTATTCAATCCTATTAATTCAAAGGTTCCTATCTTATAAATAGTAGAAGGTTTTACAATAGGTATAACCCACTTATTAAAAGCTTCTAATTGGTCTGGTTATTCATTTACCTCAGTACCCTTAATCATCTTCTTAGAAGAAGATAGACAATGAAAAGGATTCATCATGGATAAAAGAGTATGTAATTCCTTGTATAAAATATCTATATACTGAAAATATGAAAAATTATTAGTGTTTCCAAGCTACCATCCATTAATCAAGCAAGCATAGTTGTCAACAACTTACGGGCACAATAATCTCAAAACCCTTTTCTTGGGTATTAAAGGAATAACAAAACCAGCTGCGACTTAGGTACTGTACCACTTGCTTGAGCAATGGAGAAGAAGAGAAATAGTAACAAAATTTCATGTAAACAGTATATAAAAATTTTATACTTAGAATTACATATCTTTATTTACGCTACTATGATCATAGTCGTGGCTCTAATACCAATTACAATAACATAAAAACCACAATAAGAACAATAATAATAATAAGAAACAAGAAGACATACAAGATGAATCTTACCAAACCAAAAAAGATGAAAGTATAGAAATGAAAAGAAGAACTCAGAGTATATTAACAAAGAGAGAGAGCAAGAAATTTCGTGGTGCCTTTAACAATGGGTGAAGGATCCCTTATATAGACAAAGGAAAAGACATTGTTCCGGATTTCAAAACAACAATTACAAGTTCAGAGACAAAAACAAAATAACTTCACAAAAAATTTAAAAGTTGCTTTAATATAAAGTGGTGGCGGGTCTAGCATTAGGTGGAGTCGATTGTGCATTTGCGTCGAAAGCAAGATGCCTTTTTGTCATCTAGAGGACAGCTAAAAAGTGAAGCGATTCCTTTACATGAGATGGCTACTTTTTGTCGTCATTATCCTTATCTGATGAGGCAAGAGAACGAGGTTTTCTTAACTTTTTCTTGGCTAGCATTTAGAGCATAACATAAAAAAGATCCTCTATAGACGGTGTAGGATCCGTGTCATCCTCATAGGGGTTTTGTGATTCACCTGCAAGACAGATGTGATGCGAGGATTCGGAATGCATTTCCTCATCAGTCTCAAAGTTTGAGTTAGATTTGAAAGTGGTTAAAAATTCACCCTTTAATTGGCGCATGCATTCATACATCAATTCTGTATCTTTCATGAGAGGATTTTGCATTTTTAATGCATTTTTCATAACATCCAATTTGGAGGTAGAAGGATAAGATTGGGTTCTCTGGAACTCATATACTTGTTGATAATTTTTTACTATGACAACTATTTCTACGACAGTCTTATCCAAATCCTTATCTATTTTGGACCACCATCCAATATAGAATTAGCGATAGCGAGAAAGAAGATTATCTTAGTCTTTTTTTATAATAGGAGTCCATTTATAAATCTAGGGTATCTCGAATTCAGTGAATAAATGCATAAGGTTTGAGCCATCCATATAATGGGCTAGATCTATGTTGTTGATCTAGGATGAATATGCAGCTTTAAGGCCCAATTGTTCATGGAGAACAGCGGGTAAAATGATATGAAGTGGACTAAATTTTTTTCACCAAATATGAAACCATTGCGAAAATCCTTTTTTTTTTTTTTTTTGTATAAATTTGTGGAGACAGTTTAATCCACCACGAGTGTTTTCTATTTGGGTTTTCATAATAAAAAGCCTATGTAAAAACTTGGATATGATCACAATAATTATAAGTATGACAAATATCACCTAACATAAAAGCTTTCTCATTATGAGGAACTAATCTCCATTCATGAGGAAAAATAATCTTTTTGATATAACATTTTGAAAAATTGATGGGACTTACTTTGGTCGTTATATTTGAAAAAAAATTTGTAAAATCACAAGAGTCAGTCATTTTCAAAATTTTTTGCATGACTGATCTAAATTTTTGACTTCCAAAGGGATAGAAAAATGTTTGAAAATATTTATCCATGAGGTACCATGGATTGTTTTTCCATTGAATATCAATAGGTTCAAGATATAGAATATGTTTTGTAAAGGGCAACTTAATAGGGGCCACTAAATGTGATGGAGAATCCACCATTTGAGCATATGATGCTTCAATTGAGGTATTACCCGGTTGAGAACCATCATTTTGACGTTCTTGTTCAATCAATTGTTGAACTTTCTCATAAAGAGAATCAGTTAGTCACATGTATAACTGTAACTTTATCTGGCTTAGTACCAAAGGTAGGGGCTTTGTGGTTATTTCCATGACCTTTTGAGGGAGTATTTCCCCTTCCTTTACCATGATCATACGGGTTCATTCCTGCAAGAATTCACGAGTCAAGAAATCAAGAAGAGAATTATTTTTTCCTTTGATATAATTTATATCAAAATCAAATACAGATAGTTGTGCTTGTTATCTAGCAATTATATGCTTATATGCATCATGTTTAATATGTTTGTTGAAAATATATTTTGTAACTTGACAATCTGTTTTTAACAGAAATTTTTGATGTAATAAATCACCCTGAAATTAAGAAAATACATTTAACAATAGAAAGGAGTTTTTTTTGTACAGTAGCATATTTGATCTGTGTTGGCGTCAATTTTTTTGAAGCATATCTTATCAAGATTTACTTTTTTGTATCAGGTATAACATGAGTAAGAATACCACCATAGCCAATATGGCTAGCATCCGTTTGCACAATTTTAAACCATGCAGGATTAGCAAGAGTTAAACAAGGAAAATTTTTAACACTAGCCTTGATCTTTTGAACAACCAGAGTTTGATATAGTGTCTATGGAGAAGGAGTTTTCTTTAATCTATCATATAAGATGGCAGAAACTTTTTCCAAATTGTTATAATTGGGGTTAATATAATTTAAACTCCCTAAAAATTATTGTAATTGAGTTTTATTCAAAATTTTATCAGGAAATGTGAAAACAAACTCGATACTATGAGTAATAGGAACAATTTGTCCCTGATGGATGTTATATCTCAAAAAACAAACAGTAGTTTGAAAAAGTTTTGCTTTAGGAGCAGATATAACTAGTCCATTATGTAATATAATTTTTCAAAAAATTTTGAAATGACAGAAATGTTGTTTAATAGTTTGAGAAAGACAAAAATATCATCAATATACACTAAAATAAAGTTAGTGTAGGGAATGAAAATATTATTCATTATATTCTGAAATTCAAAAGCAGCATTTTTTAAACCAAAAGACATAACATTCCATTCATAATGCCCTATGGGAACAGTAAAAGTTGTTTTGTATCTATCAGATTCAGCAACTTGAATTTGCCGATATCTAGATTTTAAATTAAATTTAGAAAAGATAAGAGTTTTATGAAGACAATCAAGTAAATCTTTTTTATTAGGTATAGGATACCTAATCCATTTTAAAAGTTTATTTTTGGGGTTTTTAATTGAAAACTAAACGTGGAACACTCCGTTCAATTTCAACATTTTTATGAACATAAAATCCTGTATAAATCCAGGGAGAATATGATTTTTGAATGAGTTTTTTCTCAAATAAAGAGGCAATTTTCTTTTTATAGAGTTTAAGGTATTCTTGACTCATTTGACAAGGATGAGCCCTTGTTGGAATCTGCTGATCTGTAAAATTAACTTTATAAGGTAAATAGACAATATGTCTCTTCTGGTCCCAAAATACATTGGGATGATCTTTACAAATTTCACTAAGAAATTGTGTTTCAATCAATTTGATTTTGTCTCGAATCTTAGGTTTACCTAAAGATTTAGAAATAGTTTAAACAGAAATTTCTTGTTTAAGAAAATTAATTTGATTTTCTTTTGCCAAGAGTAGATCCTTGACTTCATTGAAAAATCTAGTTTGAGGATCAGTTATAAACTGAAAAACTATATGTTGGTTATTTAAATTTGTATAAATACCTGTTGAATCAATTTTTTAAATAGGCATAATATTGTGAAGAAAAGGAGTACCAAGTATGGCATAGTGTTGTAAATTTTTGACAATTAAAAAAGTTGATGAAATACATACATTTGTATTACATAAATGAGTATTAGTAATTTTATACTATGTTTGAAGCTTATTGCTAGTAGCAGAAGTCAAATAATACTTTGTCTTCTAAAAATATTGGGTTGGAATTAATCTTTCCTAAACACAGTTCAGATTTGCACCACTATCAACCAAAGCAGTGAGATTTTCAGTTAGTAATTCATTATGAACAAATAAAGTAATTTTGATGAACCACTTCTGAGAAGTAACTTCATTCAAGATAGTTAAATATTGGGGAAGAGGAGACTTAGAGGATTCTATCTATAAGATAGAACTAGAAGAGACCTGTTTACCTAATTCTAGATTATTAATTCTAGTACTAAGACTTAAGTTGTCATCTTTTAGAGATTTAATCTCTGCTTTTAACTGATTAATTTCAGTACGTAATCTTGTAAAGTAACAGGTTTTTCTTTCTTGTTTTGAAGTCTTTTCATAACTTCAAACATACTATAAACATTAGTACTATCAGGAGTATCATCTTGTTTTTTGACTTTTTTTTAGATAATTTTCTATCATTTGAGCTTTCATTGTTGTATTAGGAATTTGATCTAAAATTTTAATAATGGCTTCTTGATCTTGGGTAAGCATATTAATGCTTAAACTATGCATATCAACAATGATTTTGTAGTAATTACTACAAGTACCTTGACAAGAATCTATCTTATCCGGTTCAATGTCACTAGAAGACGAAATATCATTTTCTTGAAATTGATCAAGTTCATAAGACTCATAGCTTTCTGATTTAGAGTCTTCAGGTTCACTTTCACTATTTAAAAGTAATTTAGTTAAAGTATCTTTTAGCTGTTCATCAATTTGAAGTTCATTCAACTTCTTTTGGTGAGACATCGATTGGTGTAGCGGCCAATTTTCCCACACTTCTAACATTTGATTTCCTTTTTAGAAGTAGGGGATTTCTTCTTAGAAGAAGATTTTTTGACAAACTTCTTAGAGGGTTGACTTGCAGAAGTCTCATAAGTACGTTTCTTATTCCTATAGGAGGATTTGTATTTGGAAGAAGATTTTTTCTTACCTTTGGATCTAATATGATGATCTGAAGGAGGCTTGGGAATATCCATGGCAAAGTTATCACAGAAATCTTCAAGTTGAGATTTCTCAGTTAGTTGTTGCTTTTTAAGCTGATTTTTTAGTTTAATGTCATTAGATAAAGCTAATCCTTCTTGGATATAGGTATCTATAAGACTTCCAAAAGAATGATTAAAATAGGAAATAGAAATAATATCATTTCTATCCCGCAAAGCCTTTCCAACTCTTTTAGGAAAGAGAAAGGAAAGACCATCAATAAATTTAGTTTTCTAATGATCGCTATTAGCATCTAAAAGTTGCATAACTTGACTAAGAAAAACATCCTTATATCATAAAATATGGGTAAGGGTAGGACATCTAAGATTTTGAAGAAATGTCCTAATATTTTCATTATTACTCAGATATCTTCCAGTAAAATGCTCACATATGGTTAAAACCAGTGTATAAACTACTTGTTCAATGATCATTACATGGTTAGGATCAGTTGGTGTAGGAGAATGTTCTTATTTAACTATATCTAAAATTTAAGATTTTGCAGTAGGGAATAAATAATTATCCCACCATCCTTTGATGGTACCAGTAAACCCACTAATAACCATTTGGGTTATGGATTTATCACTATTACCTCGTTGTTTGTAAATAGTGTTATACATATAGATACGATGACACTTATCAAATATCTGTTTATTAGCATCACCATCAAGATTCCATTCATAAATAGAACTACCTTGATAATTATTTTGAATAAAATTGTCATTTTTGTCAAAAAGTACATCTTGAGGGGTAGGTCGTTTATAATGATAATGTTCTAAACGTCTAGGTTGAGCCTCAATTTTATTAAGTTCAGATTCAAAAGTATGAACCTGATTTTCTTTATCAGAAATATCTTGATTAGATGTGGTATCTGTTTTAACAGAAAGGGTGGAAATCTTAAAATATTTTAATTTATCTTCTAAGACAGAAACAAATTCATCTGTGGATTCTAATTTGAAACCTTTGACCTCCAGGGGGGTTGTAAGGTAGCCTTAGCTTCCTTTAGGGGAGATTTAAACTCTTGAAGTTTCAGATTTGAAAGCTTCGTTTGTAATTGATCTAGTTTATTATTTAGATGTAACAATTGTTGACCAATTGTTTGCAAACATAAATTATATAATTACTCTGTTTAAAAGCTTGATTAAGCTCTTTCATAGTAATATGCACTAATTCAACCACAGAAGGTTTAACATAAGCATTAGCCTCTAGAACTTGAGAACTTACAGAACCAGTGACTTTTATAAGTTCAGTAAGAGAAAAAATTGAACGGATAACAGATCTAGTGCCTGTAGTCCAAACTTTTTCTTCAAGTACATGGATATAATGAATTTCAACATAATATTGAAGAAACCATAGAACAAAATATTCTAATTGTTGAGTATGACTTAAATGATCAAAATATTGATTTTGATCACTTCTACAAGTCAATCCTCTTTGTATATTATCATATAAAGTAAGGGCGGTTAGTGTTATTTTTGAAACCTGAAGGGTACTATCTAAAATTATTAGATACCTCAAGGGAGTTCATTGTAATTTACCCTATTTTATTTTGAATATCAAGGGTATTATGGTAATTTTACTACTTCCGTTAACACCGTTTACCTAACAATATACGAAAGGAGAGTTTGTAATGGCATTTCAAAAGCAAGGGATGCCAGTGTAAATTTGAAATGGTTGAGGGAGCTCCTTGTATTTTTGCAAATGTCTAATGGAGGTTAATGTAATTTACCCTTTTATTTAATTATTCTTAATCACGTTTATTAATTTTATAAGTTTAATTGTATAATGAATTTACCTTATTAATCCTTATTAATTATATATAATAATAAATATAAGTGTAAATTTTTGACATAAGTTTAAAGAAATTAAATATGTATAAGTTTACAAATAAATTTCTAATTTATAGAATCATAGTATATTTTTTATATAATAAATAGTTTCATTAGTTTATCCAAATTTATGATAACTAAACCTTAAAACTTAAAAAATAATGATACAAAATAGTTGGCTCAAGAGGCCTGGCCCAAAGACCTGCCCAAAAGCCCTCCCAAAGCCCTAGCCTTAGTCCCAAGCTTGAGGCCCAATTCCTAGTCCACCCTTAGGGTCGTGGGTTGGGCTTGAGCCTTCCATTCCTAATTTTGGCTTGGTCCGGCTCAGTCTGACCCAAAATATGATAGGAGACCAGTGGGCCAAGGACCGGGCCGAATTGAGATGCTAACCGAAAAGCCCAACTCGAGCCCGGTGGGCCACGACCCGGGTCAAGCCGGGTGTGTATATAAGTATGTATTTAGAGGTGATTTCAGTGCTCTATTCCAATGAAACTTCATGGTATAATAACAGAAGTTTTGGTAACTGGAGTCTCTCAGTCCCATTCAATGGAATTGTTTCTCATTCTTCTTCTGGTTTTTTTTAATCAACAACCCAACAAAGTGATTTGAGTCCTAACATTAAGGTACGTTGAAAAAGAAATCAGGTCAAGCGAGTAATCGATTTTAGAAAAGGAAATAATGTAATAAGTTACATCTTTTGATGAGAACCAAAAAACCAAAGAAAAGAAAGATAAGCTAATAGTTATTGTATTGAAGGTGCTAAATATTATAAAAATTTTACTATTGTGACGAGCGATTTTATCTAATTATAGAAAATTTTTGGAATAGTAGAAAACTGGAAATACAAAAAAAAAAAGGTTTCTTAATAGGAATTCATAAATTACTACAATTAAATCTATAAAATTCATAGAACTCTACATTTGAAAACGCAATATACAAATGATATGTTTGGATATATTTTGAATTTATTAAGGAAAAATAAAAAGAAAATGAAATTACAAACGATATGTTTGGATATATTTTGAATTTATTAAGGAAAAATAAAAAGAAAATGAAATTACTTGTGAATATTCACTTTTTTTCATAGGTAATTGAACAAAAAAATGAACTCATTCGACAAATACCTATTCATTTTCTTTTCATTTTCTAACTCAACCAAATAAAATAAAAGAATTTAGCTTTTTTACTTCATTTTACTTTTTATTTTTCTTTTCCTTTTCCTTTTCTATTTCATTTCCCTCCACAAATCTAACATCTAAACATAGCTTAAAAAAAAAACCATATTAATGGTTTGAGACATTTTCATCCATTCAAGTGTCTCTCATGATATGAATTGTTATCCCCACTGTATGTATCAGTGTTACTGCAATTAGAAAGTAATAATGCAACACTTACAGAAAATCAGAATGTAGAACTGGCAGAGAGGTCAATGCTAGTGTTTGATACCATGTTCTTGAGATAAAATTCGCCCTCCACAGTAGTGATTATGATTAAATGGATATCTGTTTCTCAAAATATAATGATCGATTCACACACAGAAGCAGTACTGCAATATGCATGCTTAACGAACCAAAATTGTGAAGAATTATTTGTTTGACTTAAGAGTCGACTCTATATTTGCACAAAAGTATTAAAACGTAAAACATAGTTCCGAATGCAACAATATGCAATGTATATATAGACATAAAAATGTTTATTCAAATAGCCACAAGCCAAATAGTGTCTTTAAAAGTCAACCATTCAATTTAAATTTAATATTTAAATCAATGGCTATTAAAAAATAAGATTGTGTTTGGACTCGGTAGTCAATTATTCATCCACTCAAAAGTGACTAAAAAGTCACAAATTTTCCAACATGAATATCAAGGGATTTATAGTGATTTTTTCTAACAAAAAACAATATATTCGTCAATTCAAGTGACAGGCATAAATGAATATCAAGAGAGTTGGGGAGATTGTGCTGCGTTTACTCCCTTTGCATACGCCCAAAAGGGAAAAGAAAGCCCAAATTTGATGCCAACATTCATTACTTTGTGCAAGTAATATAATTGAGAAATTGCTAAATCTACATCCATTCATGTTTGTTTACAACTCTTTCTCTCATACGGGGGTTGTGAAACAAAAATAGTATTTAAGTTCGGTTCATGTTCGGCTACCACTTAAATTTAAAAATATTTTAAAACTCGTTAATTTTTTAAACTTAAGTCGATAAGTTTATATGCATTAAAAAAATAATTTACTTGAGCTCAACGTGATTGAAACTTATTTGAGATCTATTTAAAAGTTAAATAAGTTAAATTTGAACACACTTTGAATATAGTTAAAAATTTAAAATCAAACTTAAACAATTCACTACTCGACATAACTCAGCCCTTAAACTGAAACAGAAGCGAAACCAAGGCTCAAAGTTTTAACCTCAACCAACCAAGGGCCCAGGCGGCAAGAGGTTGCAAATGACATCTGGCATGGACAATGGTGAGGCTCGAAACAAGACCGGTTGGAGCTGAGAGAATTTCACTGCACAACTTTGACCATTGGATCACCACCCCCGGTGGTTGAAAACATGTGATGATATAAAGCGGAGAGAGGGCAAGAGTTGAAGCATACAAATAATTAAAAGAAGCAGTATGAATTTCTTTCTTTTGATTAGATTAGAAAATTGAGAAGAAAATAAATTAGTATTTGTTAAAAAATTAATTTTTTGGCTATTAATAAAAAATAAAAATGTGTCAATTTCTTTCTACTCCACAAATTAAAGATGCAAACATAATATAACAGTTAAATTTGAAGTCAAGACGGCAAGAGTTATGATTTTGTTAGGTTCCGTTTGGGCCTGTAGATTACCTTTTCCATTTACAAGTTACCACATGGTTGGTTGCTCCAAAAGATTGTTTGTTAGGTTTCCTTTCACAATGAAATCATGCATGGAAGAAAGGATCGATGTGACTTACAAAATCATTATCAAGTGTGTGTATATATATATATGGATATATACATGTAGAGGTGATTTCATTGCAGTCCCACTCAATGGAATTTATTTTCCTCCGCCTTCTCCTTCTTCCTCTTTTTTAATCAGCAATACAACAGAGCGATTCTAGTCGTAACGTTAACGTTGGAAAAGAAACCAGGTAACACATGAGCTGTGAAGCTAGTAATCCATTTTTTTTTTTTTGAAAAAGAAAATGATGCAATAAGGTACATGTTTCGCTGTGAATAAAAAATGAAAAAGGCTAAGAGTTATTATTTTAAATGCGATAAATATTATAAAAAGTTTGCTATTGCACACACGATCTATCTAATTATAAAAAAAAATTGGAATAGTAGAAACCTGGAAATACTAATAGGAGTAAAATAATGACTACAATGAAAGGGCTAAAATCATAGAACTTTATATTTGAAAACTCAATATAGTACGGCCATGTTTAGATTTTGAAAGTATTAAGAAAAAGAAAATGAAATACTTGTAAATATTCACTGTTCATGGGTAAGCAAAAAAGTTAATATATATATATATATATAAATATATTTTTACACATACCTATTTATTTTCTTCTTACTTTGTATTTCAACCAAACAAAAGAAAATGGATTTATCCTCTTACTTTACTTTTTATTTTATTCTTTTTTTGTTATCCCTCTACAAATCCAAGATCCAAACATAAATCCATTAATGGTTGAGGTGTTTTTATCCATTAAATTCAAGTGCCTCTCATGATATAAATCTCTGTATCTAACAACCAAACATGTATAATCTTGTCAATTCAAGTGAGTTGTGCAGATTGTGCATACAAACAACCCATGCATATCTTGGTTCAATGCCTCTCAACATGCCTAAAAACAGAAAAAGAAAGGCCCAAATTTGATGACTATATTAATTTCCTGTGCACCTAATATAATTAGGAAATAACTAAATCTACATTAATTCTGGTAGTATCAACAGTGAGAGAGGAGTTGCATAGATATACAACTCTTTTGACTGTGAATTTAATAATTTTCTACAATTGCTAAATAAATCAGTACTCGTTTCCTTTTCTCAATGCAAGGCACGATGAACATGGAATTACCCATTAAATGGAAAATGCATCTTCGCATTGCATTCCCGTTTGGCATCATTCTCATTATTCCTGTTTTCATCTTCGCTGATTTAAAAAAACAAAGTAATGATAATTTGAGAACATGATCGTTTTTAACTTTTTTTTATTTTATAAATTTAATAAAAACATTTTACGTATTATTTTTATTTCTTCTAAAACAACAAAAATAATTTTTGAAAAGCGATTCACCATAAATACATAATATCTTACAGATAAGTTCTTTTTGACCTTGTAGACTATATATGATGGTGTATTCTTAATGTGTATTTAATAAAAGACAGGTCTTATTGAACTTATGAGTCTAGAATGAGACATAAATTCACCTATCTTGAGTTTAACCCTTTCGTGTTGTGTTCGGTCTCACCTAAGGCATTGTTTTTAACGGGTGGGTTTGTGTATCCAAGTCTATCCAACCAACGCACAATATATGTATAAGAGTAATGCTACGTGCACTCTTACATAGAGAAAAATGTCATTGGGTGTAATTTAAAAAGTGGGTCTTTTGCCAAGTGTTAGTTGTGTGGGGCAGGCCCATGGCATTTTCCGAGGTCCACAATTTTTTCTTAATCATGAAGTTTTTTGGATGGCTTCAAAAAATTCGTTTGAATAGGTTAAACTTAAACATGAATTGAATGTTCAATTTTTCTAGGAAGAATTTGGTTGAAATCAAATTAAAAAACATTCAACTATTAAAAACCCACAAGAAACATATCGAATTAAAATTAATTAGACTGTAAGCATTAGAGAGAAAAAAAAAAAAATAGTTTAGCTCGATCAAGTGAACTACTTTTGTCAAAAATTAAACGAAAAATCTTAATCCATGATATCATATTTTTAATAAACACACTTGACTAGCATTGGCCAAAAGTTCGAATTCATGTGCTACTTGTAATTAAAATTAATAATATTATAGCTTACATCTCTACATTAATTCTTTCTTTTCAATTATTGAAGTGTTTTGATTAATGATTATAGCGTGGATAAAAATTTTCTCTTGCCCAGACACCAGGAAAAACCTCCTGTGACCAAGGTATGCGCCCGTCTCTATTTTTTTCACATTGGTAAATGTCGTGTGTACTATCACAGTACAAATGAGAACATGGTTATATAATATTAGTAGTTAAAACATGTCATCATAAAAGGACGTCCTTCGTGAATGCCAGAAAAAATCTTTATCCATATAGTGTACCCAATGCCCAGGGACCAAACCAAGGTTAGACAGAAGGGGTTAGGGCCTTCTACTTTGATGAAGTTCTGTTTAGACTTTATAGATTTTGAGTATTTATGGTAAGAATATTTGTATTGACTCTTTTGAAATTTTAAAATATTTTTATTGATCTTTCAAAATTCAAAAATTTTATATTAATCTTTAGCAAAATTTCAAAAAAAGTTACCTTAACCTTTCAAAGTTTGAATTTTTTTTTACCTCAACTCAATGGAATTCAAAAATTTTTACATTAATATTTTATGACCCCCTAACAAAATTTCTAGTTTCTTCTCTGGCAATACCCATTATTCAAGTACTGACTAATGCACAATATCTGCCTTTGCTTAATCACCAAGTTGTGTAGGATGTAACTAGAGTACTTCAACAAATGGATGGTTGATTGTTAATTTAGAGTTGTTTCCACCTACGAAAGAGAGATTGACAATACAAATTGTACAAGATATATATGAAGCAATGAAAATAACATGACAGCTCAAAAGTGGGGGAAAAAGCCAAATATATAGCCATCTGTGTGAGACTATGAATATGATACGCGTTTTTGTTGTTTATTTTGCAGACCAAATCCTAAAATTCTCTGGGATAGACAAATTGTATATGCATGTGTCACAATCTCATTTTACTAAATTTTGATGCATGGGCGCCAGCAGTTCTGGCTCTAGCATAAAGCGAGCAAGGCACTCGCTTCAGGCTCCCAATTTTTTTAGGTCCTAATTTTTAAAAAACCCTATATGCACTAATCAAGCCCTATATAATTTTTGACATGTTTTTTTTTTTTTAAAAAAAAAATTGGCCCCCGTCCGAATAGAAAAAAGGCTCAAAAGAAGAAGAAAAAAAAACCCTCTAGTCTAAATGAGAAAAAGGTCCCATAAGAAACAAAAAAAGGCCCCAATTTAAGTAACAAAACAGACCTATAAGAAAATAATTAAAAAAAACCAATTCAAATTAGAAAAAAAAGGCCTATAAGAAAAGGTAAAAAAAAAACCCAAAACAACTATACTAGCGAACTGGACAAATGAAGGAAAAATTGCATACAATCTTGTCAATACAATGAAGGTCAAAACTCTAACTCCCTATCTCTCTAACGTTTGTTTAGAAGTTTAAGTACTTACAACACTCTATCTCTCTAGTATAAATACAAATTTTCAAAATGAAAAACAAATTAGTTGATTTTACCGATAGTATCATCAAATACCTTGTTGTGGTTTTGTATTTCAAAAAGCGAGAAAAATTAATTTTAAATAAAAATTTTACACCAATAGTAAAAATGTGAAAAGTCTTATTTTTTTTTTTTCATTTTAAAAAAGCCTAATTTAAAGTTCATTTTAGGCCTTAACTTGTCTTGAACTGGCTCTAAGCGCCAGATAGAGATGGCACAGAGAAATCAAGGCATGCATGTTTTAAAATTTGTCTACCAGAATCCTTTTCCTGCACTGGCTTTAGATTTTGAGCTGTGATTGAAATGAAGCTAAGAAAAATAGTGAACTATGGCTGGTAAAAACGAAATCATGGAAGTTGTGTTGCAGTTACCTCTCTCTCTATATCTACGTGTATTAAAGTTCTCATTAATTCTCTTCATATTTTTTCATGTTCATGTATTGCATTGGCAAAAAGTGCAATATAGTCATGTAGTACCAAGATTGTTTTTAGTGCTCTGTTAAATTGTAACATGTGATATTTTATTACATCAATAATATTGATTTGTTGTAAATAGAGTCTTTTAAGGAAATAAATATCAAATGAAATATAGACATGAGTACTGAAAAAACTCGATGCTATATTACTACTAGACTTTTTGTCCATCATAACTAATGACGTAACTCTGAGGTTTTGAGGAAAGTAAAGCAGGAATAGACCAGTTCTAGTAAATAGAAATTATGCCAATATTATATTTGGGCCTTGAATTTGTGGAGGAAGAGGAACATGAAAAGAAAAAAGAAAAGATGAGAAAAAAAAAAATGAAGTGAAAGAAACTAAATTTCTTTCTTTTATTTGCTGGGTTATGAAAATAAGAAGAAAATAAATAGGTATTTGTTAACCAATTTTAACTTTTTTGTATGGCCATCCTATCATTGAAAAATGAATATCTATCTAATTTCACTGTCCTTTCATTTTTCTTTCTCTCGATAAATAGGAGATCCAAACAAAGTTTAAGAGATTTGGAACATAGTTAGTAAATACTTATACTATTTGAAATAATAAAATAATAAAATAAAATTTATTATCTACCACTTAATTTAGCTGTTTGTTAATAATATTCCAGGTGAGATTTTTAGAAAGGCCTGGTTGAACTCTTAAATCAATTTGAAGAGTGCAAACAATCTGCAAGAGAAAAAGACAGTGAGAAAACGTCAACCCTTTTTGGGCCAGAAGCACCCCGATGATTAAGTTAGCATGCTTAATCACAATGAATCGAATAAAGTATTGAGAACTATAACTCAAGTGAATGTACCTCGCCCCCTTAGTGCTTGGGGTATTTATAGGTTTTAGACTCATCTTTTGATTGCCCTAATCCATTTAGAAATAGAATTCTTATTTGTTTGGTCCCATTAATCCTTATAGCTTTCGGATCAGAACTCTTGGCCCAACATATTTTGGGATTCTTTTTGAAGGTTGGCACGGGCCCGGCATGATAAGCCGACAACAATGGGCCGACCTCTTTGGGCTGGTCCTTTTTATCTTGGGCTTGGCTCTCATTGGTCCCATAATTGCCCCCCCAGACCTTACGCCCTGTTTGAACTAACCGGGGATCAAGGGTAGAGATTTGCATTTATGACTTGTCTCTTCATCTCCCATCGGTTCGAGGGTTCATGGACCACGTGGAATTCTCACGTTGGTTTTGTAATCGAAGGGTTGCGTCGGATTGATGACCGAGGTGACGATTAGGGTTAGATAATGTGACTGCTGCCATTTCTCGACCTTTGATGCGGTGGCAGTGCCTCATATAAAATGAAGGTCCCTCCATCCATCCTTATCATTCTTGCTTGGCTTAAGCTTTCGATTGAGAGAGAGAGAGAGAGAGAGAGAGAGAGAGAGAGAGAGAGAGAAAGCAATCCTAGCCTTACCACTATAAGTTCCTCTAACCTTGGCCTTTCTTTTTCTTCCCTTTACTTTTTACAGTCATCCCCCGATAGCAGCTTGCCTTTAGAAAACTAGTGGATAGCCCAGAGACTATTGCTGCCTTCAAAGCTAGGTATCTAATCGCCGACCAGGTCAACTTAGAGCTAGTTATCCCTAACGACCATAGGATGGAAGAGATCGAGAAAGGGATGCAAGTCCCTGTGATTGCCATCATAGAGGGTGGCCTTAGGTTTCCTCTGCACCCTCTTCTTTTAAAATTCCTTCGTCATCACAATCTATCACCGTCCTAACTACACTCGAATATTTATAGAATAATCATGGGTATGGTGGAACTAAACCGAATCCTAGATGTTAACCTAGGCCTCATGGAACTTGACTTTTGCTATACCCTGTGTAAGGTTGGGGGTGATAACTAGAAGGTATACCTTAGGGCGTCCAACAATAGAAGAGAAATAATGAAGTGCCTCCGGTCTTCGGGTAAGCGTGTGGATAATGTCAGAGTTTAGGTTTCTAGCCCCTAGGAATTTCGAAACCTCCCTGCTGACCAAATACTGTCGGTACGATGCTATAGAACCCCCAGAGAAATAGGTTTGTGCCGACCTCCCTCTCTTTGTACATATTAATTTGTACACTTCTAACCCGCTTTCTCCAAAATCCGGCAAGAAGAATACAAAGGAAGCGACGTTTTGAACTACCGGGGCCAAGGTCGGCTACGCGATATTACACGGACCCCTCATATCTTGCTTAACTATCTGCTCTGAGTCTCTTCCTTTATAGCCATTTCAGAGATTCCCGCAGGCTTGATTGCAAATCTATCAGAAGAAGGTGCAGCTAGTGACTTTGTTGATATTTCTGTCGAAATCACAATTAAATAAGTGCATTTTGATGAGCAGGTAACTATTGTCGATTTTCTTGCTGGCTCATTATCGTCAGTTAACTCGAGTCATTGAAGATGTCGTTCCAGTCTCCTCAGGGGTTGCCTTGCCAAGCTGGGAGTCATTTGAAATGCCTTTGATCCCAGCCGACGTACCTGTGCACAATATTTCCTTTGATCGATCAAGCTCTTCTAATGCGGTATCAACATCGACTCTATACAGTGTGCTTAGCCACCGAGTTGTAGTCAAGATTGGGAGGAAACGAAAACCGGTATTTCCTTCATCTTCGGAGTCTGATACTTCCAACATGATGAATCTAAGGGAACTGATGCTTCAGAAGGCTGCGAAGCAACTCAAGATATCAGGGAAGGCAGAGACAAAAGTTGTGAGGTCGATATCCCCTCCTCCTTTCGTCGTTGACGTCAGCTCTCCACAACCAGTAAAGCAAAAAATGGAGACTAGGTTAGCAAAGAAGATGGCTACAGCTGAGGTCACTGCTGCTGAGCTAGCTGTAAAGAAGGCAAAGTTCGCGCTGACTGATACTCGTCCCGGTAGTAGTGCTGTAGTTGACGATGCCGACTTTGTAGACATAAAACCCAACATTGGTGGTCGTTGTATACTGTCGAACGATTCCATGATTAAGTCGGCTGAAGTAGCAAAGGGGGTGGTTCAAAGTGCTTTCAAGCAAGTTGACACTGATTTGTTGGAAACTAGCAATGACTTATTGATCTTCCTTGGGGCTTTTTATGACTCCCTTGTGGTAAGTTCTTCGGTTTCTTTATGTCCTTTTTTGTAATGTTGGTTGTGTACCTGGTTTAGTAAGTCTTTTTTACTTCTAGGGCTCTCTTAATGCTTTGGAGGTTATGCGTCATTTTCGAGTTCTATTCGAGGAGCACGAGAAACTCATTGAAGAGCACACCACGCTGAAAGAGGAGTGGATTGAATCAAAGAAGGCCTAACTGATAGCTACAAAGGAGGCCGAGAAGGTGAAGATTGCCTTGAACCAGGTCACTGCCGATCTACGTAAAAAGAGTGCTAACTTCTCGAAGCTGGAGGATCACAATGATATGCTCTCAGTGGATTTATATAAGGTGAAGGCCAAAGTTAAAGGACTCTAAGAAAATCTTGCTAAGGCTAGAGCTGGGGCCAAGACGAGTTATAAGCATGGCACGGTGGATAATGCTCAGAATTTTGCACAGCAAATGGTTGATCTCTCCTAGTTGATCTTTGTCGAAGGCTGGGAAGGGGCTCTGAAAGAAATAAAGGTCAAGAGCTCCTCCCTCATCTGGAAGAATATTTCGAATTACTTCAAGACTACTATGGAAGGTGATGCTGAGGATATCTCCAAGAAAGCTAAAGGCACATACATCCCAGTAGACTTGGCTAATGATGTACCCAAGATGGTAGAGGTTGATGCTACTGATACGTCATTTGTTGTTCCAGCGGCTGAGCCTACTATTACTGATTTGGCTAATCTTGCTTTGAACCTGTTGAAGATATTATGCCTTAGCTTACCCTTGTATCTTTTTGTTGCTAAACCTGCAGTTCCATTTTTCTTTGAATTAATCTAGATTTCACTGTTTTAATTAATTTTGGTAAGATGTTCTTTGCTTCCTCCAATTCAGTAAAACGAGATAGTTTTAACCTTTGGTTTTTGTTTTGTTTGGCCTTTATTGGCCGACCTATCCAACTTAGATAGGATCAAGGTTTTACACTTGGTTTTCATGGCCTTTGTTAGCCAACCTGTCCAATTTGGACAAGACTAAGTTTTTACACTTAGTTTTCATGGCCTTCGTTGCCCGACCTGCTCAACTTGGACAGGACCAAGTTTTACACTTGATTTTTGTGGCCTTCATTGCCCGATCTACCTAACTTGGACAAGACCAATGTTTACACTTGGTTTTGTGGCCTTCATTGGCCGATCTGTCCAACTTAGACATGATCAAATTTTTACACTTGATTTTGGTGACCTTTATTGGCCGACCTGCCCAACTTAGACATGACCAAGTTTTAATACTTGTTTTTTTGTTTCCCTTTTATGCTTGCTCTATGGAGTGGCATCTGATATGTACGTTTGTTGAATGACTTCCAGTTTTATTAATAATGTGTAGCTTTTGAAGGAAAAACAAAGTATTGTCGCGCTTCGGTTTTTGGACCCCAGAAGCCCTCTTAGCTCGAGCAAAAGCGCTGTGCTCTCTAGTTAAAACTCATCCTCCTATAAGGATGAGTGTGACTGGGTTTGATCTTGAAATTGACTAAAACAAGAGCTTTTGAAAAAAGTTTGGAGTCACAACTTAACATAGTTAAAGATGTGTCACCTAACACTAAGTATAATCTGCAGACTTAACTTAGGTTTTTTGAAATCATTTTGAAAATGTCCTTCTTAAGAAGGTTTTTGAAAAAGATGTCTTAATAATCTTTGGAAAGCCCTTTTGAAAATGTAACTCTGATTTTAATCTTCGAAATAGAAATCTATGGTCCGGGGATTGATTATGTGTAGAAAAGATATCCTAAGATCATCACCCTACCTTGCCCTTTCGGTACCTATATGTCTAATCACCCTTAATTCACTCACTTGAATCACCGGTTACTAATTGTTCACTTGTATCCACTTTAGAATTTTAAAAATGAAGTTTGGTTATCACTTTTTGGATGAATGATGCAAGATGTATGTTTTGGGAAAGATGTTTGAAAATACGAAAGTTTTGAAAGATTTCGAAATAGAAATCTTGAATTGAAAGAAAATTTTAAAAAGGGAACTTGAGTTAAAATAAAGGTTATGACCGCATCATTTTAGGTTACCTACGTATCTGATTTGGCGATAATTAGGTTATTCGTAGTTCGGGCAAAGGCCTGATAGAAAAGAGGCTCGTTGGGGCATTTGAAATGGTTTGAAGACACTTTGTGATCTTTGGAAAAAGAGAACTTGAGAGTTTAGAAAAATGCCTTTGAAATAGGACTTCGAATGTTTGAAATATTTTTGGAATTGAGATTGAAGATGATTTTAAATGTTTTTGAAATTAACTCAAGGAAGTTTTGAAATATTTTTGAAACAACTTAAGGGAGTTTGGAAGTGCTTTAAAACAACTCAAGCGAGTTTTGAAAAGGTTTTGGAAGTCTTGTTTTGAAAACTTTTGAGGTGGAGTTTGGATTAGAAATGCTCTTATGAACTTGTCTTCGAAAAGCTTTTGAAAGTACTTTTTTAAATACCTTATGAAAGGTATGTTTAATATTTCATCACCCATTATGAGGTTAGCCATCGAAGAACTAAACTTCTTTGGGGCTATGAGTTTTGAAAACATGTTTTGTAGAGGGACTAGGGACTTCCCTTTGGTTTTTAAAACTTTAGGGTTATAAAACCCTTCTTGAATTTCTCACTTATACTTAAACAATCCTAATCATAGAAGGACTAGGGTTACTTGAAGGATGTGATGTTTGAAGATCATTTTTGAAAAGATTTTTTAAAAACACTTAGAGTTTTGGAACCCTAATATGGACAACCTTGAATGTTGTATTTAATGTATCATATTCCTTTGAAATCCCTAACCATAAAAGGTTAGGGACACTTTAGGGTTGTGAGTTTTTAGAAACATTTTGAAAATAATTTTTGAAAAATGCTAAGTGTCTTGCCATTTTAGTTGAAATAAGTTTAAGAGAACCATTTGGAAGCATCTTTTTGAAGATAGAGTATGGAGGTATTTGAAAGGATTTTTGGGGTTGATGTTTGAAATCTTAAGAGAGTAGGATGTTTTGGAAAATATGCTATGTCTATGTTTTTGCATTGAAAGATTATTGGAAAAGGGGTTTTTGAATTGGAACCTTGAAGTTTACTAACCTTGGTTGGGATGATCTAAGGTTAACTAACTATGGTTAGGTTAACCTAAGGTTAAGATGACCTAGGGTTAACTAACTTGGGTTAGGTTGACCTAGGGTCAAGATTGTTGACTCAAGGTTGATCCTTGTTGACTCAAGGTTAATTCCTATATTGATTTTGATGATAACTAAACCTTATGTTATATTACTAATGAATCTACTTTGTGTGTAGATTAACAAAGTTCATAATTTAAATTAAAGTTCAATCTTAAGTCTAATGCATGTCAAAGATAATGCACAATAAAGTCAAGAGCTATGCAATGAACCTAACAGAGAAGTGATGCCTATTTCTACTTCAAACAAATGTCTTACATTCGAAGAGATTGAAAGTGTTCAAACAAAGCTTTCATTAAAGTGTGCATAGACTTAATGAAGACTGATTTGCACTCAAGAAATAATGTAGACTTCATCAGAAGGTGCAATGTTTAGTTAACGACGATTTGATTATGGAGATGTTGTAAATGCCAAAAGAAGATCTCATCAAGAATGCAAAGATCAGTTGAAGATGAATTGAGTGTTGAAGAAATTGAGAATGCTCAAGAGATGACTTCATCTAGTATGCAAAGATCAATTCAAGATAATATGGTTGAAGTTGCTGAGAAAGAAGACTCACAATGATTGTCTGATCTCTACCTGGAATCCAAGTGAAGAATTCTTCTTCAATATAAAGAATAAATGAAGACTAGATGTATGAAAAGATTTCATCAAGTCTACAAAAGTCTCATTGATGTGACTTTAAAGAAGAAAGAAGAATTGTTAGCAAAGAGAAGAAATCAGAAATGAAGCATTGTGAAGCTCTACACAATTAAGAAAGCTTGGCATTGAAGAAGATGTTCTACAATGAAAGAAGAAGCTTTGCAAATGAAGAAGAAACGATCTACATTGATCTAATGTAACTTTGACAGTTTGAGATTCAAGAGAAGATCAATATCCAATGATTGATTCAATTCAAAATTGAATAGAAGTTAACTCTGATGAGTTAAGAAGATTTGATTGATCATCATACCCCAAATATATACTCCTTGAAGATATTTTATCAGTGCTGAGATAAACTGAATCATTAGAAGTCAGAAAGCAGATTTTTAGACAATGAGGGGATTTATGGAAATGAGGAATCGCCTCTTGATTACAGAAGCAAAAGGCGTAAAGACAAAATGAACAATGAGTGGACTCATGAAAAATGAAGAGTCACCTCTTGATCACAGAAGCAAAAAGCCTGGAACCATATAGACAAAGAGTGGACTCATTGAAATAAAGAGTCGCCTCATGAAGATAGACACTAAGGCTTGAAGATGACATGATCAATGAGTGGACACATAAAGATAAAGAGTCACCTCTTGACAGCGGAAGTAAAAGGCTTGAAGATGACATGATCAATGAGCGGACACCTAAAGATAAAGAGTCGCCTCATGACTGCAGAAGCCAAAGATGTGAAGACAGAATGAACAAGGAATTGCCTCATCGATATGAAGAGCGGACTCATGAAGTCAGTGATCAACATCTGGTAAATGCAGAAGCAGAAAGTGTTGACTCCACAAACCTGGAGCCGACTCTTTGGATATAACGGCTATTTTTCTTAACGTTATAACGGACTGGACGTGCATTAATGATCCCCAACAACCACTAACGGATGGAATCAATATAGGGGTATATATATAAGCTTCCAGCTACATTTATAGAAGGGATTGAAAACAAAAAACAAGATCAACTGACTGAATCACTGATATACTCTGAATATTCTTCCTGTCTTCATTTGTGAGCTTTGAATGTAAAATCTACTCTTGGTAGAGAGTGTATTAGTTGCTTGTATACTTTTATACACTTGTAATTGAGAGTTTGAGATTTCTCTTGTGAAAGCAGAACTCTTGTAAGTTTGAGTGGAGTTTGGACAAAACTACTTGGAGATTGAAGAGCTCGGTGAGAAGTTCTTGCGTATAGTGAGCTGAGCACTTTGTCAATCAGCAACTCATTTGTAA